>CAXIVR010000003.1:75201211-75801211 GCA_964035755.1 Teleogryllus oceanicus | reverse complement strand
ACGGACAGAAGTTGCCATATAATATTATTACATAACCGTTACTAAGGGGCGAGAAAGTACGTGTTGTTTTAGCATAATTAGTAATCTTCGCCTCTGCCTGTCGGGATCTATGCTGGGCTGTTCGATGTACCTGCCATGGCGGGTGGGCCGAGCAGCGCGGCGACAGGACATTGCCGGTACCAAGCACCAAAAACAAGGAGGGTCTGCCACACTGCTCTCTTCACTTTAGATCTCTTCGTTTTCTACCCCCACGCTATTAGATTTCGAGGGCTAGGGAGTCCTTCATATTCTACTATTCTCTTTCCTCTTACTTTATCTCCTTACTTCTCTAATCTTTTCTGGTATTCATCTTTATTTATCCCTTGCACTTAAGGGAGGAGAGTCTCTTTAGCTGTAGAGAAGGCAACCTTTCTTAGGGCATGGAAAGTCCGAAGAAAAATCCTCTGGTCCTCCATGTTGGGGGTTGAAGTATTGGACGAGCCCCCCTCCCCTTCTTTGTAAACCCCTGTGCGAAATACCAAATTATGAAACCTTCAGAAATGTAATTAATTTGTTTATATCTTTTGTTTATTTATATATGTGATATTGACTGATCTTATCAAATAACAGTGTAACCATGAAATTCTAATATAGAGAATAATTTCATAATGTATTAATAACTTCGTAATCATTTTGTATGAATATGCATGTATATGTAGGACCTCATCTCTGCGCACATGCAATGTAAGAAACCGTTCTAGCACCTCGCATGCTCTCCGAGGGAAGCGACGCGCTGGCAGAGAGGTTGGTAGCGCCGGTCACAGGACCTGCGCCCGAGGTCGTTTCCGCGCTGAGGCATGAGGTTCCTTAACCCTTAAGTGCGAGTTACATCCCCTTGCTTAATAGTAACGAAATGCGTACCAGGATGTTCGCTAGAAACTATATGAAGAGAAATCTCTTTTTGTAGACTTCTAGTGAATAACATTTAAATTGTATTTAAGCGAGAGCCCAATAGCTCTCACTAGCATTATTCCTTCAGACGCAGCCCACGCTCCTCGCTGACAGAATCATGGTAGTTCATATTTGATGTGTCCAAATTCAACACACACAAAATTTAATAAGAAATTTATTGGTCGAAAACAGGTACAGAGCTATAGTGTCGAATATCCAGGAGAATGTACAGTGAAACGTAGCCGAGTTGTCGTAACCAGAAGATGCACCACAATATCGCCGAGTCGCCAAATCTCCGTAGAGGGAAGTCCGTTGTCGCAGCACTGTCGTCGTAATCACAATCTTCCCACCGTACTATCTCGTATCACGAACTCGTCACTCTTACTCCGCCGCTCACTCTCTGTCCTCTCTCCGGGCCACGGCCGGCTTATATTTGCCCTGGGCCGTAGCTCCGCTGACTGGCAGGCGTAGTAGGGGGGAAGGTTGGGCCTCGCCCCGCTCGCTCAGGCGTGGCGGCCGCACACCGCCAAGCCTCGCTGGCCCGCGCTTGTCGCTGGCCGCTGCCGCCAGGGGCGGTAACGCCCTACTGTGGCGGCACATTCAAATCTGTGCGGCCGGTCACGACAATATTCCAACAAGCATGCAACTGCTGTACGACTTATCGTAATAAAACTACTTTTTAAAACCTTGATTTCTGACACTGGAAACTTAATTGGTGCGCGTTCGCGCATAGCGTGCGCCGTCGGCGGTTATTGTTGCGTCATTTCCGGTAGACGAGTCGACATTCGCTGTCTCTTCGTGGAACCTGTCAGTGTAGTCTTAGCTTCCTGTGTGTGAGTTTGCTTTTCCTCACTCTCACGTGCGTTGAATTGTATTCGCCGCGCGTACGTAATAAGTTATAATGAATGATGAACGAACGAACGCCTTATTTTGGCTGGCTTACATGGCAAGACTCCGGCCATGAGGCCTGCTCTTCCGTCCGAGCACGCAAATTTCGATACGCTCCTTTCACCTACTAGGGGAGAAAGAAGGTATTACTTGGACGACGAAACAGGCAATTTGAATTTAGTTCAGAGACTTCATTTAGGCCTGAGGATCTTTTCCATGCAGTAAATATACTAACATGGAACAGCCGGCTTTACTTCCCCTCCGAAGGAAGGCGTACGAAGGATTTTTTCGCCCTAAATGATGTGTAAATCTAAAAAGCTGCAAATTTTCTTTTAGTTGTAAGGGAATATCGACTTTCAAACAATGTTCTATAGTTAAATCAAAATATACTAACTATTTAATATCTTTCTCTTGACCACTTATGCTCACTTATGTTACGCAATTTGATGCGCTTAAGGTTTAAAAAATCACGAACTTAACCTAAAACCCATCGCACATTACATAGCTTTTCTTGCCAATAACTTTTATTCCAATCTAACCCTCACCAATCAAGATGGACAGATAAATATAAGAAAATATAATGGAAACCCAACTAGAAGAAAAAACAAATGTCCTATCCTTTTCTGCACAGTTTTACAAATCTTAGTAATTTTTAGATAAGCTTGGTGAGTCCCCTCGTCAATTGCAGTTTACAATTAGTACATAACAATTAGATTCAAGTCAACAATACAAATGAAGAGTTTTTTGTTTTTTAAAGGGTTAAAAAAGAAACAAAACTACCATTGTCATTATTATTGTGATTTATTGATGCAAATATTCTCAATATCATCCTCTGACTCCGGGCGCGGAAGCCAGCGACTTCAAATATTCTCGTACTTCGTCAATAAAAAATCGAAAATGTGATTGGTAAGCAGAAAGGTTAACAAAGTATGCCCGATTGAGATTCTGATTCGCCACACAATACCCGCGCTGCAGCACAGCCGCAGCGTTCGCTGGCGCAGTGGGAACGTGGCGACAGCGAGTGCGTCAATGCGCAACCGGAAGCAAATCCTCACAACAACGAACAAACGAACTCGCTTAATAAGCGTTAGTACAGGAATAATATATTGTTACATTGTACTAAGAGAATTATTACTACCATCTTCCACCTGAACGTCCAGCATGTTGATGATTTCGCACCGCTGCCCTTTCAAGCAATCTGCGCTGATCTTGCACGAATTTGGTGCCTTATTGAGTGCCTTTGTTAGCCACTATGTGCATTTGGACCACCTTATGAATGTATAACTGTACTCTGCTTTTTGCGTGAAATGTCGCAAAAAGGGAACCATTCAACGCCACTAGGATTGTGATGTAAATTTAGGAGAAACAGTTTCATTGAGATAATGCGTTTCTACAATGAAACAGCACATTGTGATATCACATTATAATTCCAGAAGTCTGATTTGCGGAAAGTCAGCGAATATGACATAAATATACAATTTTATAATGTCCGACAAAAGACCTGATGTGTATGATTTACAAAAGACTGTGACCGAACGCCCTCAAGGGCACTCGCTCATTTACCACAATAGGTCAATAGAGACAGTCGCGAAGCAGTGACATCATTTATACAAAGTTTTCAACGTTTGAAATGTAAAATACCATAAAGTTCAGAAATGGCATTGGAAATTTGTCAGAAACTGCAAAATAGATTTCTTACTAGATTGCCAAATATCATATACTTACATCTTATTGAATCAGAATGTTTGCTATATTAAAATATTGTACCGGGAGTGGTAGCTCAGTGCATCAACTGATGTCACTGCAGCGCCTCTGACCGGGAGGTCCTAGGTTCCCACTCCCCACGGCGGCAGGATTTTCGACACTAGCTTTTCAGCTAGGTCGAATTCAGTCGCTGTCTGGAGGAGAATTCTAGCAGCCGGCTGCTCTAATTGGTAGTTTTCCGTGGTTTCACCGATCAACACCAGGCGAATGCAGGAGCAGTACCCTACCAAACGGGCCACGGACCGCGTGCGATATGTCCTTCCTTCCTTGTCCATCCTCTCCCCTTACACACACACTAACATGCACTACACTATCACATATTCCGGGAGACCGGTCGGGAGCTTAGAGCTTGTCCCGACTGGGGCGGTGCCCCGCTGGTGGGAGAGTCCTGGTTAAGGGGAAACCCCACTAGCCGACGGTAGGTCGGCGCCGGATCTCGCCATCCAGCGGGGGAAGATCACCGCCATCTCCAGAGAAAAACATGCACTACACTAACGGGGCTAATGGCCGAAGCAGTTGATGAGCCCGGAAACACGAAAAAATCAGTCAATCAATTAAAATATTGTGAGAATGTAATGAAAATATTCAGTGCATTGGGTATGTTCTATTTGCTCAAACGTCTCCCGGTATGTGTGGTATTGTAGTGCTTGTAAGAGTAAATGTAAGTAAGTAAAGGGTGAGGATAGAAAGGATAGAGAAAGGAAGGAAAGATCGCGCGCGGTCCGTTGCCGGTTTGTCGGGATACTGCTTCTCCTGGTATTGATTGGAGAAAACACGGAAAACTACCGATCAGGGCAGCCGGTCACTAGAAGTGTCCTCCAGTAAGCAGCTGAATTTGATCTAGCTATGTAGCTAGTGGGAAAAATAGTGCGTCCGTCAAATCTCGAACCTAGAACCTCCCGATCAGAGGATATCTCAAAATCACTAGCATAAACACTAATCTGTCGCAATTTGTGATTACGTCGCATTAAAGGCCAACATCATTGAGTAGTTGGAATGCATTTGATCTGGTTTGTTTCGTTTCGCGAGTCGCTGTCATCAAGTTATGGAACTAACATTACCAACCCCTGCAGTGTTCTGGAAGTGAAGCTAGTCCTCCATATTCGTGTGCCTAAAACACGTCTGTCAAACATGATAATAAATGAGTAATACTCATTTTTACTTTTTCAATATAATATAATAATCTTCAGAATATTGAAGAGTATAATAACTAAAACGGAGAAGCTTCATTAAAATTGTGGGGTCACTGTATAATATTTTCAGTGCGTGAAAACCAAAATAACTTCAAATATAAAACGTCAAAAATATTACAATACTGAAACATGCCCGATGTTGACTGGGACCAACTTGAAACAAGCCCCGTCGTTCTATTTAAAAACAAGCCCCACTTAGAGCAACATTTTGATACATAATTATTACTGAGAAATGTGATTTGGGTGCCAGGAGAAAGTTATTCTTGAAACCTAATGATTCCTAAGTAATTTAAATATCTCTCATTCCAAAATTATGTTGTGCTAGCTCAGTTAATTGGGGTTTCAAATTCATAATTGTTGCTACTTACTCTGCTATTTCGGCAACTATTCTATATTCAATCTGCCATCCATACCGAGTGGCGAGGAATCTGAAAATCTTATTAAAATGCTAGATTGCACGTAACGAACAATGATAATCAGCTTTTTTTCAACTTAAAAAAGTAGAATTTATTATAATATTTGATAATCAAAAATTAACTGATCTTCGGTCATGACCAGTTTTCTCTATATTACAATAGTTATAAAACCTTCTTATTCATTTGTGGGTCTTCGCGCACTCTTCACTTCTTCGTTCGATGGCGCCCTGTAAAACCTTCTCCGTCGACCCAGCAGAATCTTGCTTCTGGATAAAGTCATCGCCTAATGTCCGTGATCTGGTTCCAAATTCTCCCGGCGATACTGTTATAATCCGTGACTTCCCTCACTAGCGTCTCGGGTGGACGCCTAGACACGTATTTCCTTCCTACAAGAACGCTCTATCCTAAAAGAAGAAACGATAGTTAAGTTTATACAACTGTCAATTACAGTCTTTCCTCGACCTGGTAAAATATATCAGGAGCCGACTCCCTCATCACCACATTGCTATAGCGAATGATTGTTCTTCTAAAAGCTCGGAAGCATCCGAATTTCATATCTTTTTCTTTTGTGGCTCAAAACAATGCTTATTCCGCCTCTGCTCTTTCATTTCAACCTAACGAAAATGATCGTTAACGCCCGTTGTTTTTTGTCACATAGCGACCCCCTCGCAATCGTCTATTGCCACCCCTATATTCTATGTCAAATAAAATGACATGTTCATAATAAAAATTGTTCGTCATTTTGGTATACCACAATACTGAATGTGCTTCTTCCGCCTTTGAGATTTCTCACATGATCTCTCACAAAAAGTATGCACACACAGTAAACACTGCTAACATTCTGAAGGGACATGTGGTGCACCAATTATTACGAAATATTCCCACACAGTATTTGAGTAATTTGGATGAAGATTTTCACATAGATGACGGGAGTGAAAGCGAGGGAGGACGAGTTTGATAGAAAATCGGAAAAGAATAGGGATGACTGGAACGGTCGAGAGAAATGAAAAAAAAAGAAAGAAAAGGAGAAAAAGAATCAGTGAAATGTTAATAATTTCTGTTAATTAGTTCATTGAGGTTTTGAAGAAGCGGAAATTGCGCACGTATTTTTGAATTACCTCTCGAAAAACTAGAAAGGGAGGGAATCTCGTCAGCATACAAGCGAAGACATATCAAGTCAAGAGTTCAAGCCCTGAGAGAAACTGAAAACATTGAGAGATAATGATAAATGATTTTGCGTATATTTCATAATATTAATAATAATTATTATTATTATATGATAAAGTGTCGTAAAACTATTTGGTGGACGTGGGCGGCTGAAGTGAAAAAGCAGAAGGCGAAAGGGAAAGATGCCACGAGCGAGTAATGGAGAGAGAGAGGAAGGGCGGTGCCGCGCAGGGCGGACGCGCCATTTGGAGTCAACATCCGATGTTTTCAGTGCTTCCGTCACGACAGACCCTCAGAAATCGTCAGAGTTGGGAACGTTGCTGTAGATGAATAGGAACTTGTACGGGTACGTAACAGCAACACATCGATTCTGCGAGCAGATTTATTCATTATATTGTGAGTAAACACTGATGGTTTTCGTTTTCAGTTCACAGAAACGTTCGTAAATTTCGTTGTGACGTGAAGAATGTTATCAGATGGGTCGACATTGAATTGATTTAGTTAATCTATCACGTTTGTCTCCAATTTTGTTTTCAATGATTTTTTATTCTAAAATTACTGAATAAAACATTCTATATTTCATAGAGATAATCAATGAAAACGTCAGAAAGAACAATAGCATAATGAATGTCATTGCGAAGAAATAAATTAAAAATGCAAAATGAAAATATATACAAGAATGATGTATGGTAATGGGGCTTAAGAGAATTAAGAAGAACTTAATATAACGATAAAATAAACCTAAAATAGCTTTCACAGCTTTACATCTACATGATTATTAACCTTCATGGTTCACATTGTGTCTTGTTATTTTTTTTTATTATTAAGCGAGTATTTTGCAGTTCGAATGACCGTTTCTCGCACTCTACACCCAATGTTTTTTATTCCGCCAAGTATCTTCCTCTATTCTTCTTCTCTCAATTGTCGAGTTGATGACGTACTTACATGATTTCCTTGGCCTTCCTGGTTTTCTTCTTTCAAAAGGGATCCACTCAAAGACAACTTTTGGTATTGTGTCAGCATGCATTCTCATTAGATGGCCATACCATTGGAGTTGTTTGGATTCTACATTTTCGATCACTTGTCTCTCTATCTTCATTATCTGTCTAATCTCTTCGTTTGGTATTCTATCAAACAGGGTATACTGACAACATCATCTCCAGATATTCATTTCCATAGCAGTTAACTGAAAGTTTATTGCATCTTTTTTAACCCAAATTTCAGATCCGTATGTCACACAAATCTCCACCATTGTCTTGAATACTTGTCTCTTAGTTTGCTTTCAATATTCTTGTTCCATAAAATATTATGAACTCTGCTAGTAATTGCCCTTCCTTTGCCTATTTTTAATGTCATTATCATCAGATCCATCTGAACTAAGAATCACTTCAAATATTTAAATTCTTTTACTACTCGAATATACTATTTCTGTTTCTAGATCATTCTCACATTTCCCAGAGTCCCCATGTTTTTTTTTTTTTTTAACATTTCAATATCGTCCTGCCACATCCAAAATTACCAGGTCATCAGAAAGAAGGTTAAATTGTTTCCACAGTCACTCATATTTCTGCATTTATGACCATTCCCTTAGAGTTTCGCCGATAAAAATCTTGAAGAGTTGGGGAAAGAGGACGACATCCTTGTCCTTGTCTGAGACCCTTATTTACTATAAATCCTTCTGATGTTTAATTTTTTTCTTAACATGACTCGTACTGTTTTCATAGAGACTCGTTATTACATTTATCAAGGTAGGGTTTACCTTTACTTTTGTCAGGACTCTCACATTTTATTTATAGAAAAACTATCAATAGCATTCCTTATATCAATAAAAATTAAGTGTAATTCTCTGTTTGTTGATAACTTCTGTTCAATAAGTTATTTAATAGAGAATATATTATCTATACAAGATCTTCCTGCTCTAAAATCACTTTGTTCCTCAATTTCATTGACCTCCATTTCCAGTCTTCGCGTCAAAATCCGTCCATACAGTCAACCCATAGTAGCTAGTACACTAATTCTTCGATAGTTTGAACAGTCTTTTTTTTAATTTATTTATTTATTGTCACATAAACTACATGGTCATTAGCGACAGGTATAAGGTTACAATTATTTACATTGTATTACAAGGATACAAGTCCGTTGTATATACAGTTTAGATTCCAGAAAATTCAATGAGGATACAACACAAAATTATACAATAGAAATTACATGATTACATGATTAATACATGATTACAATAGTAATTACAGAAGGTGCAGTGAAAACGGGTTTTCATTCTTTGTTATGTTAATGATTTTTTGTACTTCCCGTAATAGACTTTTTTTTTTTTATTTATTTATATTTTATTTATTTATTTATTTATTTATTTATTTATTTATTTATTTATTTATTTATTTATTTATTTATTTATTTATTTATTTATTTATTTATTTATTTATTTATTTATTTATTTATTTATTTATTTATTTATTTATTTATTTATTTATTTATTTATTTATTTATTTATTTATTTATTTATTTATTTATTTATTTATTTATTTATTTATTTATTTATTTATTTATTTATTTATTTATTTATTTATTTATTTATTTATTTATTTATTTATTTATTTATTTATTTTATTTATTTATACGTCAAAAAAACAGTTAAAAACTGCGTATGACGTGCTATGGGGAAAAGTGAATTGTGTGCACATTTTTAAAATTCTGTGATCCCTACACTAAGTCATATACTACTTAAATTTTGAATTTTTGAAAGGGAGAAAAAACAAAAACTCCCATGTAGTAAAATCTATTTTCAAGGATAAACAAGCAATAAAAAACTCCCATGTAATAAAATCTATTTTCAAGGATAAATAAACAATAAATTTTGAATTTTGAAAGGGAGAAAAACAAACAAAAAAACTCCCATGTAATAAAATCTATTTTCAAAGATAAATAAGCAATAAATTTTGGCTCTTATTACTTCCTGCCGCGACAACATGGAAACGATAATTTGAATTTTCCACTGAATTCTAGAAGACTTGCACAGAAAATGAAGTTACATTTATGTCCAGAAGCAAAACAAGGGGCCATCTCAGCATTTGCTCAATGGATCAGGGAAACTGGACGAAAAACCTGATCGAGATGGGGGTCATTGACCCGGAAGCTGTAGTACAATAGTTGTTACAGGTTGTTTATACTCATTTATACAGTCCAAATGGTAAATAATGCATTATGTATCATTGTTAAAATTAATGTTTAAATTTAATACATTTAATATACATACTCTTATTAGGACTCTTAGTATATTTATTTGGTAAATAGACTTGTTCACTCAGCAGATAATGTATTGAATCGCCAAGATATAATAATATTATATTGAACAGTTTACAAATTCAATATGTACATATATTTGAATATTGTTAGTGCATTGTACGCTAAATACGTATACATAAGTGTACACCCATACTTGCATATACATTGATTGCTCCTTGTTGTGTACACTATTCCATTTATATTTCGTCAAAAAGTTTGGTATGTTCGCAGAATTATATACTTTTTTTTGGAGGTATATAGGGGAGTCAAGGATTGAATCGAAATTCGTTCCTTGCAGATGTTTTTGTCTTTGTTGTGAGAATTGAGGGCATTCGACAATTAGGTGTTGAATGGTGTTTGGGATGCTGCAGATAGAGCAGATGGGAGGAGTATTCTTAGTTAACAGGTGAAAGTGGCTTAGTTTACAGTGGCCTGTTCTTATTCTTGATATGATGACTTGCTCCCTCCTATTTAATTTGTTGTTGAGTTTATGGTTGTTAACATGCTCAATTTTCTTGTGAAGGATACTGGCTTTTTGATCTCTCCATATTTCGTCCCATTTTTCAAAAGATATTTTGCCTTATTCCTTATGTCCTTAAATCGTCAGTTGTGTTGGATATGGTCAAAACACTGTTTGAATCTCCAACTGCCCTAAATTGTCGGGCATAAACTGTTGTCATCTCCAATTGTTTCTTCTGTTTGGATCATTTTTATTGTGTGGATTTCCCTGCTTTGGTGAAGTTGTAGTATAGTTATTGTATGTTAATGGCCATTTCTGTTTTGCTATTTCTTTTAGGTATATTGTGTATGGTACCGGAGATTTTATGTAAGGATGCTGTTTATTTGGTTAGCCGTTTAAGTGCTAACATTAGTGAGCACATATCTGCAGTGGTCTTGCTGCAGAAAGAGTGAAGTTGATGTTTAATTTTGGTTTCCTGCGTAGAGATAACTGAATAGGTTTCGTTTTAATTTTTTATTCTGTAGGCATATATTCGGAGAGGGTTGAAACTTTCACTGGCGGGTTCATCAGGTTGTTGGTCCCGGGTTTTGTTGTGAGGTTTGGATCCTCGACAGAAGTTGAAGCCAATTTGGTTAGTATTTCTGGTATTGTCCACGGAGGAATATTGTGGATTCTTTTCTGTTGGTGTTATCTGGAAACCGAGTTTTTGCATAAGTGTTTTAAGTTTTTGCATATAGGGGAATGTATCTCGACTCTTGTTTGTAATCAGCTTGAATCACTGGAAAAACATCGTGAAGTATTATTGGGTTGATTGAAGCAGCAGAGTTGATGGCATATTTCAACATTAATGTCTTTCTGCGATGTGCTAGATTTGGTTCGTTGGATTCAATTAGAATGCTTCCGATGGGGCTTGTGCGGTAGCAACCGGTACAGATTCTTAGGCCTTGGTTGTGTATAACGTCTAGTTTCTTGAGGTCGTTCCATCGGGCATAATCATAAATTACAGATCCATAATCTAATTTAGCTCTTACTATGGGTTTATACGTTAGTAATAGCAGGTTTTTATCTGCACCCCAATTGCCGTGTGAGAGGCATTTCAGTATGTTGAGCCTTTTTTTACATTCGTTTGTCAAGATCTGTATGTGGTTTTTCCACGACATTTTTGAGTCAAAATGCATTCCCAGTATTTTTGTTTTCTGTACATACTTCAGATTGTGATCACGAGCCTAAGTGTAGGCAGATTCTCTTCATTGTGCTTGGCGAATAATATGCATTCTGTTTTTTGGGCTGAGAATTTGAATCCTGTTCTTTGGATCCATTCATGAAGTCTGTTGGAAACTTGCATGATTTGTTGGCTTAAAGAGATAGATTTGCCTTTACAGAAAACGGTGATGTCATCTGCATATTTTCCTGTTAACACAGGAGTTTTGATATTTGCGTCTACATGTTAATTGCAAGAAGAAAAAGTGTGACGCTCATTACGGATCCTTGGGGTACTTCATTTTCATTTTCTTTTCTTCAGAGAGGAGCCGTTGATTCTCACTTGTATGGTCCTGTCTTATGAAAGACTTTTGATAAACTGAAACATATTTCCTTCGATTCCAATCTGCTGTAATTTTCTTAGAATTCGGTGTATCCACACCATGTCGTAAGCTTTCTCAGTGTCTAAGTTGATGACTAAAACATGTTGGTTGTTTGAAAATGCTTCTTGTATATGCGTGTGTATGCTTATCAGGTGAGCTAAGGTTGAGAGGTTTGATCTGAAGCCAAATTGCAATTTTTTTGAAAATCGAGTAACCACCTGAGTCGTAAGTTAATTATTTTTTCAAAAATGTTGCACATGTTGCACGTTAATGCGATAGGTCTGTAATTTTCGCTTTTTAATCTGTCCTTACGAAGTTTGGGTATTGGAACTACTATTGCAGTTCTCTATACTTTAGGGAATATGTTCTTAGTCCAGATGAAGTTATATATTTTCAAAAGGGCTTCGTTTCCCTCTGTGGGTAATTGTTTGATGTGTATATTGGGGATTCCATCGGAGCTTGGCGATGAAGTTTTGGTAATATCAATTGTGGAGGTGAACTCCTTTAGGGAGAGGGGTCGTTTATATTGAGAACGATGTTTGATTACTATAAATGTAATCTCTTCTTTTTCTTCTTCTGCTTTATACTGAAGAATGTCAGCAGTATAATTTTGAGAGCTGGAGTTTTTTTGTAAATTTGTCGGACAATATGTTTGCTATGCAGTAATCATTTTGTTGTCATTCTGTAGGAATGGAAGTGAATTGTACAATTTGTTCCTTTTATGGCATTAATCTTATTCCAGGATCTTAATGTTGTTTGATGTGAAATAGATGACACAAAGACTCCAAGATTTAGCTTTGCTCTTTTGATGATCCTTCTTGCCTTAGCTCTGCTCTTTTGATGATCCTTCTTGCCTTAGCTCTAATTTTTTTGTACTCGATCTTGTTTTCTAAAATGTGTTTTTATACGTGTTAAAAGCTCTTTTATATCTTTTTATTGCGTTCATCGTTTCACCAGGGAACTGATCTTGTCTTATTTGTAGGCCTGGTGTATTTAATGGATTCATATGCAGCTTTTGTGTTGACATTTGACAAGGAGTGAATGATACGGTCGATATCGTCGTTTTCTTCAAATATATCTTGCTTATTTAAAAGTTTGCTAATACATTTTTTGTATTGTTTCCAATTTGCTTTGTCGTAATTCCATTTGAGAGATCCTGCAAAGCTATTGGGAATATTGTGGAGGCAGTCCATGTACAGGAGTACTGGGAAGTGATCACTGTCGTGTAGCTGTTCGAGAACACACCAGTTGCATTTTGGGGCAATTGCAGTGGAACATAAGGTAAGGTCTATTGGACTGAGATGTCCGTTGCTCATATTAAAATGAGTGGGTTGTCCGTTGTTCAAGATTATTAGGTCCTCTTCATCAATAATATTTTCCATAAGGCGTCCTATTGCGTCGGATTTGTTTGATTCCCGTATTGTGTTATAGCTGTTGAAGTCGCCAAGTAGGATCAAAGGTTTTGGATGTTGTTTAATCAGATCTTTAATTTCATTAGCATCGAGAGAGTAGCTATTGGGAAGGTAAATATTACATACACTGATTGTCGCTGGGGCTTGGATTTTAATAGCTACAGCTTCAATCTCTGTTTGTATGTCAATTTGTTCTGCAGGCAGGTATTCTTTTGCAAAAATGGCAACACCACCGCTAGCTATATTGGAGTAGTGACGGTTTTTGTTGTAGCATTTGAAACCTTTTAATTTTTCCTTTGCTGTTTGCCTTGAAGTTCGTTTCCTGAATGCAGATTATTTCGGGCTTGTAATTTTGGCAGAGTAATTGTAGCATTTCATATCTTGTATAGAAACCGTTTGTATTCCATTGTAGAATGTTCATTTTAGTTTTGAGAAGGGTTAGGTTCAGATATTTCTGTTTGGTGGACCATTTTGTAGTATATTTGCTTTGTCTTGTTGGTAAGTCGTTTTGGATTCTTGCAGACAAATATTGGTAAGTCAAACTTGTTGTATAATGGTTGTGATACTCAGGTCAACAATGGTATCCAGCAATATTCCTTGGAAGTGTTTTCGTTTGTTTGCGTGAATTTTATTCAATAATGGCAGGTTGGTATTTATCACGAGGCTTCTATTAAAAAAGAATTTAGTGTCAGTTTGTTTCCATACTAGGTTCTGAGTCGGATGTGTCTGATTCTGGTACGTGTTTTAACAGTTTTTTTTAGTCTGGTGACTCTGCCTTTGATAACTCTGTCATTTAGTACAGAGTGGATATCGTTGAGCATTTTTATGACAGCTGGGATATCATTGGAATAATCTTTGACAATGGTAAGAGGGTCAGCAGAACCCAAAGCATTTTCAAGTTGTAAATGAAGTTGGTTTTCTGACAGTGGAAAAGAGTTTTTGTTCTTTTCGAACAGAGCTTTAGTTGGACTGAGCATGTCTTCAAGATAGGATAGGGTTACTGTCTTGGTCCGTTTCATCTTGTTTTGCAGAATTCTTTTTGTTTCTTTTTTTGTCTTTTTCACATTATTGTCTTCATTGTTGTTGTCTTTAACATTATTGTTTGCTTCAGAGGGAGAGGAGGATTCACTTGGGAGGGTTTAGTAGGGGGGCAGTGGGTGTATCAACTGTGATGAGTTGTACTGTGAATGTTGTTTGAGGGATTTGATGATATATTTGTATTGGTAGTGTCCAAAAGGAAATTCTCTTTGGGGTGATTTTGGGGGCAGTTACTAGCAGTATGGCCTTCCATTTTGCAATTGAAACAAGTAATGTTTTCAGCAGAGAAAAGGATTCTATATGGTGTACCTTCATATACAATCACTGATGACTGAGGGAGTTTGTGAAGTTCCTCAGGTCGGATAAATGTTTGCCTTCTGAAGCTCATAATGTGACTGAGGTTAGAGTCAGACGGACCAGCTGTGATGAAAGATATACTGGAGGTAGTTTTAATGTCATGATTCTTAAAAATATTTGTGATTTCCTCGTTTGGAATAAATGGGTATACGTTTGATATTATGATTCTCTTGAGTTTGTTAATTAGGATCTCACGGTTTTTTTTAAGATCAGCATTGTCTTGGAGTTGAGAAACACACATATTCATTATTGGATATTCTTGATATAAAAGTAATGGCATTGGGGGGAACAATTTCGGTTAGTTTACTAGTATAGTAAACCATAGTTTTTGACAGTTAGATTCTCGCATGCGTCCAGTAGTATGGATTGTTCTTTCGAGGAAAACTCACAGTATTTGCAGTTCCGGCGTACGACTTCATGGGCTGCTCTTGGAGGTTAGGTGAGGGATTAATCTTGAGGTTGGCTGGTACAGCTTTATTCATGTGGATAAGTCGAGCCAGCCGGCAGGCCGGCCACAGAAACGCTTTATACTGCTTGGAACATTGACACTGTAAGGTAACACTTTAAATGACACTGTAAGGTAATATTAATACTAAAGTGTTTTGGTTCGGAGAAATAGTATATCGATAGGCTGATAGAGCGCAGCAGTAGTTGTTGCCTCTAACGCAGTCGAACTACGATTGAACAGTCTTTCCTATTTCCCTTTATATGAATGGAACTAATCCATACATTCTTCCATTCTATCTTTTTCAAATATTATATAAATTTGAAATTTAATGATAAAGAGTTCTAGCTACTTCATAGGTATTTAGAAAGAGACTTACAAAACTCTAAATTACGTTTTAACAAATATACTTTTCATTTTAACTTTTATTAAAGACTATGGTTTATCAAACATAAATGTGTCATCGGACATCGGAGGAAAATATAGTCTCAGGATGGCCATATAGGATTTTTACGATTTAAAACGTTTACGTCATGACACAATGAAGCTCAATTGACATGATAAACATTTTCGTTGTTCCTCATCTTTTGTCAAAATTCATGAATTTTTTGTCACGATACGTGGCTTAAAAATTCCAGGGAACAAGCGTGTTCTTTAAAATACAATGCTGGTAAGATATGCGAGTAACAAGGAATATTCTTCATGCTGATGCCAATTCAGGGCATTATTGCGTTTTGAAATCATATCTCCCTTGAAATTCTTGAAAATATACACTCTTTTCAAATCTTTTTATTGTGCAAGAAATTCTATTTTCAAATATTAATGCACTTCTTTTGATGAGTTGTGATAGTCTCCGTTTCATTTGTAATTAAATTAATGGAATTCTTTTATGTACTCTATCTGCCCTTTGTAAATGACAGTATTAATAATTTAGAAGAGTGATAGTGGGTTGCTGTTGAAAATATTAGAAATACAATTCTCATCATGAAAGTAAATATTTGACAAAGAGAAAATACATTTGTGGGTCACTGTGTTGACCAAAGACACAAAACTACCGTTCACACAAAAGTGTCTACTTTTTAGTACATGAAAAAATGGGGGATCATTGTATACCGGAAATAACTTGCCATTAGTAAATGTAGGATCGAGGGCGGGTTACTCGTTAGTTTCCACTAAAAAGGCTGTGCAATGCAAGATTTGATGAAATGCGGAATTTGGAGAACAAAATCCTGCAGTCCTTTACGGACCCGATTGAGAGGGTAATTAGTTTGCTTCCAGAGTATAAAACTCGTTGTTCGGAAGTTGATCAGCTTAGACATTACATCATCTAAACCTACACAATAACGCAGTGTAACGATTCTGACGTTCATTGGAAGATCCAGACTAGATTTTAGGAGGTAACGCACGGGTACCATGATGGCAAATTGATTAAATTAGCGTCATATTTTGAGATGAATTGGGAATAACAAGGGAAATGTACAAAGTTACTTTTTAACAAAAATAGAGCTAGTAAAGATCCTACCTTCACTCTTTACTTACATTTACTCTTATAAGCACTTCACTACCACACATGTCGGGAGACCGAAAGGGAACTTAGAGCTTGTCCCGGTTGGGGTGGTGCCCCGCTGGTGGGAGAGTCCTGGTTAGGAGGAAACCCCACTAGCCGATGGTAGTTCGGCGCCGGATCTTGCCATCCAACGAGGGAAGATCGTCGCAACTTCCTGAGGAGAAAACACGCACTAGACTTCTGGGACTAATGGTCTCTGTAGTTGACGCGCCCGGAAACAGGAATCATTCAACCAACCAACAAAGATGAAGACGGAACGATCTTGCACTGTTCATGACTCATTTATTAGGATATTGCTGGGGCATTCATCAGGTGTTCATTAAACATTCCTTGAATACCACATTTCAGGGCAACTGGTCTCTAGAATTATTCTGGAGACAGCGGCTGAATTCGGCCCTGCTATCTAGCAAGTGTCAAAAATGCGAACCCGTTGAAGCTTGAACCCTATGATCATCGATGTTGCACAAACGATGACTCTGCCATTTAAGTATCGTAACCAGGGTTAATTCTAAATGATTCACCTTCGCAATAATCTCCCACTAATACAAATTTTATTGCCTACGTATGTAGAAAAAATTTGTACCAGCCACGAAAATTAAAGCAAAAATAAAATAGAAATGAAACCTGTTGCCCAAGTACGTCAAAGGTTTAAAGGGGAACCACTTAAAGCTTCAGTGAATGCAATCTGCCGTACGTATGGAGAGTGTGTTGTATCCACATAGAACTTTTGTGCTTCTAAGAACAACTTCCATTCTCTAAACCGTCCTCCCCCCTGCCCCCTCGTTATTGTCAGTTCGAAATGTTTTCGTAAACTGCCGTTCTACTGCTGTACGGGGAGGAAAGGTTTTAGAATTTCCTCAACAACTTGATCTCTGATATTGATCATAATATCCCTGTTTAAGGAAATATTCAGCTGTTACTTTGCAAACACGTGAGGATGAAGGTACATCAGAGCTGTTTCAAAAATGTTAAAGATTGTTGCAGGTTGAGAGGAGATACATTCAATTTTGTACCTGAAGATCGATTTGTGTAAAGGGATGTATGTGTCACACTTAACTGTTAGATAACATCTGTTATCTTTAGATAGATAGATTAGATCTGATTTATTTACGGGGTCGAAGGTTGGCCAGGGCCCTGGTGGAGTAGGCCGAAGTCCATAGGCCTATATCATTAAATGCCAGAGATTCCCCCCTGTAATGGGGTACTCCGATAGAAGAGCTTGCTGGAGAACAGCGGTCAAGAGCGGAGTATGGTGAGCACGCCCCGTGTCTCTCCTCCTTGTGGTGGCCCTTGGGTGCTCTCGGGGGAAAACCTCGAGAGTAGCTAACGATAGGAGGGCAAGGGCGAGTCTCCGGCGCTTAAAAACGACAACACTGGGCTGAACGAAGGAAAACCCTGACAGAAAACAAAGAGATCTTTAGGCTTAGAGACGCCAGTTCTTCTATGAGAGAAAACCCTAAAGGAATCCTGCAGACCGGATGCAGCAAGGTTGACAGCCCCAACCACCAAGCTAACCCTGTGCAGCGCATGTAACGCGGCCAGGGGACAAATTAACTTACTGACAAGCAAAGTTGTAATAAGCCGGACCGACATGATAACAAACTTGGCAAGAAAATGATACAACTCCTACAACGTTACAACATGGAATGTTAGATGCCTTAACAACAAAGAAGCTGAACTTCTGCAGGAAATGAAAAGAAAGAAAGCAAATATGGCTATCACAGGAAGAACAAATAAATTAAGAGGTTCGAAAATTATAGGTGACCACCTACTTTTATGTCATGGAGTGGAACAGACCAAAAGAGCGGCGGCAGGAATTGCCATGATTAAAGACATTAAATGGAGGAAAAAATATACACAGTTATACATTCGTGTCAGAAGGAATTCTTTCCATCAGAATTGAAATAAAAAAAGGATTTATATTAATTATTAGAGTATATGCACCAGAAGAAGGCGGAAAAACAAAAAATAGCAAATTTTACAATCAACTACACAAGGTTGTCGACAGAACAAACCTCAATGATTACTTAGTTTTAAGCGGCGACTTCAATACCAGAATTGGCCGCAAATCAGTTAAGAATGTAATCAGGACTGAAGGTAACAGACAGAAAATGAAAATGGAGGAGAATTCACATCTTTTGCAACCTTCAATAAACTAAGAATAACGAACAGTTTCTTCTGAAAGAAAGACATCCACAAGTACACGTGGGCTGCCAGAGGCTTAAGAACGATTATCGACTACTTCTCAGTAAATCAAAAGATGGTATCATGGGTCACAGATACAAGAGTTTTCAGAGGTTTTAACGTGAGTACTGACCACCTTTTTCTACTATGCACATAACATTTATCAGAAAGATGGATTAAAACTATGAAACGGGAATGTTTGAATAGTAGTACTTCCAAAACGTTTAAAGTGCACTTGCTAAAAGACAAAGGAATTCAAAATCTGTACCAAACAAGATTAACACAGAATTTCTTGCAGAAAATAACGAATGAAAATTTATAATAATGCTAAATATTGTGTTACAAAAGCCCTTGAAAGCTTTAGGTACAAGGAAAATGTACAATAGAAGAGGTTTGAAAATCAGGAATGAAGAAATTGAAACAATTATAAAGGAAAGAAGAATGCCTACTTACGATTCCTACAAAGTAAGTCCAAAGAAACCAAAATAGAATACAATAAGACACGAAATCTAGCAAAAAAGATAGTCCGACAAGCCCAAAACAATCCTGAGAAAAATTTGACTGAGACATGGAACATGAAATAATAGAAGACAGTGGTCAGCGTACAAAAGTTTAAAATTTCTGAATAAAGAAGAGAAAAAGGAAGCGTACATCCCAAACAATATAAACGAGGAAAATGGAAAAGACATTTCCCAAATTTATGATACGATGTAATGCCCACGAAAAAACCATCAGACGAAAATCGAAACCGACTGTTAACAATAGATAAGCTAGAAGTAGCAATTTCAACAACGAAATGTAGAAAAGCTTCCGGACCGGCTGAAATAAATTTAGATCTACTTAAGTAAGATGGTACCTTTGCTAAATTTCGACTCCTGGGCCTTTTAAAATATGTGCTGGTCAAAACTCATCTACCAGTAGAGTGGAAGCAAGGAATTGGTTAGCCAATAAGATAGGAGACTCCAATTAGGCATTAGCTTGTTAAATATTATCTGCAAAATATAAGCAAAAATTATAACTAAGGTAGTCCAAGCAATTTTCGAACAAATAATGCTAGAACAGAATGGTTTCAGGAAGGAAAGGTCCTGATGGAGTATTCACTCTCAAACAAATCGTTGAGAAACGCCGAGAAATGAACCTAGAAACTTACCTTTTATTCATATACCTGGAAAAAGCATTTGGCAGAGTAATAAGGCTTACACCCTGGACAAGCATGGAAAAGAAAGGAATACTAAATACTACTAGGAAAACTAATAGAAGTAATAAAATATGATGACACACTCATATATGTGAATCTTCCGAATACAAAGAGAAGATAGTATTTTAAAATAAATCAAGGGGTTAGACAAGGGTGCCCACTAACACCTACATTGTTTAATATATACATCGACGCACTTCTCTCAGAATGGAAGATTGATTTACACAATGAAGGAATTTCAGTGGAAAAAATATCAAAATCAACACGCTCTTGTTTGCAGATGATATAGTTTTGGTCACTAATTGTGAAGATTACCTCCAGAAGTTAACATTTAAATTACAAAATAAGGCAATGTAATATAATTTTAAACTATCGATCGACAAATATAAGAATATTGTTTTCAGAGGTAAACATCCAATATGAAAACAATTGTAAACAACATCACTATCGAACAAGTATCCAACTTGCAATATTTAGAATGTAACGTAACATATCTTAATGATATTGATGTGCAACAAAAGTATCTAAATATCAGGCTATCTGCGGCACGCTATAACTAACATTGGGAAGGAAATCTATTTGTGAAACGAACATTGGAGAATCTGTACTATTTGTCAAAACTGATTTACTGAACGGTGGGAACATATTTTCATGTAATACTGATATTTGTAATTACAACACACGTCATAAAAATCATGTGCATGAAGTGTCAATATCAACAGTTCACTACAAGAAATCCACCGACAATAAATGTACGTTACATGTATTGTAATGTACCTGCCTTGTTCATTCTACATCGCGTTGCGAGATGACATTAAAGCAATAAAATCGGTACACAAATTTAAGTTAAAAGTAAAATATTTTCTGCTGCATAACTATTTCTATACAATTAGAGGCTATACTGATCATCAGAAAGAAAAATAATGGTTATTTTAACAAAACAATATTATATTATAATGAATTAGTTTTCCTTTGTAGTGTATAATTTCTGTAAAAAATACTTAATATGCCTGTAACTAGTAATGTACTTCAGCTTCCGGTTCAATGGCCCCCATTTCGATCAGGTTTTTGTCCAGTTTCAAATTACACAAAAAATACTCATATTTTTTAAAAATGGCCCGAAACCCATGTCAATCAGCACGTCCGTGGGCTGAAGTATCAGAGGTTCGTAACTTTATCGCCCAGCAACACGCATACAATTCACAGTAGTCTCCTTCTGAAGAACCGTAGCAATAGTTTTGATGCAATATTAATTTAACGAACGATGGTAGATAAATTAGTTCTTATACAGATAACTATTTAATTAACACCAGGATCCCTACAACTGCAGAGCTCATCCAATGAAAATCATCCTAACACACGTGTATTTGTTTACATCAGATTTTTCTTCTAGATCTACCTAGAATCAAAAATCCCACTACAGTGACATCAGTTGATACCCTGAACCCACTCAGCCGGTTTAAGAAACTTCGAAGAAATTGTAAGCACGACATGCAAGAACGTGTCTAGTGTTTTTGCAAGAGCAGCGGGCAACCCTGGCAGGTAAAAGGAGTGTCGACCCCGGTTATAGTGAAATCACTATATCCGATAATCTCAAAATATAATACAGAATTTCATCTCTGAGTTATTTTACTATTTCAGAGGTACAGTAAAGTATTAAATTGCTGTGAACTAAACATTTCAATACTGCATGCTTTCTTCATGCTTAAGTTTACATTGTGCACAATCTTTCAATACGAGTATGTAGGTGCGTTCTTAACCCCCTTCAATGATTATTACTCTGTAGGAGCACTTTCATAATTTTGATAACCTCTTCGTCATCAAATTGCTATCTTCCGTTCTAGAAAATCCTTTCACTGCATTCTCGATGTCCAATCTGTACCGAATTTCAGTATTTTTTATCTTGTGGATCTCCTTAGCGTGGACAGGACTGCCACTGAGAAGCTGATGCAATTTCCTCGGTGACACGATTCCCTTAATCTCTTCCATTGGCTATGAATATTACAAATATAACTTCCGAGATCCTCTACTTGCATACTCCTAAAAGATAAAAGAATTTTCAACCCTGCGGGAGGTATTTTTATCCTGGAATTCGTATTTACCTTGTTCGGTATAACCGATATGAGAGTTCCCCAAAATCGGATCACCTAGTTTTTATTGCTTGTGTAAGTTGTTCGAGACTTCAGTTCACTAACCTGAATGTGCAGTACATCTGATTTCATTAATCTATATTCGATTATATTCTTGTCATGTTTTTGTGTGTTATTGACGGAGCTCTTCCCATCAAGCATACGTAATAGAGAACAGCGCGTATTCGGAGTTTCTTGCAGTCTGTTTTCCCAAAGAGCGAGTAAATATGCGAGTTGGAAATTCGGTAGCGATGTTCCGCATGCCATTGGAGCAGCCGTCGCCGGGGCGGGGGCGGGGGGGGCGGGGCGCAGGACGGTCGCCGGAGACCCGAGAGGCGGCCGCCGCGCCGCTCAGGCATCCGCCCGCTCGCCACGGGCCCCTGCGGCACGCCTGGAATGCCCGCGAGGCTCGCCACTCGCAGCACCCTCCTCGACGCCGCGTCTGCCTTCGCCCCTGCCCTCCACGCCACCGCCCCTCACTCTCCCGGATACACACCGCCCACTCCCGGCAGCACTTCAGTCATCGCGCCCGCCTCGCACGACTGCTGCTTGGATGGTTAGTTTATTGATTAGTGATTCCGGGCGCGTCAACAGATTAGGTCATTAGTCCCGTACGTGTAATGCATGTTTTCACTCGAGAGATGGCAGTGATCTTCCCCCGATAGATGGCGAGATCGGGCGCCGACCTACCGTCGCCTAGCGGGGTTTCGCCCTAACCCGGACTCTCCCACCAGCGGGCACCGCCTCAGCCGGGACAAGCTCTAAGCTCCCGACCGGTCTCCCGGAATATGTGGTAGTGTAGTGCATGTTAGTGTAAGTGTGTGTGTGTGTGTGTGTGTGTAAGGGGAGAGGATAGGACAAGGAATGGGAAGGAAAGATTGCGCGTGGTTCGTGGCCCGTTTGGTAGGGTACTGCTCCGGCATTCGCCTGGTGTTGATCGGAGAAAGCACGGAAAACTATCGATCAGAGCAGCCGGCCGCTATAATTCTCCTCCAGACAGCGACCGAATTCGACCTAGCTGAAAACCTAGTGTCGAAAATCCTGCCGCCGTCAAGACTCGAACCTAGTACCTCCCGGTCAGAGGCTCTGCAGGGACATCAGTTGATGCACTGAGCTACCGCTTCCGGTTTGAGTTTTCGAAAAACTTCATTTAAAGTCATTTTGTGCGAATTATTGTAAAGATACCAATAGTCCCTGGATCTGCTCCTTAGGAAACTAGTTGCAACTCGGAGTAGACTACAAACAACCGACTTATCTTTAGTCGTGAATTAGAGGAATAATAATAAGAAGAAAAATAACAATATTAACATATTTGAGTTACGTATAGTATAAATCGACAAACTAGCGGCATATTTTATGTAACGATGCTTTCGGTAATATTATATGAATTCTCATTTTATTATATTGTTGTAATTTTGAAACAAACTTAAAATATTTATTTTCCTTTTTCCTGGAAAGCAGACATTGCAAACCTTGTGTGAACGTGTGAACCATATTTGGTTCCAGAGTGACAACTCCTGAGTTCATGTTTGGTGATGTCAATGTGACTTGGATAATGAAACATATAAAACTTCAGTTAGAAATACATTAAAACCTAGGAATCGGATAATATTCTTACACAATGAAACGAATGGGAGGTATTTTAATATCGAATGTGAATTGGAGGCCCTAGCTAGATAGCTACGTGGAATTCAGCCGCCGTCTGGGAGATAATTCTAGAGGCAGGCTGCTTTGATCGATAGTTCCCCGTGCTTTTTGCAATAAAAATCATTTATTTATTTATTTACGTCAAAAAAAAACAGTTAAAAACTGCGTATGACGTGCTATGGGGAAAAGTGAATTGTGTGCACATTTTCAAAATTCTGTGATCCCTACACTAAGTCATATACTACTTAAATTTTGAATTTTGAAAGGGAGAAAAAAAAAACAAAAACTCCCATGTAATAAAATCTATTTTCAAGGAAAAATAAGCAATAAATTTTGGCTCTTATTACTTCCTGCCGCGACAACATGGAAACGATAATTTGAATAATGGTATTTCCCACTGAATTCTAGAAGACGTGCACAGAAAACGAAGTTACATTTATGTCCAGAAGCAAAACAAGGGGCCATCTCAGCATTTACTCAATGGATCAGGGAAACTGGACGAAAAACCTGATCGAGATGGGGGTCATTGACCCGGAAGCTGTAGTACAATAGTTGTTACAGGTTGTTTATACTCATTTATACAGTCCAAATGGTAAATAATGCATTATGTATCATTGTTTTTTTTTGAGTTATGCAGCAGAAACGATTTCACTTGGGATTTAAACTTTTCTATTGAATTTAATCGTTTAATGTCATCTGGCAAAGTGTTGTAAAATAATGTACACGTATTGTATGTGAATTTTTTGTAATGAGATGTTGATACTGTCACCTGGTGAATATGTCTACGTCGAGTGTCGTCGATTTCTACGTCGAGTGTTATAGTAATAGACTTCGGCATTTTCTGAAAATATATTCTCGCCCTTGAGCAAGTCATTTTTTACAAAAATCACTGATTCGTAAATAAAAAGACACGGTAATGGTAGAATTACTAGATGAATGAAGAGAGTCTTACATGAATGACGTAGGTTGGATTTGGTTATTATTCGTACAATTTGTTTTTGTAATCTAACGGTCTGAGAGCTATAAGATGTATTTCCCCAGAATATTATGCCATATCTCAGGCGGGAATGAACATTCGCGAAGAATACACAACGAGCAGTATGAACGCTGACTGAATTTGCAAGAATTCTGAACGCATAGCATAATGAACTTAATTTTGTGTTCAATTCATTTAAATGGACGTTCCATTTAAGGTTTGACTGAATTGAGAGACCTAAAAATTTTGTTGCCTTAACATCAGTCAATGGTACACTATTCATTTTCAACGGAGCACAGAATTGTTTATTTGAAATGGAAAACTGCATTAAAACCGTTTTCTTTTCGTTCACTATTAATTTGTTATTTCGGAACCAATTTGAAACATCTGATATTGTACTATTTACTGTTTCTTTATTGCAAAGGATGTTCGTATCATCCGCAAAGAGAACCGTTCTTCCGTTTCGAATCGTCGAGGGCATATCGTTTACGTAAAGTAGGAACAGAATAGGGCCTAAAATCGATCCTTGATCCACACGCAACGGGCAAAGTATCGGAAAGGTGCGTACGTAATGCTCCATCATTCCAGTAAGGTATTTCAACTCTCTGAGATCGTTGTTTAAGGTACGAACATAACCAATCTAGAGCAATACCACGAATTCCATAATTTAGAAATTTGTGGGTAATTTGGAAAGTAAAATATCAAAATCATATAAACGCCGGACCAGTATCGGTAAAAACGAACCACGAACCGCGCGTGACCTTTCCTCCCTCTTCTTTGCCCTATCCTCACTCCTTACTTACACACACCTACATTGACATACACTACACTATCACACTTATCGGGAGACCTGTCGGGCGCTTACAGTTTGTCCCAGCTGAGGTGCTTTTCCATTGCTGGGAGATACCTGGTTAGGGAAAACCACCAGCGACGGATAGATCGGCGCCGGATCTCGCCATTCATCTGGGAAAGATCACCGCTACCTGCAACAGCAAGAAAATGCACTACACTTGTCGGCTAAGCTAATTGGAATTACTACACAATGAATCGAAAGAGAGTGATGGAACCCAGAAAAGGAGAGTGTATAACATCCGAAAATAATACTCGTAAATAATACATTTGGATTCCCCGGCGACATTTTGTGCGTAAAAATAACCTCGGCCTCTGAGCGCGAGGGTCGGTCTGAGAGCCTCTCTGATCGATGTGCTTTGATGAAGGTGGGGCGCAGAGCGATTTGATGCACCTGGCTGCGCCGCGCCGCTCGCGCCACCGCCCACCGATTAGATCATCCCGAATTGGCGCGGGCGAGCGGCGATGCCAGATGGCGCTGCCTGCGCCGCGGCCCAAGCCCTTCCCCTTGCCGACACCAGAACCGGTTAGCCTCGGTAGTGTAGAGCGATTTTCCTAAGGATGAGCCACAGTGACTAGTGTTGGTAACATAACTAAAGATTCGGTGGTCGTTGTGCCCTTGAGCTCATTAGACTCCCTTTCCGCATTCGTTTGTTTGCAGTTAGCTAACTTGTAAATGGCTTCGACACTTCCTGTTGTCGTGTCCTTGTCTGACAAAAATATAGTGCGCTGCGAGAAATAATTGATATTAGGAAGTGCAGGGCAGTGTGCTCTTCTGTAATTTTTTTCTTTATTTATTACATTGAATTTACTTTTTGTGTGACAAATATTATGTTTATTTTAAAACCGAAACTGAGTGCAAGATGCGTACGGTGCACATGTTTCCGGCTTAAAATCATTTTTCTTTCTATTTACATTCGTGGCAGTTTTCTATTACTGATTGTGCGAGCATGTTAAGAGATTTTCCACATACGTAATTAAGTTTAAATATTTCCCGGACTCACGTACGTGCATATATCTCAGCAAAACTCTTACACTTCTTCATAGGGATGTTTTCACAGGAGCCATTAGCACTTTACGAAGGGGCGTGCTGTCGTGGCGGAGGGATACTTCTCTGAAATACATGTGATATTCACTTGTTTTCGCGAACTGTCACTTTGGCTCATCCTTAGGAAAATTGTTCTATATTTGCGCGAGGCATCACAAGATCCTGGTAAATATTAATAGTAATTATGACCGCCATCTTACCTGTTCATCTATTTATTGTATCCTGATATGTTGTAAAGTTTTAGATGTGATCCACGTTGCTTGTGCAGTAATTATTTTTAATTTCATTATTGTATTATTTATGTCACCTCATTTGTCAATATTATTTTTGTCATAGTTTTCTTTATGTTAATCAGTAGTTTTTCTGAAGATGGAAAATTGTTTTCCTGAAAGTTAACTTTTGACATGCAATAAAAATTATTATTGTTATTGTTGTGGTTGATTATCCCTATTTCTCATTATGGATTTCCCAAGATTTTTGCTACCACCACGGAATTGAAAATACTGAAATGAATGATGATATCCAAATAGATGATGAACGAATTAAAATCGATGAATAAAGCCGATGCACGAACTCAGGCATCAGTTATAACATATAAAAGATAAAACTGAGGTTCAGAAGTAATGTTCTTTAGGTAGAGACAGATCTGAGGATCGGCTTTTGAATCAAGAAATAATCTTATCCTTTTGGATTCATAATAAAATTATAAAACATAGCGATGGCCCGAATTTGGTCCGTAGCCTTTTCTATGACAATATAATTAATATACGAAATTTCGTCGCGTTCAAAAAATAAAGAGGTGAGAATGCACACCTTTAAATTTGCAGACTGAAGTCTGTGGTCTAAAAATAATATATAAATAGGTAGAGCTGATGCTCAGATCTCAGAATCGTCTTATATCGTTTCTATCTACCATAATCTCTTCCTTTTGGATTAATAGTGGCCGATATGTGGACGACTAATTTCTTTAACGAATTAATTACCTCCTTTTGATTCAACTAGCTCATTTAATCAGTTATATAAAACTCACACTGCATGAAATCATATTATTCATTCAATTTATATGTGTGTGCCTATTATTCATTTCAATTTTTATATATATATATATATATATATATATATATATATATATATATATATACAGGGTGAGTCACGTAACTTTAGCACCTCCTATAACTTTTGAACGGTTGAAGATATTGAAATGCAGTTTTCACGGAAGTGCATGAGAAAATAGGCTAACTGTACGTTATTTATTTCTATTTTATCACTTGTATTTTACGAGATATTTGAGGGAACTTTGTTTTTCAAATGGAACTATACATATTTTTCAGTCTATCATAAAGAGCGTAAAAGACGAATCCAATGATATACATAATGTCATACGTTGAATAAGGATTTTTTTGAGAAATTTTTATTGTTTTGCGACCAGTTCTTAACGGATATTTTGAATGTAACCGACCGCCACAGAAGGTCACGCAGCGCTCCACCAGCCAGCGCGCGCTCGGGGAAGGGAAGGGATCTTAGTATTTCAAGGCACAAAACATATTCCAAATATTCACTAAACTTGCCATTTTTTCCCTGAACTCTGCTTTCATCCTTCCCCATTTTCAAATATTTTATTACTTAAGGATTGAAAATATGGATTTGTCATATGTAGTATGTATTGAAATAAGATTGTTATTTAAATTTAATTTAAAGGGATATCATACCACAGGATATTAATGGGATCTTGGAAACTAAGCACAGTAAGAATAAATTATTAAGACTTTACAAAGAATATTGCATATTTTCAGCAAATAGTTTTATTGTTAATGATAATATAACAATACCTTGTGAAAATAAACAAATACAGAAAGATAATGATAATGACAAAAATAAAAATAGAATTCAAAAATACTAAATAAAAATACATTACTATTCAAATTACTTTAGAATGTGTTCAATATGACCACCATTCACAGACAAACACATCTGCAGGCGCTTTTGAAAAGATTTCTTAACTGCGACCAATGTTTCTTTTTTAACTTCAGAACATGCAGCTACAATGCGTCTACGCATATCTTGTGATGTAGATGGAGCTTTGGTAGACGTGGTTTTTAAAAAACCCCAAAGAAAAAATCTAGTAGCGTCAAGTCTGGGGAACGCGCGGCCAACACACAGTACCACCCATTCATTTCTGTAATATAAAACCCCATTAACTGGAGTAGAAGTAATAAAAATTTTATTACAATACATACTTACAATGAAACCTTATTTTAACCCTTCCATTTCTTAAAAATAAGCTGAAAATGGGGAAGGATGGAACGCAGAGTTCAGGGAAAAATGGCAAGTTTAGTGAATATTTGGAATATGTTTTGTGCCTTGAAATACTAAGATCCCTTCCTTCCCGAGCGCGCTGGCTGGTGGAGCGCTGCGTGACCTTCTGTGGCGGTCGGTTACATTCAAAATATCCGTTAAGAACTGGTCGCAAACAATAAAAATTTCTCAAAAATCCTTATTTAATATATGACATTATGTATATCATTGATCTGTCTTTTACGCTCTTTATGATAGACTGAAAAAATATGTATAGTTCCATTTGAAAAAACAAAGTTTCCTCAAATATCTCGTAAAATACAAGTGATAAAATAGAAATAAATACACGTATCAGTTAGCCCTATTTTCTCATGCACTTCCGTGAAAACTGCATTTCAATATCTTCAACCGTTCAAAAGTTATAGGAGGTGCTAAAGTTACGTGACTCACCCTGTATATATAATTAAGGCGTTCTGATCCGAAGTCCTAAATTTAGTTTCACATTATATTCGGTTTTTCTATCGAGGAATTATCAGTTTGTTCATATACATCCAGTTTACATATACTTTATTTCCTTTTTTAAAACACTTTTTGTATTAAATATATATCTGGATATTCTGTTTTTTGTAATTCGTATTCATAAAACGATTCTTGAATATCTTTAAGATGGTAGACAATTGGATTATAACGAATGATTTTAACGATTTCAAATACTTCTGTAAGCCAATCACTAGTACATGATCTATCAAACATAGATTACAATATATTCTTACTTTATACCAAATTTTGAAGTTTGTAAAATAATTATCTTATCTCTTTTATAAACAGTTTTTAATAATATTTTGCCACTATATTTAATGAGATGAATACGTTCCATTGGAATATTATGATGTGTGGTATGATTCTATTTATCTATTAATTTTGGAGGTATATTCAACCATTTATAATTGCCTTGAATGTCAAACTGTTTTCACATTTTTACATTCTCGTATAGTACTATACGCGGATATTACTATAGTAATATACGTGGTATAGAGAAAGTTATGTATTGCTGCGCAAAAAAATGGCGGATTTTCGGCGGAACAAAATTCATTGCCGGTCTCTGGTGACGAAAACGTGCATACAACCAGTTGCTACATTAAGAGAAAACTAGTGTTGCTACAGAATGGCAAAGACTTTCTCGTACCAATTTTTTATAACTTTCTTTGGTGTGGTCTGGCTTTAAGGACGTGCTCCTTTCTCTGGCCAGCTGCCCTCTATCGTCACCCAAGTACATTTTTGACAATTTCTCAACTTCTTGCTTTCTTAGTAGTGCAACTGAATCATTAGTTCAAGAATATTAAAGAATAGTAAAAACTCGTTCTAAATAGAAGTTTTCATTGAAAAATTCGTAGTCCTTTTTAAGAAAATGGCGAGTAAGCTTTCCTATAAATGAGAAATTTGAGATCTTTTTCTATTGAGGAATCTATTGAGTTTTTGAAAACTTTCATTTGAAGTCATTTGAAGCTCCCACTCACAAATGTAATAATGCATACAAATTGATGTGAATGTCCATATTAACGGCGTGAGAGGTATTTCAAGTATAATTTTGGTAATTTACACTTAACTGGAACCTGGGACCTCCCGGTCTGAGGTGTTGCAGTGCTATCAGTTGATGCACTGAGCCACTGTAAAGCTGCGGCTGTCGCTCTGCCCGCGAGCGAGGGCGGTCGAAGGGGGTGGAAGAGGGTGCAGGGGCAGAAGCAAATGGAGAATGAGAATGTGGGCGGCGGGCGGGTAGAAGGGAAGGGAGTGGGGGGGGGGGGGGGGGCGCGGCCCGCAGTCGCAGGCGCCGGCTGACCCCGGAGGGCAGCGGCGGGGAGCAGCGCAGCGGAAGGCGGGGAGATTGTGAGTAATGCCACGCCGCAGCCAAAGGCCACTTTATGAACGTACGTTCTCCTACTCGATATCTCCCAGACCCTTGCCCCACTCAGACACTTCGTACCTCGTTGCTCTCTCGCCAGTTGCGCAATAGATTCTGCTGCAAAAAGAAACACGGAATTCATACCTAAACTAACTTCCCGAAACTAATAATAAGTAGAATCTTGCCTTTCCCTTCCATTTGCTCGACAGGCAATCCTAACAGTTTATTCTCCAAATCAAGATTAAAACTTAATAGCATCTAAAAGAAAACAAATTATATTATTAAGTCAGAGAATTGTTTGGCAAGGTAGAAACCCTCGAAAGAGCTTAGGTCGAACGAGTAATAATAATAATAATAATAATAATAATAATAATAATAATAATAATAATAATAATAATAAAAATAAATTTGTAGGGAACCATGGAGACTTATTTTGTACGTGTGCAAATACACAACTATGTCAACTAAAGAGTAATACATCAGAAAATTAGTTGACTTTTTCAATTTATTTTTAAGAAAATTTGAAGTGCGTAAAACGAGTTTTACGGTACATATCCAGTAATGGTTTCATTATGTTCTCTTTACATGTAATACCTCTCATCCCCGTTGTTCATGGTCAAGTTACTAATATTTGATTTTTGGGATCTCTTCTGTAAAAGGGAAGTTTAAAAAAAAATCAGGTATTAGATAGTGTTCTTATTGTAATTCATCAATGATGTAATGTTGGGTACAATTTTTATATAATTTATTTTAGTAAAAAAGAACTATGTAAAATTGACTCCACAGTTTTTGAGTTTTAAGTCACACTCTCTCTTTTAGTGCGACTGTTGACGCCGATGGTGTTAGTGCGAATATTCTAAAGGAGTTCTGTTTCAACATTTTCCTAAGTATATTTTTAATGTGAAATTTTGGTTCACAATTACAAGTTAAAGATTTTAATCAGTTCCAAAATAAATAAACATTTCATTATTATCCATTTATTCAATTTTCACTGAACAAATATCTGTGCTTTTAATGAAAAGGTTCTTTATTAGATTATTCTAGCAAAAAAAAAGCGAAGTAAATGTAGTGAAAGAAGACATTTAATCGGCAAAGATATCCTGGCAATAGAACAACAAACTCGAGATGTGTCCTAATAAATAAATATTCAAATGATGTTCTTCTGCACTTTATGGGAGCTAACAAAGGAATTAAATATGAATCACAAAATGTGTTGAACTGATTGCTACATTTTTAAAGGGATACATTTACAAGATGACAGTCAGATTTTCGTAAGGTATTTGTACATCGTGCAAAATAGTTTTAATATTTCAGCTAGAAATATGTTTTCCCACACAAACCAAACATTTTTTCATTTCCTTTCCTATGTCTCACAACTTTGCATGTAAACATTCACAATTGTAAATTCATTTGAATTGCTGTTTGGTTCATATATATTCTACGACCTTTTTTGGTTCTTGAAATGCATTTTTTTTATTTGCTGTCTTAACTGCTTTCCTTTGTTCAGGGAGTATTTGATAATTTCTGTAGCAGTAGGCATCAAATATCAGTTTCACGATCTTACTCCATTTTTGCGTATTGACATGCTGAAGCCGCCTCGCCAGTGCGGCAACATTCAGCATGCAAATTCCTCTCCAGATGGCCGTAAGTAGGGTCATCTGGAGAGGAAGCTAACAAAGTTAGCAACACGGGAGCCGGGAAGCGGTAGTGACAGGAAGTGAGCGCATTTGCATATCGACCAGTTCTTTCGCTAATTCGGGGCGGCGTGGACCGCGGCGGCGGTGCCTGTTGTGGCTAACGAGAAGCAATCCGGTTTGCGCGGCCGCGCGTGCGCCCCTTCCCCTTGGACCTCCTCCGCTCGCGACTGGAGAAGGAACCTAAATCCCTTTCAAAATTCAAAATTTATTGCTTGTTTATCCTTGAAAATAGATTTTATTACATGGGAGTTTTTTTTCTCCTTTTCAAAAATTCAAAATTTAAGTAGTATGTGACTTAGTGTAGGATCACAGAATTTTGAAAATGTGCACACAATTCACTTTTCCCCATAGCACGTCATACGCAGTTTTTAACTTTTTTTTGACGTAAAATAAATAAATAAGTAATAAGTAAACCTTCAAAAACTGGAAGTACTGCTAAATAAATCTTTAAGAAATGTTTTGAAAGCTCCATGGTATATCAGAAATTATGGTAGGAAATGGTGTGGAGTTCACGAAATTTGGATCATCGAAGTGAAATTGAGTCGTTGTTTTGTCGTATTTGTTTATTTCAGAAGAAAGCTTTTTCGGCCGCATTGCGGCCATCTTCAGTGCTACACGGTGTAACACTGAAGATGGGCGCAATGCGGCCGAAAAAGCTTTCTGCTACACGGTGAAGCACTCAAGATGGGCGCAATGCGGCCGAAAAAGCTTTTTGCTGAAATAAACAAATACGACAAAACAACGCCTCAATTTCACTTCGGTATCAGATATGATCAAATTTTAAAAGAATTATCTTTAGAACCTCTGAAAACTTGGATTTTAAAACTTTCTTCGAATTTCTACTCTTCTCTTTCATTTTGCCCAGTCACTCCTTGTAGGTAAATCAGTCAATCTTTTTCCACGAATCGAATCAAGATATTCTAAAGACCTACTACATCCTCCTTAATTAGCTGTAAAGTAGGTTCAAACATTTCTAAATTAAATATTTATGTTTTTAATCCAAATATTGTGTGTATTTTTCTGAAGGAGCCTTCCTAGGTATCCTTAGTTGTTAGTTTCCAATATTATTGTCCTCAAACATTGTACATGTATGATGAAATGTTAAAAAATGCTTGTATATACTATGTAACATAAAAACCTTTGAAAGACATAATAACTGTCGGACACGGATAATAAAAACTATTTAAAGAACTGGGGAGTGGTCTCGGCGAGAACGCATAGCCTCTCGCGCTCTTGGACCCAAGTTTGCGGCTTCAAACCGGATCGAAGCCGTGGATTTTCAAGGGCGATAAACCCATCGTACGACATCCTTCGGAATAAACTCCGACGTTTCGGAAGTACACTCGGCTGACTCGTGTAGATTTACGACATGTAACATATCCTCAAGTCTAAAACAAGCCTCTGAGCTAAATTGAAATCGCCCATTTCGTCCTTGATTGACTGATTGATCTCTTCGTGTTTCCGGGCGCGTCAACTGCTCTGGTCATTAGTCCCGTTAGTGTAGTGCAAGTTTTTTTCTTGGGAGATGGCGGTGATCTTCCCCCGCCGGATAGCGAGATCCGGCGCCGACCTACCGTCGGCTAGTGGGGTTTCCCCCTAACCAGGACTCTCTCACCAGCGGAGCACTGCCCTAGTCGGGACAAGCTCTAAGCTCCCGACCGGTCTGCCGGACTATGTAGTAGTGTAGAACATGCTAATGTAAGTGTGTAAGAGGAGAGGATAGGACAAGGAAGAGGAAGGAAAGATTGCGCGCGGTCCGTTGCCCGTTTCTTAGGGTACTGCCCCGGCATTCGCCTGGTGTTAATCGCAGAAACCACGGAAAACTACTGATCAGAGCAGCCGACCGCTAGAATTCTCCTCCAGACAGCGACTGAATTCGACCTAGCTGAAAAGCTAGTGTCGAAAATCCTGCCGCAATCAGGACTCGAACCTAGGACCTTCCGGTCAGAGACGCTGCAGTGACATCAGTTGATGCACTGAGCTACTGCTCCCGGTGACGGTTTACCAAGATTAGAACCATTCTTAAAGGATTAGGCTATTGGAGAAACCTGGATAGAGGCGTGAAGAGAGTCATCAAATCATGTGAGACGTGCATGAGAACGAAGTTCCAAAATAGATCCTATGCAGGAGTGATAGTGCCTATAGTCCCCAAAGGGAAGAATGACATCGTTCCAGTAGACTTATATGGCCCATTGCCAAAATCTAGGCGAGGGAATAAATACATCATGGTTATCATTGATTTGTTTACTAAATTCACGCAGGTTTACCCCATCAATTAAACCAGTGCCAAACAATATTTGAGACAAATATGTGTGAGTGGCCGGAAGTTATTGCAGGGTGCTGAGTGATCACGGATCGCACTTTATGAGTGAACTATGGAGACGATCATTAAATGAGAAAGGCATATCGCCAGTATACTCCTCGATTAGACACCCGCACTCAAACCCTAGCAAAAGGGCGATGAAGGAGCTATCCAGATTGTTCCACACACACTGCAGCCACAAACACGATGAATGGAGTGGGCTAATTCCGCACATCAACAGGTGGTTAAATTATGTTCCGGACGAGAGCATAGGAATGAGCCCCTGTGAAGCCCAATTCGAACACCGACCACCCCATGTTCTCGAATATTTAGTCAGAGAGGAACTCACGGGAGAAGAGCGACCGCCGACGGAAGAGCAAAGCATGGAGAAGGCAGCAGACGAAAGGAAGAGGAAAGTCAAAACAAAGCTGTATGTCTTCCGAATAAATCAAAGAGTTATGTTACGAACTCCGAGGGTCTCAGTACCGAGACTGAAATTATTCTCAACATTTTTCCACCATTACGAAGGGCCGTGCACAATTATAGAACGGTTTTCCTAAAGATGAACCAAAGTGACAGCTACTTAGTGCTCACAACATAACTGAAAGTTCTGTGGTTGTTGTGCCCTCGAACTCATTAGACTCCCTTCCTGCATTCGTTCGTTTGCAGTTGGCTAACTTGTAAATAGCTTCGACGCTTCCTGTTGTGATTTCCTCGTCCGAAAAAATATATTGCGCCATGAGAAATAATTGAAATTAGGAAGTGCAGTGTTATGTGCTCTTCTGTAAAAATTCTTTTTTTCTATAAACATTACATTAAATTTACTTCTAATGTGATAAATATTATATTGATTTTAAAACCGAGACTTGAATGAGAGATGCGTACCGGTGCACGTGTTTCCGACTTAAAATCATTTTTCTTTCTATTTACATTCGTGGCAGTTTTTACAGATTATGAGAGCATGTGTAGGGATTTTCCACATACGTAATTAAATTTAAATATTTCCCGGACTCGCCTACGTGCATATACCTTAGCGAAACTCTTAGACTTCTGCATAGGGATGTTTTCACAGGAGCCATTAGCACTTTACGAAGGGCCGTGGCTGAACAGCTGTCACGGCGGTGGATTCTTCTCTAAATTATATGCTATGTAGACTTGTTTAGCGAACTGTCACTTTGGCTCATTCTTAGGAAAATGCTTCTTTAAGAGAGTGGTGGCACCAAATGTAGTAGAGCTGATGGACGACGATCAGGTCGTCGCGACGTGCAACTTCTTCAATTTCAAGTCCTGTTAACCGAAGAATGAAGTAAAATAAAACGAAATAAATAAATGAAAAAAATGAAAATAAAAAGGAAAAGGAAAATGGATGAGGGAGAAATGTCTGTTTTAAGATTGATTTTACACCGCAATTTAATTCTCAATTTAATCTTACTAATTTGGAGGCAATGAACCGTAGCCGAACATAGCCCCGCCCACGAACCAAATGCGAAACGGCGAATCGAAACTTTGGTTCAGGCGGCCCGCCAAGTTCAACCTGGCGTGTTGGTGACGTCATCGCCTGATATCGGCATTGGTCTAGAGGAGCAAAACCCACAATGGCCAATGAAAAATTCGCAAGATAAGTACCGGAACTGAATCTTGCCTTTGGCTCCCGAGGAAAAATCGAGGGAAGCCGGGGTAGGGATATTTTTTTCCGTTGGAAGAGGAGAGCGCTCTCAAACATTTCTTGAGGAGAATAGTCTAGATCGCTGTGTGTTAAATTTTGTGGAAGGAGTAGTCGATCAGTGCGGAGTGTTTTATGGTGTGTAATCCATCGTTTCACGAACTATTCTTTCCGGCCATTACGCCGGCTAAGAAAGAGGAAACAATCCGTACACGAGTCCTGGCATTTGACGAGGTGGAAATAAACCACAGTTTCATGAACTTAAAAATAAATGCATGAACCACGTCGCTTCTAGTGGCCGAACAGCAGAGAATGGTGTTGCAAACGGGTGGAGGTTGCGAGCGAAGGAATACTGGTTCGACGAAATAGTGCAACGTGCACCATCACCAGTGGAACTAGAATCCAACATTGGGGCTATTCTGAACTGATTCGTGCTGTGAAACTCACGATAGCACAATGCACCGCTAGCACGCCCCAATAAACATCAATAATTGCGACGAAAATTCAAGAACACGGAGTTTCCGATCAACGCTCTTTGGAGAAAAAGGCGAGTCGGAAGAAACGAGGTGCGAGCGTTTGCAGCCGAGAAGTGGCGAGCTCAGCGTTGGATCCAGCCGGCCGGCACCGCATTTGGTTGGTTGGTAGGTTCAGCAGTCAAGGCCGCGATGGTCTACGGAAGGGTCACAACCGCCAACGAGTCGGAGCCGCGGCCGTGCCGAGTCGGCGCATACCTACTGAGCGCCCGTTTCGTGGTCCCGCGGTATCTACGCCCAGGCACCCCCGCAGAGCACATTCAGCCCTTCCGTGTTGCAGAAGCGTGAGTAACCATGTGAACAAAGACAGGGATATTTAAAGCTTACATAATTAAATGGTTTCTATCCAAATTGGGTAGTAAACTGATTTAATTGAACATGCAATGAAATTAAATTTAGTGAAGAACAAAAACAAAACTTTGGATTTGTAATAAAATATTCAAGAATATTGCTTGCAATACTTGTGATCACGATATTGCCGACATTATTGAGTGAAGTGATAAACCTTAATGTTCATTGTAAATTACCATGACCTCATGAAATAGTTATTTGAGTAAATTTAATTTAGTTGAAGCCAGTTAAATGTATTATTGGCATTCGTTCAGTTTTTTTGTTCGTATTTGTTTACTTATGGTTAAAAATATATGATTCGGTGTCTCAGATCCACAACCTTTTTTTTCGTTGTAAACTTGCCTGTATGGTCCCTAACGTGTTATCCTGGTATTAGTCTACAAAGGACAATTGAATTAAATCAACTCGACAGGTCTGACGGCGGATCGGCAGTGAACTATCGGACGTCGGAGGTAACGCCCACGCGGAGCGAAGCTCGCCTAGGGATAACGACGCCTGATCGGAAGAGTTGCAAATACACGACGAGCCGCGGGAACTTTGACGGCGTGTTCCGCGACTATTTAAAAGGGTAGGAAACAACGGACATTATTAGTTTTATATCAATCAATACAATGAAAACACGTCCTCGGCGTGACATTTTAAATAGTGGATGGAATTTTGATGTCATAACTGTATGTATAAATTATCTTTGCACATTAATTTCATTCTAATAATATTCATCTACCAAGTAAACAGTATCGTATATTACGTCAACAACACGAGATACTTAATTTTTTCACGGTACTTGATTAGAAATTGTTGATGATTGCTATTTGTGATATTAATTATGATATAGTTAATTCATTGACTCTCGTGTACGTAGATATATGAAGTAATATTCATAGTTTAGAGAAAGTTATGTAACTGCGGAAAATCGATTTCGAGATTTTAACACACGTCTTGGGGTCCCCTGATATCAAAAAAGTGTTTATTAATGGTCCGACTGTTTGCCAGTTTGTCTGTCCATCCATCTAAACTACACTAGCATCTAAACTATTCACAGAACATTCTCCAGAACGTATATTCACCGACTGATCTGGCCCAAGTCAAATCCCTGCTATTTTGAGAATATTTCTTTAACTTTTGGGGGTACTTGCATGAACGCTCTGGGTCATTTTTAAAATCTCTGAAATGGCTTCAACTAAAATATAAATTATTAAAATATTAATATAGAACGAGGTTTTACTCTTCTGTAATATTCTTACTGTTATTTCTTTTCCATTATTAGGGTTCTGCAAAATTGAGAAAAAAGTGTTTTCGGCAAAGGGAAGTAGTAGGTATAAAGAGAGTGGGGCAAAACTGAAATACTAGCCTAGACTAAAGAGATTAGAAAACTAATTAGTACGAGAAAGTCAGTGCAGTTCTGAAGCACCACAAATTAAAGTACCTCTTGCATATTGGCAAAAACTGGAATTTTACATTGCTTCAAGTTGCATTTTTATTTCTTATAAGTTTTTATTCTTATGGTATAATTATACTATCAATAATTCTTTTACACGCGAAAATATGTCTACAGTTTTTTACTTATTTAAGGTCGTTTATCAACTACTCAGGTCATATAACGACCACTATAAGTAACGATACACGGACACACATTGACATCCATTCCCCGGGCGGGATTCGAATCCGGGATTGTCACTGCAGCGCCTCTGACCGGGAGGTCGTAGGTTCGAGTCCTGTTGGCGGCAGCATTTTTGACTCAAGTTTTCAGCTAGGTCGAATTCAGTGCTGTCTGGAGGAGAATTATAGCGGCCGGATGCTCTGATCGGTAGTTTTCCGTGGTTTCTCCGATCAACACCAGGTGAATGCCGGAGCAGTACCCTACCAAACGGGCCACGGACCGCGCGCGATCTGTCCATCCTCTTCCTTGTCCTATCCTCTCCCCTTACACACACACTTACACTAACATGCACTACACTACCACATATTCCGGGAGGCCGGTCGGGAGCTTAGAGGTTGTCCCGGCTGGGGCGGTGGTGGGAGAGTCCTGGTAAGGGGGAAACCCCACTAGCCGACGGTAGGACGGCGCCGGATCTCGCCATCCAGCGGGAAAGATCACCGCCATCTCCCGAGAAAAAATACATGCATTACACTAACGGGACTAATGACCGAAGCAGTTGACGCGCCCGGAAACACGAAAAAATCAATCAATCAATCAATCAATCAAACGTATACGGAACCCTTCAGACAACAGGTACTGGGGCTCTGGAGCCTTAGCGACCTCAGCTATCCCAGGCGGTTGTCTGTGAGTTTATATTTGTGATATCCCGCTCACACGTATTTTTATTTATGTCCGGTAGTATACGAATCGTACATTTTTCATACATCATGAAAGTTGGTATAACATTTACATCTCCTGATGAGAATGAAATAATGATATTTGTCGAACAAACATATTTACGAGAGATTCACTGGTATTTCCAACTACCAGTGTTGAAAGTACACCTACAAATCCATGAAAGCAAACAGCTCTGCAGTAAACAAAACGTTGCTTGTGCAAATGGTGGCTTGTGCAATGGGTGCATGTTATGGCGCGTAAAATGCCGTTGTATCTAATGAAATGACATCTGACTATTTTCCCAGGATTTTGAGTTGCTATGTAAAATGGATAACAAATTCTGCTTAAATAACATTGTTTTAATATCGACGCGTTGAGCACTGAGCAATAGTTCTGACAGGAATACTTGTCTGACATATGAAGTGGTATGAAAAACATTGATACTGCCCCATCCGAAATTTGAAACCATTCAATACTCTCTTCACTGATGGGTCTGTTTTCTTCTGCTGAATTCATCAGGTAATATTCAGTAATATTATATAATTATTAACAATTATATAATTTAATAATATTGGGCAATTATTAGAAAATTTGGAAGCCATTGCTGTGGATTTTAGGTTATTACCTGCTTCTCCGACGTATAAAGAAAGTTATGAAATATTGCCCCCAACATTAAAAACATTTTACAGAAAAACTCGCTTTGTAGGCTCTAGAAACTGAAAAAGTGCATATTATTTTTAATCTTAAATTACTTTCTCTAATACGTTAAAACCTACATTTTTACTTCTTGCGTAGCATATTGCTTAGAAAGTATTGTAATGCTGCGGAGTTAACTTTATTCCTACTGTAGTAAATTACTTTTTCTAACACATTGTGTAGTCAGAAATCACGTTTGGTGAATTCTTGATACCGAAACATTGATTTGCGGAAAAGTGTGTCCATCTGTCTGTCTGTGCATAACGCTATCGGCTAAACTGTAACCAGGACTTTCACCAACATTTTTGATTATATGAGGAGACTTATTTGATATTATTTGAATCATTAGTTTAGCTGCATTTGTTGTGGCAATGGTATACCTAGCTCTTTTTTCATTTTCCCCTTGCCAGTAGCCCTGGCAAGGCGGGAATTTATTCACTTGTACGGATACATGAATGCTCCAACCGATTGGGTTTATGGAGCTTGAGGAGGGCGGTATCTTAAAAATACTAATTAAAACTAATCTTAACCTAATTAAAACTAAACAGTGCCTCTTTGGGCTCATTGTTTAAAAAAAACAAAGGTATTGATAAAGTATCGATTGTTCTTTTAATTGTTCATCATTGTCTTCTTTTAATTTATATAATCATTCACTCGCTCATTCATGCTTAATCTATATGTACAAACTCATTCACTCGCACATTCATACCGCACTTCAAAACACTAACACTACAGTGTACACTATATACACGCACTTTATCGCCACGGCGCCGACTTCACTCAGGCGTCCGTGGCGCCGTGACGTCCTCGAAACCGGGCGGCCCAGGCCCGGCGGGGCGCGTTTCCGCGCCTCCCACGCGGTTTCCGGCTAGCTCTAGAAGCGAGAGTAGCGGACCGCGTGAAGACGAGCCTTATGACGTAACGAGAAGCGGGGGAACCCAGTCTACCATTGGCTGTTACGGCGCGAGGTGACAAGATGGGGCGCCACGCAATAGGACATTATGCTTCGACAAGACTTGAATAGCAGTTTCTCGATTAGTAGTTCACCTTGGTAAAGTTTCAATTGTAGCTCCACGAATGCTAGCGTTCATTCGCGACTGCACTGACTGGTAATGACTTTGAGCTGGTGTGTGTTATAAGCAGGGACCGAATACTGAAATAATAGCGGTAAAGGTATTTATACCGGTATAGAAATACCTTTACTCTTATTATATCTTTATTCAATATACCTTTAAAAATATCAGTATAAGATGGCAAATACCGGTATATTTAGAGATATCCGACGACTTCATCGGTAACCTACCTCTATTGAAAGGTTATTTTCCCATGAAATATATCAGTAAAAACATGCAGGTATTTGGGGGAAAATCATTGTGATTTTTACCGCTAAGATTGCTCAGGGAAAAACGATTGATACTGCAAGTTTCTGATCGGGAGGGTCTAGAGTTCGCGTCTCGATGGGGGTGGATTTTCGACAGAAGCCATGTGGAGGTCTGTTGATGGTTGGGAAACAATTGTAGTGGTGGGGTTCCCTAAACGGTAGTTTTCTATGGGTTCTCCGATCAGAATGAGGTGAATGCCGGAGTAGTACTTAAACAAACGGGCCACTGTCCGCGCGTTATCTTTTCTCTCCATCCATTTGCCTTAAATACACACTCTTTCATGCTCTACACTATTAGATATATCGGCCATGCACAGCCTGGAGTTTGTTCCGATTGATGATTGATTGTTCACATAAGGCTGCGACGATTTGCCTATCTTGATGAAAACGGACGATTATCTACCAGTTTTGCATCTTCAATACGTATATAATTTTAGTTTTTTGCTACCATGTACAATTTTTGCAATTTTATTTCTTAACAGTGCTACGACGATTCACTGCTTTTGATTAACAACAGGGTGACAATGAATCGGTATTTCAACATGATTAGATATGTGGACTGTTTCTTCACATCGCTCAGAGTTTGTGAAAAAATTACAATTCGTTAAATTGAAATAAACTCTGGCAAAGTATTTCAATAACTTACGTATCGTTATAGAAGGCTATCGGTGCTGTTTGAAAATTTCGTTGATCGTTTCGTAACTCCAGTTTCAGTCAGTTAGTTGTTCTCTGGTATTTTGCAAGAACTGTTTGTTACAAAGGCTGTAAATGTGAATTTAATTGGTGAGAAAAGTGTTTCAAGAATGACGAGTTCACCTAGATATGAAAGTGGTCCGCACTTTTTTGTTACATATGTGGCTCATTTACACTAAAACTCCGAAAGGAAACATCACCTCTTTTGCAAGGAAAGCGCATCACGTTTACTTCAGCATTAATTGGATCAAGGTAAGTCTCGGGCCCCAATAGTGTGTGTCAAACATGTGTTGCATGTTTGAGAAAATGGTATCAATGGAAGCAAAAATCGTTACCTTTTGGTAATCCAATAGTGTGAAGAGAACAGAAGAATCATGTAAACATTGTTACTTTTGCATTTTGAAAGTGTACGGAGCAGGCACGTAGCCTGGGAGGCTTGAGGAGCTGAAATTCTAATCTTTTTGTTTGTTTTTTTTTCATTCATTCATTCATTATTTATTTATTTATTTATTTATTTATTTATTAGTTCAAATGTATCCAAATATATCGACATATATAAAAGTAGATTAAACCTCTGATACTTAAAACACTGATGCTGCTTCATTTTCTCAGAGCATCTCTTTTAAACAAACCCAATAAAGATATTATAATAAATCTCGTACTATCCATTTTTTAAATTTTGGAAGCCTGACATTCATATATTAAAACCACCACAAGATCTACCTACCATGTACTACATCATCTTCAGATTATTCAAACTGCTGTGATAGTGAAATAGATGTTACTTATTTCACCAAAGAAGAGAGAAAACCCCAGTTGTTAAATCAAGAAGAACTTACTGATTTTCTGCGAGATCTTGCCTTCTTGAAGCAGTCGGCTCAGGTTTTAGGCTCACGGTTGAAAGAGAAAAATATGCTCTCTCCAGGCACGTTTTACTGATATCGGAAGAGAGAAAAGAGTTCCTTGATTAATTCACGATAGAGGGTGAGTTTGTATACTGCAACAATATTCATGATGTACTTTCAAATTTTGGAATAATATTGTTGATCAATTTGATGTGATCACTCTATTGATCAATTTCAGTGATCAATAGAGTTTGTTTATAGATTCCTCGACACGCAGCCTCAGTGTTGAGGGGGGAGGGGAAGACTACCCATCAAAATGGATTAAAATATTTGAATTTCATTCATATTTGATATTCATTTGAATTTCCTTCAGAAACAGAACATTTCGATCAATCTGATGAGTACAGTTATTATTTTTAACTATCTTTTTCTCAACTGATCAATCTAATGTAAAAGAGGAAGAAGCTTGTCTGAATTTTCACTTGAACCCGTCATCAGGGTCGAAGACTTCAATAATATTTGCAATGCTCCTCAATTACCCTTCATTCTATATGGACTTAAATTTATTATACAACTTATATGGACCTATCATTTTATATGGACTTAAAATCTTGTTTGACAGTGGTGCTTGCAATTTTGTAATGAAACCTTCGGTAGCTTGTTCACTTTTTTCCGATTATATTTTCAAAAAAATTATTTTGCATTCAATTTTTTCATGCCAAAACTTTAAGAAATGAAAATGTTCAGTATCCCATCTTTTCAGAGTATAAAATTTATTTTCCTGTGAATTTGAAAATTAATGCAATGGTATAATTACTTTGATGCATTAGTCGGTACAGAAGATTTTGTAAAATTAGGTGCCAAAATTGATTGTAATAGAAATATCATCACTTTAGGAAACAGAGACATACCCTTCCATCTTCACTCTTCTTACAAACAAAAAACCTTCCAAATTATAGAAGATCTAAACTTTATTTCAATTCCTGTGAATATTAGGCAAGGTGACGTGTACATTCCTGACTTTGAACATGTTGAACTTTATTTTCCGACGCAATTTTGCACGCAGAAAAGTACTGTATCCGACTGAAAAACAATTATATTTGAATTTTGACCCACCTCTTTTGGTAGAAACGCTGGAAAGCGTTAATGTTCAGCCTCACGAAATAAACTCTTTCACTAACAGTGACATTCGAGAATACCTCCGTACTCCGTTTTCTCACTCCAGAGAGAACAACCAACAACCCGAGTACCCCGACAACCAGTCATCGGGTGAGTAGGGGCATGTCCGAGGAAATCCTCAATGACTGTAAGTTTATATTGTAAGTACAAGTGCGTATAAATATTGAAAATAAGTACAGTTAAATGTAACTTTAGTTTGTAAGTATGTAAGTGTTAGTATGTACAAGTAATTTAGATTATATGTGCAATAGTGTGTAAATATTATAAACAAGTAGCGTAAATTGCAAATAGTAATATTTTGTAAGGTTAGGTTTAATACCTAGGTTAGCGGCCCATACTCACATTAGAGTACACATAAAATAAATAAACATCATTATATTAGTATAGACATAGAAACATAATGATCGGTTGCGGACTCTAGTCCGTAGGAAATGGCTTCCGACACCTCATATAGAAGCATATAAATCGCCAATAAACTGCTGTACAGAAGCGAACCCTCTACAACATAATGACATTAGAAACAGATGATAATTAAGGGGAATTTCCCAAAAAAAGGAATTCAATTTTAACTACAATAAGGAAGAGAAATCCAATTTATCAACTAGAAAGAATTATAGAAACGTATTAAAGTGCAAAGAATTATTGCGCATGATAATTTAAAATAAGACGAGACAGCTGGGTACGTGACGAGAGCAGCCATAACACGTTGAACGGTTCGTCAGCGGCCGAGGTGTTGACGGGGTAAACATGCCTGTCTTATCTACTTAATAGGGGCTGTTGTGAAGTGCTGCCTGTGAAGTCCTGCCGAGCTTTGCGGAAGGCTTTTAGATAATTAAAACAACGCTCCACTTATTGTTTCCCTTACAATGTTTGTGCAAGCGTTCCATATTAATTTGCACAAGAGGATCTAGAATGCAGAAATGCCCTATCTATTACAGACACTAGAGAAAGCACGAGAAAAAATGTACTTTTAAGAGCTTGGCGGACAAACAGATGAGAGCAGACGGAGAGACGTTTCCGAAAAAAAAACAACACTTTTTCGCTATCAGGGAACCCCAAAACGTGAATTACCGTCAAATCTCGAAATCGATTTTGCAGAGCTTTCCATAACTTACTCTATACGAGAGGACTCCGTTTAACTATCGTTGAAAAAATTGGAGCGGTTTTGACGAAAATGGCGTTTAAGTGTTACTGTAAATTCGAATTTTAAGCTCTTTTTTTACAAAAATCTATTGAATTATCAGAAACCTTTATTAGATGTTGTTTGGAGCACTTTTAGTTACAATTGTAGTAATGTGTACAAATGGCTGAAAATGTGCATATTGAGATATACCAAAATTTTCCTCTCTCTACATTTATATCTGCTAAAGATCTTAGCGTCCGGCTTGCTGGGTCAATGGGTCACGATATATTATAATCCTTATTATCTCTATAATGGATTATAGGATCCGCCGACTATACAGCGCAGCTGGGAATCTGAAATAGAATGATTCTATTCCTAGTTCATTTCTGTTTGGATTGACTAAATGAAAGATCACTTTCTTTTCTAAAGAACAAAATTCAACAAAGTTTATTTTTACGCTTTTAGCAAACAATTTAGTGAATTTACAATTTTTAGGCCTTTGATCAAGATATCTTTCAATTTACAATTTATACCGCGGTTAACTTATCTTTTCTTCGTTGATGTCCCTCGTAAACTTCTCAGTCGAAATATCTTGCGAGCTTGCCGTAGTCCAAAGTTCCACGAAATCCTCTTCTGCCCCTATCCAAGCTGGTCTTAAACTATCAAAATTATCAGTCCCGATTACGTCCTATGACATAGTCCCGAACTCGATTACCACTCCCGACAAAGTTCCAATTTATACATCAGTATTGCTTCCACATGAAAATATCTGCAATATCATTCACTGTCCTTTCACTGATAACCCAATTCTATCTAGATTGTACTCGTTCCCTCTCACGAACCTACGATCAGTTCAGAAGCGCGTTTCCGAGCAGAATGAAATCTTCCTGCATGATTCATCCCTCGAAGACTTCGTATTAAACTACCTTCATTTTCTTCATAACATTTGACCGTCCTTCTCTCACCCAGCCAATCAATACGTTTGTTATATTTTGGTGTAGCTGATCTGTTGATCGTCTAAACTTCTTCGCCCAATCCCAAATTTCCTACATTCGGCACCAAGCCATCTCTTAATGCATTTAGAAAAAACAAAAACTACATTGTTTATTCACGGTCGTTGCTAAGCTCTAGCTCTCGTGATATTTCGTAATGCATGTTCCACCATATTGTCTACAAATAAATGTTAGTTTATTTTAATGTGACATATGGGTATGTCACAATATTAACGTCGTGAGAGATATTAAAAATTTTGTAGTTTATGAAAAACAAAAGAATGTAGAAAAATGACTTTTATATAATCTTAAACCATGTAATTAGCACTTTTCGTATGAAAAGTTTAAAGAAAAATTTGTAGCCGTTTTTTAGAAAATGGCGTTTAAGCGTTTCTGAAAATGCGGAATTTTGAGCTCGATGTCACAGAAATGCTTTTAGTTTGCGGAAAACGTTATAAGACATTTCTTAGAGCCAATGTACTCGTAAACGCAATAATGTGAATAGAGCGCCGCCAGTTTAAATATTAACGACATGCGAGGCTGGTCAGAAAAATTCCATTTCTTTAATTTTTGTGAAAAAAAGAAAGTTTAGAGGAATATGGCGTTTACGCTGTCTCATAGTCCATTTAGTGCTATCCCTACTAAAAGTTTAAAGAAAACTTGGGCAGTTTTGAAAATCTCCTATTTTTAAATGACAAACTTGCAGAAATATTTGAGAAAATTACGGTTAAATCATATTTATTAATAATTTTGATTAAAATTCTATATGATTTATTTTTTATAAACTGAAATAGAGATATGCGAAGAATGCATTATTTCTGTGTAGAAAACTTATAAAGTCTGTAAAGAAAATTACTGAATAAGAGAAGACTTAAGATTTTAATAATCTCTACCATGTGTAAATCAGAAAAAATAGATTTTAGAAAATTTATTAGATAAAAATATAATGAATTAAAATTCTACATGGAACCGAATCTGTTTAGATTTTTGAGAAATCATTACGCATTATTGATGCAACGCTAGAGGCTAAGGCTTGCGTTCTGCCGATTTTCTCCAAAATTGATATTCCCCTGTTGATCTGGCTGGTCACGGCTCCTTGAATTTGAAACCGATACTTTAATTTTGGGGATACTTTAAGCCACTGGGACACTTACAAAATTAAATAAAAAGACTACAACGTTTTTGATAAAACTTTGTTATTGGATAGAGCAAAGAAGGTTTAAGAGAACGGAGCCGATCACCTGTTCGTTGAAACCCCTGAGTTTTTTAAAATTGAAAAAGCCAACATTTTTTCGGGGTCTTCCTACAACTAAAATTATGAATATACAATCTTTGTCTTCATGCAATGTCTTCATCAAAATGAGATAATCAAATAATATCCTGTTGAATATTTCGAAAATATGAGTATTTTTTAGTAATTGGGCTTCAAACCTAGTGGCTCGCTCCGAAAATCATGAGCTTTGTGATCATAATTTTATAGATGTTTTGAGAAAGTTGGATGTATGGTAGAATGTGTATATTATTTCTTTTTTTGTTCCTTTCTTACATTGGAGCTTTTTTTATACGTTTACAAATTAATCTTTTAAAAGTTATTTAAAATATGTTTGAAATAAATATGAAATATAGATTGTTAGCCTTCAGTGAATATTCTTTCTAGGTCCTGCCACTAAAGTCGTTTGATCTGCAGCACCGCTTGATACGGTCGCGATCATGCGATCAAAAAGTCGTGCCTTATTCCATTTGAAGACAATACCGTCAGATGCCACGTTTTAAAAAAGACCAAGAATATTTTTAATTCTATTCGTAGTTATAGAAAGACGTCGAAAAAATCCAAACTTTTGTAATTTTTGAAACTTTAGAGTGAACAGTAAAAATCAGAGCTAATGTACTTTATAAGTACATTTAACTCTATTCTTACAAGAAATTGAATGAAAGAAATTTTGCCCATTTAAAAAAAAATGAAAATTGTCACAATTGCGTCATGTAAAGTACCTCCAAAATTAATAAATGTTATCCAAAATCGCAGAGCTTCCACACAGACCACATCGAAAGGGACATTTTTTTAAAAAATCCTGCGTAGAGTTTAGGTGCTAGTGATGTTCACCTTCATCCGGACGGACGTTCCGAAACAATACAATACAAAACAAACAACACTTTTTCGGTTCCTATGCCATTATGTAGCACCTCTAGTTACATTCTCGTACACATACGTATATAGGGGTGTATTATACATAGTATAGAGTTATGTAATGATGCGGAAAATCGATTTGGAGAATTCAACGGAAATACACGTTCTCGGATCCCCTGATTCCGAAAAAGGTGTTTTTTTTTTTCAAAACGTCCGTCCGTCTGTCCATATGTCCTTCTGTCTATCTGTCTGTCCTTCTGTGAACAGAATTACCGCCTAAACCACACGTACGATCTTTTCCAAATTAATGAAACCCCTCTCTATCTTGTTCTAGTTGAAGCTTTGAAATTTTGAAAAACATTCTATAAAATTTGGGAGTACATTACATAAAGCCCCATGAATATTTTCTCAAAAACGGCTCAAAATTTTTCTTTAAATTTCTGATAAGAATAGAGTAAAATACAATTAATTGGTGGCATAGGTCCGATTTTCACGGTTAATTTTGAAATTTTGAAAATTGCCCAAATTTGAATTTTTTCGGTGTCTTCCAACAACTAAAAAATTGAAGGCAGAGATTTTTCCTTCAAATGAGATTTGTTGTTCATAAATAGTTCTTTCATAAAGATCATGTACATTTTTTCAACTTTTTGTAGTTTTGTCAATAGTGCGTGCAATATTTCGAATTAAAAAAATTACAAAAACAAGATTTTCTCAAAAACGACTCCAAAGGTTTTCTTAAATTTTCGGTACGGAGTAATATACGCACCTTTAAATATTCAGGGAAACATTCGTAGGACAGAGAAGTTACATAATGCAGCGGTAAATCGATTTCGAGATTTCAATGGAAATACACGTTTTGAAGTCCCGTGAGACCGAAAGAGCGTGTTTTTTTCATAAAATATGTCCGTCTGTTTGTGAAGACTACTAGCGCCTAAAGCATCCGTACGATATTTTCCAAACCGAAGAAATCCCTGTCCAACTGGCTCTAGTTGAAGCTTTGAAAGTTTGAAAAACATTCTTTATAATTTATGGCAACATTACATGAAGAACCCCGGACATTTACAACATTTTCTCAAAAACGCCTTCAATTTTTTTTCAAAGTTTCTTGTAAAAATAGAGTAAAATACACTTATAAAGTTGGGATAGGTCCAATTTTCGCGATTAACTCTGAAATTTTGAAAACCGCAAAAGTTTGAATTATCTTTGGCGTGTTCCTACAACTATAATATTGAATAGAGAGATTTTTCCTTCAAAATGATATTTGTTGTCCGTAAGTAGTTATTTCATTAAGATCATGTAGTACATTTCTTTAAAAAAATATTAGTAGCCTTCGTGCAGTAGCGCGTGCAATATTTGTAATTTTAAAACATAAATAAAACACGATTTTCTCATAAAGGTTTCCAATTTTTTCTTTAAATTTTTGGTAGAGACAGTGCCAAATGCACCTTAAAGAATGGTATATACGCCATATAGTTCACTTCCTTTCTTTCTTCAAAACTTACAAAAAAATTTTTTTACTTGTCTCCCTGTCGGCAATATTTACATTAGGACGATTTTTTACGTTATTGTATTTATAAGTACATGTGGTTTTAATGTAAAATTAAATTTCTCAAAAACTCTACAGTTTTCTGTGAAAATGAATTCAAAGTTACGCAATTCCAAAAACGCTCAAACGCCATTTCTCAAAAATGGCTCCGAATTTTTCTTCAAGCGTTTCCAACGGATAGTGGCAATGGCACTGTTTAATATAACGTAAAGTGCATTTTGGTATATTCCTTCGTATTTTAAAAATTTACATAATTGTTTTTTTTTCAATATCTCTCACGGCGTTACACATTTCAATGGATTTGTATATATTACTTAGTTTATGAGTGGAAGCTCCTCAAATGACTTCAAAAGAAGTTTTACAAAAAACCAACAGATTCCTGTTAAGAAGCACTTCAAATTTCGCATTTACAGTAACGCTAATACGCATTTTCTTAAAGGCGATTTCTTTACATTATTTTTTGATGGTACATGCGTTTGAATTGTCAAATTTCCTTTTTTTAAATTAAAATCTGAAAATTTTGGTGGGCAAACGATCGGCAAACGATATGCCAAATTTGGTTGAAATCCCACATTTTTTCGGCCAGCAAAAAACCAATTTTGGTTAAAAAATTTTGGGAATTAAACAGTAGGATAATTTTTTTCTGTGGTGCAAACTGAGCTAATGCTTCACTGTCCCTAATTTGCTAACAATAAATTCCACTTTTGCACTCAGTCGTGAGGAAACATTGTTTAACTTTACTTGTTGCTATTCTAACTGATCTCAGATGAGATAAATTCATTAGCATTTATATATATTTTCCTTAAAAATCACAAACTTTTGACTTCAGGTATAGGAGACGAGCTTTAGAGCACATTTAAATTAACTCGGTGGCATACATTTTGTTTATTGTAGTATTAACATCATTTAGAAAAATATTTACTTTTTACATTGCATTACAGATTCATCATAAAAGTTTTCCCGTTGTCGTTCTCTCACCTTTTATGATCTTTTTTGACATTCTCCTGAAATGTCTCAAAGACTGTAACATTTCTATATTAAACTTTATAAATTTTCTAACGTGGTCTTTTGAAATTTTACAAATATGAGTTTCTATTTTAATGAAGGTAGCTCCATGTTTTCTCTCCATTTCGTTTCTTCCTATTTCAATGTTGAAACAATTCCTATTCCTTTCTCTTCCGGTTTCAAACATTCCAAGTTATCTCCCCTTTGCGGATACGGCGTGTCTGCTTTGAACCAGAGGTTTCAGTGGAGGGTGGCAAGAGATTTCCTCTGGGAGCGCAAGCCTTGTGATCACCCGCGAGGCGATATCACTTTCATGTGGACGCTCCCGGGCGGCAGCAGCAGGGCTGCCAAACGGCGCGCAGCGAAGGCGTCATCCGCCGGCGCTCCTTTGCTCGGCGCTCATTTGCTCGTGCATCATTTGCTCGTGCATCATTTGCTCGTGCATCAATTGCTCGTGCATCAATTGCTCGTGCATCATTTGCTCGTGCATCATTTGCTCGTGCATCAATTGCTCGTGCATCATTTGCTCGTGCACGCTAGCAAATTACAAGGGAATCGACAGTTTTTCCCACGCCTCACATTGAAACGGCAATTTTGTACTCAGCCAAGGTTTTCAGAACAAGTGGAGACGCGAGGCTTGCTTGACATCTTTAGCGTGAAATAAACTGGAAACATTATGTAACAAAATTTTCTAATGTAATGGATGCCTTCCGCAACAAATTGTCAATGGTTGAACATTGAAAGCAAAAGTCATCTCTCTTTTTAAGGAAGGAAATAGAAGCCAGCCGCAGAATTACAGAGAAATGAACTTGTTTATCAACGATTATATAGTTTACACAGAATTAATAAATGAATGGTATACCATATATATATATATATGTATACTTATTAATAATATATATATATATATATATATATATATATATATATATATATATATATATATGTCATTAAAAAACTTACAATTTTCACGAAGTCTGATTAATGGATTCTGATACTTGGTCGAACAAAATAAGGTATCTATAGATAGAAGCTCTATAGAGATTCATTCATTTTTGTCGCATATTTACCAGCTCGCGTTTGCAAGTCAGAATATTTGCAATTTAACGTCTTGTCACTGTGGAGCGCTGTACCTATAATAACTCACTTTCACCACTAGGAGGCGTAGATAATTGCCACCGCTTCAGAAATTGTTCGCTTCAACGCACCGACCAGTCACAAATTTCTTCGACTAGCTCTCACAAATTACGAGGAAGAAACGAATTCCCGGCCATTTTGTCTGTGACCTGCGAAGAAGCCGCTTGTTCTGGAAGATTGCAGACTGCGAAGGACATCAACGGATAACGTCTTCTAAAAAGCTCATTAGAGGTAATGAAATTACAATTTACTGAATGAAAATATTTAAGAAATACAAGATTTTCTATATTAACGTGTGAAAATAATCATGAAATTCCATGAGAAGTGTACCTTGTAATTTAAAACGAATTAGAGTGCACCATAGCACGCACTTGTAATTTCGGGCGAATTCGTGACTAATAAGTAACGTTTTTCCCCACAGCTTTTTTCCCTTCCTTTGCCTACTTTTCTTTTCTACGTGACATTGAAGCTGGAGGACTAGTTTTCGTTCTGGGAAACGAAAATATACGACGCAACCACACTGTTACGCAAGGCGACAAAGCGCAGAATAGAATTCGCTGCGGAAAGGACACTACGCCAGGAAACTCAGCGGTTTGATCTTGGTTGCGTTGGACATCTATATTTCCGATGACTGCGTGCAGATTTTAAAACAACCAGTGGTATCGTGAGTTGTAACGTTCTACTGCGAACTGCATTGGTGTTGTCCCGTGTTAGCGTATCAGGCAAAATATTGTTAGAAACTGTATTTTCCGGGAAAGTGAATAGATCTCTAGTTACTTTAGGCGTACATGATTGAAATCACTGCTGTAGAAAGTGCATTTCATTCAACGACTGTCGTAAACGAAAACAGATGATTTAACAGTTTGAAGCTATTGCAAATTTCACGCTACAGAAGTTTTTGGAAGTAACGAAGTATTTTCAGGCCAAAGAAAGTAGTAACTGGATGTTACATTTTCAATTCAAAGAATGAATTCTAGTTACTTATTCATAGACATAATCTTTGTGAAATTTCTATGAAACAGCTATTAGATTAATGTTGTAATTGAATTTTTTTTTAAACTGGGTTATACAATTTAATGTAATTGTGAATAAGTAGACGAAGTTCATTTTTAATTCACATTAGGGTTGTTACGTACTGTACGGGAATTATTTGAATTTTTTATTTTGTTTGAATGTTTGTACATAAGGGTATATGTGTATGTTATTTTTTTTTCAGATAGTGTCTTTCATTGTTATTGTACTTTGAATATAATCATTGTAAGTGTTTATGTCTTAAGTTCTAGTGTGTGATGTAATCAAATTTAACGATTGCTGCTATTCTATTCAAATTTTTGTAGTTGTAAGAAATAATGTACTCTCCCTGTTAATATTTCAAAAGCACTCGATATTTCTTTTCTTGGTATCAAAAGACGACCCATAGCGTGCATTAGAGTGGGAATATTTCAATTGTAACGAAACTGTTGACATCCATTATTAATACTGCTGCCACTCATCGAGCAAATATAATCTTCTGCTCGAGTCATTCGTCCAAAAGCCTCGCATCAAAGGGGGAAGTAAGGAAGATGACAGACATCTTTGATTACTGAATTTAGGGCAGTTTTGTATAATGTAATATATCTTTAAATTAATGTTACAAATATCACAAAGTGGAGGGAAGCTATCCACGCTAGTACCGGAGTCTCGACAATGCGCCACTCACATGCGCCGGGAACAGGTTCCCTCCTCTTTGCCCAGAATATCCGGTCACTGCCACGACAAATCCGAGAGCCCAACTGGAGGCCACCTGAACTAAGGTCCAGTCGGCTCGGAGCCCCCATTCCGTTTCCCCATTGTTTACCGCTAGATATCGACATGGGTAACGCAGGAACCTGGGCAACCTGACAGATGGTAACTAGTTTCCCGAGTGACTTTAAAGTGGGATCCAGAGTACTCCGAAAAGAATCCTTCACCCAATCCTGCCCAAAGATCGACGCGCCGTAGGCCCAACTGGTAGGTAGCCGGGCGAATCCGACTACCAGGAGCTTAGCATCGCCTTCTCACTACCTGCACCTTCAAGCTAACGACGTGAGCGGCGCCGCGGGACTCAGGGTCCGGGTGGTTGTCTATGACACTCCACCAGAGACCACGACAACCTACACCATCGTGATTTCCGCCTGCGGGTTCGGACTTGCGGTTAAGCATTGAATGCAGCTTTCAGTCGACAGATCGCCATTAGGAGAGCGCCGTATAGGCCTGAGATGGTTCACGCATCTCACTCCGTCGCACATTCGAACTAGTTGGTAAACGTTCCGCTGCAAAAACAGAACATGCACCAATAGCCTGTACTGGACGAATTCTGAAAAGTGAACGCTGTTCGGGAAAACTTCCAAAATAAGATTTACTGTAGATTTCATTGACTTTTTATGCATTAAAATATGTCACTCCTTGTGAGGATAATAAAAGAAGGAATTACTTTGAAGTATCTTATATACATACATAAACTGTAAACCAAATTCTCGAAAAAGTACAAAAATTTAATTTGAAATTATACAAGTATATAGCCTTTGAAGACTTCACGAAAGCGTTTGAATACATTGAACACAACACTATTTGATCTATAGATGAATGTGTTTGGTCTATAAATAAATAATTAAATAAATAAATAATATAAGTACATGCATATCGACTAAAAACGTTCCAAACTTGGAGTAAAATCCATACTAAAAATATTTAACTGTCTTTTACTGTTCGTACAATCAACTCTTATAAGTAATTAAATTTCATTTATTGTGTGCACATCTCTCATAGTCGAGCTTCAGTGCAATTTAGTTTATTGCAAAAAATGTATATTCTTAATTAGACTGTTGGTGATATAGATACCTTATTAATTCACAGTAAATAAACAGAGGTTGTCTGGTATCAAATCTATATTTCTTCTAAAGATCTTTTCGATCGCGTAGCGATCATCGTCAGAGCTTGCAGCTGCTGGGCGGAAAACGAAGTTCTGCCTTCGGCAGATATTCTTGCTTCATCGAAACAATTGCCAAACCGCTCATAACTGGCGGATGATATCCCAGCCGCATGGGATCCTGGTTAGAATGCATCCTTAGCAGCTGCGCGTGTTGTAGCCTGCCCTTGCCAGCGATTTCTCGCCCAAGGCCCTCACCGCTTTCCAACGTTGGCTTCTTCCGAGAACGTACTGCACCGTGCAATTATTTTAATACGTTAACTGTACGTACTGCATAATTCCTAAATTTGAAATTCATACGCATCCATGTAATTTGTTTAATTACATGTCAACCATCTCTCTCAATATCTCTTTCGGAGACTTTCTGTAAAATCAAATCCTATTGGTTCAGCCACGCGCGACGCGACTCTGTTCGCCTACTGCACCTCTCTCGCCAACGAAATTGAGTAGCCTGACTCTGGACCAAAACGCTCGCTTGTGGCACATTGCGAAGTCGCTAGCCCTTTCACCACTGTGGTCCGGGTTCGATTCCCGTTGAATCTCCTGTGAAATTTGTTTCAACGAAACCAGTTTGGCTGCTTCACAAGGGCTAGTCCAACCCCTCTGAAGGATCCTAAAACCCACCCCTATCCTTATTCCTTCCCAATTCTGGCCGCTGGGTAGTGACGCAGGAGGCGCGTACGCGGAGTTGCTATTTGGCGGACACTTGACAACTGACTGCGACGTGACGTGACATGACATAAAGTTAATGAAGGATTATTCCCCAAGAGCGCAAGTTAATGAAGGATTGCTCCCCAGCGCAAAGCGCTCAACGCCCCTTAAGGGGCTTGGAGACGCGTTGCGTCAATTTTTAGACGCAACAAATTAAAAAAAAACATCACATGAGTCACGCACTGTGATGTGTAACTCCACATTATCACCATTTTTACTTAATATGTAATATTAATACTGAACTTACTTTACGTGCCACGGTGCAAAAAAAAGAAAAACAACGAAGCCTCATAATGATTGACATGAAAATATATTCTGTGAAAGTTTTCGTAAATTCTGTCATCCTTACCCAACTCGTATACATGTTGAGTTCTGAAGGCAGATGGAACCGAAACGTTTGTTCTTCGATTAGTAAAGATAATTTGGAGAAATTTTCTTAGGTGTGGAAATGTATAGAGCATTTAGCATTATATATTCAGACAAGGAGTAACGTGTAATTCGTGTTAAAACGAGCATATTTGGAGAATATAACAATTCTATAGTGTTTAATAATTACTATAATATATTGTCCGAGCAATTTACATTTATTTACCAACGCTCTCAGTCTTACTGCGTTGTAAAATGTACTTGCCACACGTCCATGTGCTGGCAACTTTTTTTTTTAAGTTTTCCCCCCGCCAGTAGCCCTGGCGGAGCGGTAGTTTATTACCTTGGTTGTGGTACATGCGCCGCAGCGCGTTGGATTTGCGGCAGAGAAGAGGGCAGTGCTTACTTACTAACTTAATACTAACTTAACCTATGGATGAAGCCGGCGCTTTGGCCGGCAACCTAAGATAACGTTCGTGCTTTTAATTGTCTTTTAATGTTTCTTATTTGTACAGTCTTGATCATTTTTTTATTTCCATTCACTCACTCATTCACACGTGTATGTATTTACACTTATTTACAAGCCTAGCACACCCACAGCCCACCCATACGATATTATGTACACTATTTACACTAGCACTCTGCGCCACGGCGACGACTGTGCTCAAAGCGTTTCTGTTAAAATAAAGAATGAAGATCACAAGATCATGCTGGCAACTATGCGCATGCGCTGAAGCGTTAGCCGCTGCCGCTTCCGCAGCAGCCGCGTCCGCCGGCGGAGGATCGTATTATTTATTAACTTTCAATTATTTTACTTTTTCGTATACTGCTTACACATAATGTTGTAAGGCTAAAATCTTCATCGGATATGTTCGTGAACACTGCATACCTTATACAATGACTTTAATGTCAGAAATATATTTTTATTTAAAGTTTGATTTAAAACACTATTTTAAATGTTTACATGTCTGTTAAATTTAATTTTTGAGTGTATTATTATGTATTTTGATGCTTGGTCCCTTTGTTTTTTGAAAGACCTTGAGCAGCTAATGGAAAATTAATTATTCACACTTTTCATTATTATTCCCTTGCGACAGTTTCGAGGGTAATTTTTCCCCTCATCTTCAGGCTTGAACATTACGTAAATTAGACGACCTATAGCAGCATATGAGACGTGCACAGAGACATCACGTTGACGTTTTTGATGTAGTTTCAAGGTACTGCATCGAATCAAATCTGGTTCGATGGGAAAGGGAATCTGGAAGAAGAGGGAAAAAAACATCCTCGAAACTGTCGCAAGAGAATAATAATGAAAGTGTGAAAAATTCATCTCCATTAGCTGCTCAAGGTCTTTTCAAAAAACAAAGGGACCAAGCATAATATAATTAAAAACTATTGCTTGAAACTATTTAGTTTTCGCACCAAATGTTCTACGATTTCAAGGGAGTTTTCCAAAAACTTTCGACTTAGATGTGTTGATTCGGAGAGTAATTGTGGTATAAATAGTATTACATAACCATTACTAAAGGCGAGAAAGTACGTGCATTTTTAGCACCACTAGTTTACTTGTATGGTGACGCGGTGTGATGGTGTATATTGTATGTTTGTGAGAGTTGTGATGTGGAAGTAGTCTGCAGAGATGTTTTTTGTCGATTGGTATTAGTTTTGATTGACTGTTTGATAAATGAATTACTAAATAATAAAAAACAATTAGGTGCGATTAAATGAGGGGTGTAGTACGGGGAAATTTTCGACGTTGAAAAGCAGTGATGTATAAACAAGGTTTCTAATGCCAATTTTCATCATACGTGAGTTAAATGTAGACTTTCCTAGCAGATTTTTATTGTTACTAAGTACTAGTTATAGTAATTAGTAGTAGGCTACTATTTAATTTAAAATGTAATGATAATATTCTTTATCTGATAGGGAAATTGGCATTGTGTTTTGCCTAATTAAATAGATCTAAAACTATACTCATATATTCTTCTTTTGCCTCCACCCGTGGTGTTCATTCTCCTTTCTTGTCCAATTTCTTTCGCTTTTCATCTCATCATACCTTTATCGACTCAAACATCACAATTTCATCTTGTAAAAATATTACTTGAAGGTACACATACTGCCCCCTTCCTCAGACTTTACATTCCCTCCCTGACCCAGAAGAGACATGTTCATTTGTCATTTCCGACAGTAGTGATCGAGTGACGTTGAAAGATGATCAAGACTGAAGGCTCATAAGACTCAAAATGAAATATCGGCAGAACGTGGATATTATAAATATCAATTGCGAGTAAATTTCCAGTTTTTAAAAATGTTTATTTTTGTTCTTTCTTTTTTCTTGTCAGTCATCTCGTTCAGATTTGTAACTAGTAACTGCACTTAAATCGTGGCTGTTGATTCAATTACTCGTCGTTCTGAACACGAAACAAGAGGTTTCACTCCGCGCAGGCGTGTTCGTCAAACATGTCTCATTACGCCAGAGATGGCCTGACAGCGTGTGTCTCTTCCTCATGTGATGGTCGTGTACACACTCGTTCGCACCGAAGGACATCCGCGTATGCAGTGCAGGGCAGAGTGCTACAAGGCCTGGAACACCCTCGCGAGACCAACGATGATTGATCGTGTTTACCCAACTTCTGCGTCACTGCCCTCTCCGCCTAGACACGTGTGTCGCCATCACCGATCTTTCTCGCCATCACCTTAACTTTCTTCTCTTTTAATGATGTAAGGTTCGTGGTCACTCCATCATTGTCATTGACAAAGCGATGATACGAAAGTAGTCGTATTTTCATTTCCTATTGAGTCCCGTAACTTTATAAGTTTCTCCTCGAAGGTTGACTTCAATGTAGGTCAGAAGAGCAGTGTGTCGTTTCTACACGTTCATCCGGATGTATACATCTAATATCTCATAGTATAATACGAATATGTCAAACAATAACGTTACAAAATTATCGGCCAATTTCTCTTTTGCCAGTTTTCTCAATAACATTAGAGAGGCTTTTCTATACGCGAATAGAAACTTTTCTGGGGAAAACGAAACACCGGGAGCGGTAGCTCAGTGCATCAACTGATGTCACTGCAGTGCCTCTGACCGGGAGGTCCTAGGTTCGAGTCCTGACGGAGGCAGGATTTTCGATACTAGCTTTTCAGCTGGGTCGAATTCAGTTGCTGTCTGGAGGAGAATACTAGCGGCCGGCTGCTCTGATCGGTAGTTTTCCGTGGTTTCTCCCATCAACACCAGGCGAATGCCGGAGCAGTACCCTAACAAACGGGCCACCGACCGCACGCGATCTGTCCTTCCCCTTCCTTCTCCTATCCTCTCCCCTTACACACACACACTTACACTAACATGCACTACACTACCACATATCCAGGGAGACCGGTCGGAAGCTTAGAGCTTGTCCCGGCTGGGGCGGTGCCCCGCTGGTGGGAGAGTCCTGGTTAGGGGGAAACCCCACTAGCCGATGGTAGGTCGGCCCCGGATCTCGCCATCCAAAGGGGGAAGATCGCCGCCATCTCCCGAGAAAAAAAATATGCACTACACTAACGGGACTAATGACCAAAGCAGTTGACGCGCCCGGAAACACGAAAAAATCAATCAAAAACGAAAAGTTTTCAAAATCACAACATGGTTTCAAAAGATCAAAATCTATGGAAACTGCCATTTTTCTTTCCTTAAAGACGTTGCTTCATCAAAGGACCAAAATTAAGAACCCATTGGGATATTTTTAGATCTTTCGAAAGCTTTTGACATTATTAACCTTAACATCTTGCTCTAAAAATTACCTTTTTATGGAATTAGTGGTATTGCCCTAGATTGGATAACTTCGTACCTTAAACATTGATCTCAAAGAGTAGAAATACCGTACTGGCACGAAAGGACATTATTTACTTATCTTTCCAATTCTTTGCCAACTGAACATGGGGTCCCACAAGGTTCGATCTTAGGGCCTATCCTCTTTCTGTTGTACGTAAACGATATGCACTCATCTATTAAAAATGGAAGAACAGTTCTGTTTGCCGATGACACGAATGTTCTTTGCAAAAAAGAAACAATAAATAGTACCATTTCAGAAATTTCAAATTGGTTTTGTAATAGCAAATTAATAGTTAACGAAGGAAAAACTGTCTCAATGCAATTTTGCATTTCAAAAGCGACAATCGTATGCTCCATGGAAAATGAACAATATGCAATTAGCTGATGGTAAGGTAACAATTTTTCTAGGTCTCTCAATTAAATCAAACCTCAAATGGAATGTACATATAACCGAACTAAACACTAAATTAAGCTCATTATGTTATGCATTCAGAATTTTTTCCAATTATGTCAGCTTTCATGCAGCTCGTTGCGTGTATTTTGCACATGTACTAATTCGGAAACACGTCTCTGCACCGCATTACTATCACGTCAGAGCGTCATTTGCTCCCACACCTCACCGCGTCAAAAGATCGTCTGCTCCGTTTGTTAGTCTTACGCGCTCTTCATCTGTTTTCTTCCCTGCGCAAGATCGTGCCCAAATACGTTTCTCTTTCGCCTTAGTGCGTAGGCCATTCCCTTTCTCCTACATATTCTAATTTCAGACAGGACACGGGCACTCTAGCACTGTATTTGTTTATTCTTTGGTAATTGATTCGGAATAATTTTCTTGGTTTACTATCTCACAAAATTGTTCATGTGTCCTTTCACTGATTTTATTTACCAATATATTCCCCATTTTCCCCGCTACCAACTATGTTGCCATTCCCTTGCTTTCTTATTATTTACTACTCGATCCTTTGCTTCTCTTCTATCACTCATTGTTGCTGTCGTCCTGTTTATATATTTCATCGATATTAACGCTTCCATTAACACATTCTTATAACTTGTTACACTTTTGATAATTAGTGCATACGTAAAATTAATATTTTTATTGTATACATGCCGAATTATGTTGTAATTAAAAAAGCTATTTTTTTATATCTGAATATGTTGTAAGTTACTGTCTACGACTTTTATTATATTATCTTTACGAGCAATTAGTTTTAAACTATATTTTATTACTTTTGGTTACCACGTACATACCAAATTTTGAATGTTTATACAATATCACTAAATCTCGACAATATGCTGTGAATCCATGAGACTAAAGGCCTAAACGATGAGACGAATCCTTCATATTTTCCTTCCTCTTTTAACCTCGTGTCTTACGAATTAACGAAACGAGTGGATAATTTCGCTCATGAGTAGTATGTTCAAGAAAACGGGCGACGATAATAGCAAGTTTTCTTATTTACCACAAGTGCAATTATTCCCCTTTATTCACGTTTTTTATGTTTAATATTTTTTCACTTCCACATAGGAAAAATTCAAATTTTGAGAAATTCAAGCACTTCTTTGCTATTAGAGGAATACATTTGATGTATTGTTTTGGAAAAATATTAATTTTAGTGGGCCTTGCATTGTCTATGTATGATAACTCCAGTGGCTTAAGCCTGTTTTACACGGTCATTTTTTCATAATTTTTCTTCCTCGTACATGTACATATATACGGAGTATTATACGTAGTATAGAGAAAGTTATGTAATGGTGCGCGAAAAAACGGCGGATTTTCGGCGGAAAAAAAATAATTGGCGGGCTCTGCTGGCGAAAAAGTGCATAAAACCAGTTGCTAAATTAAAAGGGAAAATTCTGTAACACGCGAGTCCTTGATGCCGAAAAACCAATTGGAAGCAAAACGTCTGTGTGTCTGTCTGCCCGTCTGTCTGTCTGCCCGACTGTCCGTCCGTCTGTGAACACTACTAGCGCTACCATTCGTACGATCTTCTCCAAATTGAAGAATCCTCTGTTTATCTGGCTTTAGTTGAAGCTTTGGAATTTTGAAAAACATTCTTTGAACATTGGGGGTACTTTACTTGAAGTCCCACGCACATTTTCAAAATTTTCTCAAAAACGGCTCCAAATTATTCTTCTCTTTCTTGCAAGAAAAGAGTAACATACACTTATAAAGGTGGCATAGGTCAAAATATCACGGTTAACTCTGAATTTTCGAAAACTGCAAAAGTTTGAATTTTTCCGGCGTCTTCGTACAACCACAAAATTGAAGACATGGACTTTTCCTTCAAATGAAATTTGTTGTGCATAAATAGTTCTTTTAATTAGGTCATGCAGACTTTTTGGGTCATGTTCCCCATGAAGAGTTTGTCTACCAATCAGGAGCAGATATCACATGCGAAACTTTTCTTATGAGATTCTCACCACATGTTCATTCGACCCCTATCTTAGTCGTTTGTAAAATTTACACTCAGAACATACAGCATTCAGAAGAATACTGTGTGACAAGTGAGAACCCGTACGATTAAATCGCACGGTTAGTCAAAAAGTGTTCACATGCTTGTACAACCTAGACTAAAACTGAAACAAACAAAAACGCTGTGAACGTGAACATTCTGAATACACGTAATATATGTGAAAAAATAATAATACTATATTTCTCTAACCTTCAGTGAAAGGCTACATATATAAATAAGTTGATGGAATCAGTTAATAAAATAATGTATTGTATGTATGCAAAAATTAAGATTCACTAACCTCTTCTATTTCAAGATTTGTATTCAATGTAGAAAATCACATTTACGTGCTTACCGTATCACATTTACGTGCACGAAACGCGCACTGGTTCTGGCAAGCCAGAACGCTGTGTGGTCCCGCCACCGTACGACAGTGTAATTCTCTTCCGAAAGATCGCGCGGCAATCAGAAATTACATATCCCGAAATATAGTTTTGTTTTAATATTTACGTATTTTTAACGCACTTTTTCAATACGAATGTCCCATGTGCAGGTGAAAAGAAACACGATTGTTCAATCCATTGCTTCTTCATACAGATCGGTTTCGTATGTCGCCCAATTTATTGAAAAGACCAAACAGCCCTTTGAGAAATAATATATAAGAAGATTGGCAGCCATGGAAAATCGCGAACAATCAAGGCTCCGGCCAAACGGATTCCTACACCTTCGTCCCTTCACGAGGAATGGGCTATTGGCAACAAAACATCGTTGTTTCTAAACATCAAGCCTAAACCATAGATCTCATCAAATGTCTTATTCAAACGGGGTATGTGCCTGGTACCTTTTTACTTGTTTACACTGCTGAAAATTTCATTTTATCTTTCACCCCGCAACAGTCCGAAGGGTGTACCAAAGCTACTCCGTCACGATAAAATTTATTAGGAGGCCTGATTGACCGTCTATACAGATATTCGTTGAGAACAAATTTAAGTTAATTCTCCTCACGTGGAATTGGGAATTCTTTTTGCTATTATCTAGGAATGATAATAATACTTGAAGTTAACATAACCATCCATTTTCACTAACCATAACATTTCCATCTATATTGCTGCGATAAGTACAATAATTTAAAACAATATTATCGTGAAACCTCGTCATTTTTGAGAACTGTTTTGTTACTAAATCTACCCCCCTTGCATGCATGGCCTTTATCACTCTTAAATCCTATCCAGAAATTCTTAATTTATTACAAAACTTGAACTTCCTACAAAAAAAAATTAATGTGTCCCCATGTTCAGTCACTTTTCTTTCGTGTATCCTCTGCCTGCTTGAACGGCGTCCAGTAATCCATTCCAAGTTGCATTTAATTGAATCTAGTCCCGACCAATGGCATCTTCTTCCTCCACACATGCAAGTACTTAGTATCTTTCTATGTCCACTACTAACATCACCACCCCTCATCGCGTCAAAGCCCGTCTGCCCCGTTTATCTTACGCGCTCCTCATCCGTCTTCCCTGCGCGAAATCCTAGCCAGAAAACGTCTCTCTTCCGTCCGAGTGCGCATGCCTTTCCCCTTCGTAGCACTTACTCTAATTTCTGATTGGTTGCTGGCCCTGTAGCACTGTATTTATTTATTCTTTGATTATTTGCTTCGTAATGATTTTCCTCATTTATTTTCTGATTCATGAAAATTGCTCACGTGTCCTTGGACTGGTTTTATTTACTAATTATTTTCTATTTTCTCCGCTGTCCATTATGTTGCCATTCCTTTGTATTCTCATTATTTACTATTTGAATTTTTGCTTCTCTTGTCACCCATTGTTGCTGACTTCCAGTTAAAATAATTATTAAAATTTATGGTTCCTATGAACCACTCTTGTAATAACTTATTACATTATAGAACATAGATTCTTTTAAAACTGTATTTGTAGTCATTGAATTGCACGTAGGGGTATTTTATTTGAAAGGGGTGTCGTTCATTAATTTTTAATTGATATTTAACTGTAAACGGTAAAAAAGTAAAAAAAGATCATCAAAACAATTAAAAAGCTTCGTAAGGCGATAAATTACAAACTTTGATTATCTGATTCGATAATCCAAAATACTATAGGTTCCTTTATTGAAGAAAAGTCGATTTTATTTATTTTTGAACTCTTGGTCACTTTAGTCTAAAGAATTGTGGATATCTAAAATTACATAGGATTTGGTTATGACGATACTTTTTTTATTTAAAAATACCAACCACAAACATTTCAAGAACAACTAAACAAGTCAAGAACATCAAACACCCAACATCTACGTTAAAAAACCTCGGCTTCAAAAAAGATGATAAATACCTGATTTTATAACGTGATATTGATTCACGTTATTAATTTTTTTTTTTAAATTGTCATCTCGGCCGAGACTCAATTCTGTGTTTCCTGCTCGGGGTGAAAATTCCTTGAACAAATTTAATTATTAAAATACATTGGTTACTCGGTAACAGTCATATCACGGATGCATTTGCTATCGCGGAACATATTTTCGGCGTAATTGCTTCTACGTAAGGTGAAAGAGTGATGACTATTAAATTAAAACATCGATGCTTTCAAAACAGCAGTGGCGAAGCTAAAGGGAAGTCTTAGAGCCTTAGAATACTAAAATTATTTTTCAATAAAATCTGTCGATAATTGTGCTATTTTTAAATATCTATTTTTACTGAAGCGTTGAAGAAAATTAAATGTTTTCGACTCGTTTTGCCCGCTTACGCGGGAGGGAATTCGCAGGGCCGCAGAGATGTTCTTTTTGGGTCGGTAGCTGAGCGAGGAGCCTGCCAGCTCACCGCCTAGCTCTGCCGCGCATGCGCACAAGGGGCCGCGCACTATCTCCCTCTCACTCCAAGTCAATGGGCAGAGAGGCTAGGCTCCCGGGAGACAGGGACTTGTATCGCGATGCACGCCCACGTCTCGGCCAGGCAAATTCATCTCATCACCTGACGTGGAAAAGAAGAGTTGTTTGTGTGAATTTTTGTTCCTGTTTTCTTTATGAAACAATTTTCCCGGCTGCTTAATCACCAACCCCAGCGGCCCAGGGATCAGCGCTCCTGCCGCCGCGGCTGCAAGCATGCTGATAACATAAACTCCCCCGCCTCCGGAACGATCGCCCACGTCCTCTCGGAGTGCCACTCCCACTCCGCGATCTGACGGCTGTGCCACAATAGAATACTGGAACACGTTAAAGCAGTCGCAGTCGCAAGTGAGTGGACGGTGCTTCTCGAAGACCAAGTCATCGGAGGGCGGAACCGTCCGGACCTGGTGCTGGTTAAGGACCATCAAGCGATCGTCGTCGACGCCTCGGTCTGCGTAGCATACCCGGGTCGCCTCGGTGAACGCTACGATCAGAAGGCGACGAAATACGAACATATTCGCCCCTTCTTAGCAGCCAGAAACTTTCGGGACGTCAGCTTCCCATCGCGGTAGGATCTCTGGGCGAGTGGTGTGAGTCAAGTGCAGCGCTGCTCCGTAAATTTACCACTGGCGAAAAGATGCGCGTGCTATGTGAGGGCATTGTCGCCGATGCTATAGCAGGGAGCGCTGCCTGCTATTTTCGCCACACTGCCCAAGTTGACCTCATCTCAGTCGAGTACAGGCGAGCCTAAACATAAAGACAATACCTCTGTGATCGATGAGAGAAGATGGTCTGTGGATGACTCGTGCAGACGCGATTTAAATGATGTTTATAAGCGTATGTATTTGTGTTACATGTGTATGTACTGCTTACTGTAAATAATGTAAATAATGTTCGTTGTTAAATAAGTCAGGATGTAAGACAAAGTAGAGTTAGATTAGTTTGTAAGTATCTAGTTTGTAAGCTAGGCCATACGTTATCTATGTAAATAGAATTTAAGAATAAATATTATATTGAAGATAAAGATTTAGTGTTATAGAGAATGTCCTACTCACTATGCGCCAGCCCCATAATGTCTGAACGGTTCAAGATATCGAAATGTTTTCGCTCAACAATGCGAAATCATGAGGCAAGTAATATTCAGCAGAGATAGAAATAGTATAGATACGTAGTAATATACCATATTAGAAATGAAGAGTCTATTGAAATCTGCATCATAGCAGACATGACTATGAATGAACTTTCAGGGTCAGAGTTATTTTAAAGATATAAAATTATCTTTAAAAATTAATGATAGAGTAGCGACTTTGATGGACTATAGATTTCAAGATTTTGAAAACATTCATTTTATTGAATTTCTTGACGACCGTTTTCCACTTACAAAGCGTTCTTTCGTTCAGAAAAGTTTTCTTTCATAATAAAACGATATCCATTTTTTACAGTAAGAAGCTTAGAAATTAACAGGAAAATTGCAAATTTGTAATGCAAAATACATGGTTGGAGTTTTGTTGCTGAAGTATTTGTTAGACAAATTAGTCTAGAAAAAATTATCAAGCGGCGGTTCAGTTTATACAACTCAGCCTAACTTTCCCCTTATCTACAGCGTGATGTGAAAGGAATATGATTACATTAGAGTAAAGACATTCTTGATAAATTCCTTAGGAAATAACAGAATCGGTCATTGCAGTACAATCGAGATGTATCTGCTATATTAAGTGTGCAGAAACTATAGCTTTAAAGAACAAATTATCGACGTTTTTGCGTAATGAAAAAAACGATGAATGGAAGCACGTGCGACGCGGGTTACCGCCGGCTTAGGAGGCTCAGGACATCAATCACTGAAGTCCTAGAGTTCGAGACCCGTCATTTCTTAGATAGCTAGGTCGACTTCAGCCGCTGACTGAATCGCAGCCGCGCTTCTAGTGTCCAGCTGCTCTGATTTTTTGTGGTTTCTCCGATCAACATCAGGCAAAGGCCGGACCAGTACCCTAACGAACGGGCCATGGACCGCGCGCGATCTTTCCTTCTTCTTCCTTTCCACATCATCACCCCTTTCTTACACACACTTACACTTACATGCACTACACTACCACATATTCCGGGAGACCGATCAGGAGCTTAGAGCTTGTCCCGGCGGGGGCTGTGCCCTGCTGGTGGAAGGTACCTGGTTAGGGAAACCTCATTAACCCACATTTAGGTCGGTTCCGGATCTCGCCAAGCAGCGAAAGAAGATCACCGTCTCCTGTCGAGATGAGAAACATGCACTTCTCTTACGGGATTGAGGCCGTTAGCAGTTGACGCGCCCGGAAACACTAAATCGATCAATTAAGTGAAGATTTTCCGGGCTCGTGTCAGCCTGTACCTCGCGCCGTCGCCAGGCAAGGCACGTGTGCTGGCGCGGGGAGGGGCGTGCCGCTCTGGCCGTCTTCTCCACCCCCACCCCCATCCGCATTGTCGCGTGCCCTTCCTCACCCGTCAATTTCCTTAATGCGCTTCCTTCCTCCGCCACCGTAGCGAAATAAGACTGAAAAGATGACCTCACAGTCCGAGCGTTCGACCCCATTGTTACACATTTTAGTAGTGTTGGGTCGTTCTTTCTGGCCCGCTGGTCAAAAATTTAAGTTTTTTTTTCCTCTAAAAAGATCCTCTGAGGAAGGATTTTGCTTTTTATCTACATCTAACAATGGCTCAATAAGTGTCAATATTGAACTTCATTGCATTTCCACGACATATTGGTTCTGTCTGATGTTCAAGTGCTTTTGGTAATTGGCACTGCGATAAATAATCTACAAAGGAAATAAGTTATGCATTTTGTGACTTATCTTTTTCCAGCATACATCCAGTACCATAGTAGCAATAAATACATGCAGCAATCAGTTTGATATAAAGATTTGAGGAAAAGAAGCTTTGAGACTAAGACAAGAAAAAATGTGATGTCGTTATTTAGATATTTTGTTGGTTTCTATTTAATATGTGGTGATTGATAATTTAAACGGAATTTATTGTAATAAAAAAAGCAAAATATGTACATACATATGTACTTATTTTTTCCCAAATATGTAGGAAAAAATATGAAATATGTGAAATAAAAATTCGTTATAATATTTAAAATTCCATTATTCAAGCGTTTTCCAAGCACACTACGTTATCGATCAGATCTTAACATGGATTCCATAGCGGAGAGGCTGAAAGAAAGTTATACATCTACGGAAGCAATTATTCGTTAGTTTCATTCGAAATGTATAATACTTTCGTAGTATATACAATGTTGTTTACGAGGAGCCGGCGAGTGAATAGTACCGTGAATCCTGTGATAGAAAGAGAGAGGGTAAAGGGAGCATACGCCCCCCCCCCGACTCCAGAAAAGCGATAAGACAGTGATCTGAAAAATATTTGTTTCGTCGAGTTACGCATGGAGTCTTTGAAATATGAGTAAGCACGTGATTGAAGTTCCTTCTGCTTCACATTTATCTGCTCCTCCTTGACCCCGAGTACGCGGTTACGCTTATCCCAAGAAGCAGAAGGCGCGGGGGGGGAGTAAGTTAGACAATTAATAGAGAAACGTCCAGCGCATTGCATGGCTTTGCAAATCTTTCAGTAACAAAGTTAGTTTTCAAGTAACACATTTCGAACGTGCAAGTGAAATGTTCATTTTTTACTTATAAATATATTAAAATGTAACGAAATATGTAGCAAATGAATATGTAAAGTATGTAATTATACGAAAATATGTAAAATAAAAATGGTATCATATCGTTCAGAATGTCGTGTTAAGTCTAAAATATATTCAGAATGTCGGTATCTTGTTCCTGTAAAAATACGTATTTACATTAAAATCCGTTCCCTAATAATCAATAATGCCAGATCAACCAATTACTCGAAGAGTGTGATATGAAGATTCATGTGGAATACTTATTGCTTTGAGCGTTCCATTCAGTGCCTAGAGACCATTATGTGCATCATATTTCTGCTTTGCAGATCTGTTTAATAACAAAGGTAGCGTTTTCCAGAAGCGCGGATCTTTTCATTGCGCTCTTTTTTTAAATACTTTTTATTTCCTTGTTCGACATTATTATGTCTTTCAAGGGTTTTTATGATACATAGTATATACAATTTGTTGTAATTACATTTCATCATGCATGAACAGTGCTTGAAGACAGTAATATTTACAATATAAACAATATCAACTAAGGATATCCAAGAAGGGTTCTTCAGAAAAATGCATACAATATTTGGATTAAAAACATAAATATTTAATTTAGAAATGTTGGAACCTGCTTTACAGCTAATTAAGAGGATGTAGTAGGTCTTTAGAATATCTTGATTTTATTCTTGGAAAAAGATTGGGTGATTTACCTAGAGTGTACAAAGGAGTGGCTGGGCAAGATGAAAGAGAAGAGTACAAATAAGAACAAAGTTTTAAAATCGAAGTTTTCAGAGGTTCTATAGATCATTATTTTAAAATTTGATCATTTCTGATATACCTTGGAGCTTTTAAAACATTTCTTAAAAATTTATTTCGCAATACTTCCCGTTTTTGAAGGTTGCTTTTAGTGGCACCTCTCCAAACTGAGAAGGCATAGGTCAGTGAAGGTCGTATAATGTATTTAAATATTATTAATGCTGAGTCTATTGATAATTTTGATTTTCTATTTATGAACAATTTTAATATTTTTTATGTGTGTGTTATTAGCTATTGATGTTATGTGGTTTTTTCAGGTTAATTTAGTATCTATTTGAAGTCCAAAATATTTAACAGGAGTGTCATTTGGAAGCCATTTAACTGCATGGTAATTATTAAGGGATATGTGGGAAGAATCCGTTTTAAGGGGAAAATTTTTGCTTGAGATTTTTGGTGATTTATTTTTATTTGCCAATCATTGAACCAAGACATGAAGATATTTAGGTCATCTTGGAGATTGTCTCTACCTAAAAGAAGATCACTATGAGTGGTAAATATTGCAGTGTCCTCTGCAAATAAGACAATATCTGAGTGTAAGAGGTAAGGCATATCAGAAATAAAAACATTAAAAAGCATAGGTGATAAAGGAGATCCTTGGGGAAGTCCAGCTAGTATATTGTGATCAGCTGAGAGAGTGTTATTTATTTGAACTTTGAATTTTCGATTAACTGAAAAGGATTTTATTATATTTTGTAAGTCATTTGGGAAACCAATATTTCTCAATTTAAAAAGTAATCCATCATGCCAGATTTTATCAAATCCTTTTTTACATCAGAAATATAGCAAGAGTATGACGTAATTTTTGGAAATTGGTGGCAATATAGTCTGTTAAATGTACCAATTGATGTGTAGTAGAATGGTTATGTCTGAAACCAAATTGACTACTAGGAAGAATATTATTTTGATTTAAAAATTTATTAATCCTGGTTAATATTGTTCTTTCAAAGATTTTTGAAAAATTTGGCAGCAAACGAATTGGTCTGAAATTTTCAGGTTTAGTTTGATCTGGGTTGGGTTTTGGAATTGCCAGGATAAGTGCAGTTTTCCAGGAGTTTAGAAAGTAGTTGAGTCTGAAACATGCATTATATATAGCTGTTAGTGAACTGAGGATGGGATATGGTAAATGTTTAATTACAATATTAGGAATTAAATCTAAGCTTGGTGATTTCTTGTTTTTAAGTTTGGAAATTATGTATTTGATTTCAGATGGAGAAATAAATTTAATTCTTTCAGGAACTGTATGAAGTGGGTTGGCTAATGATTGGACTATGTTTTGGGAAAAGGAAATATTATAAGGGAGGTTATTAGTAAAGGAGAGTTCAAAATGATTTGCCGATATATCTGCTTCTTCAGAATCAGTAGTTGCTAATGTGTTGTTATTATTATTTTTTAATGGAAGTAATTGTTTTTTGTCATTTGTTATATTTTTAATTGCAGACCAGAGGGAAGCAGTGTTAGGTTCGGATATATAGTTTCTAAATGTAGAAAGCCTGTATTGTTCTAGTTTATTTTTAACTTCATGAGTAAGGCGATTTAAGGTAGTTTTAATATCAGGATCTCGAGTGATTTGCCACTTTCTACGAGTTACAGGCTTGAGAGCTATTTATTTATTTAATTTATTTTTTTATTTGTTTAGTCAAAAAACAGTCAAAAACTGTATGTGACGTATGGGGAAGAAAATCATCTCCGCACGCTTTAAAAAAGCGAGGGATTAACATTTCAAAAACTATATATTTTCGTTGCCAAATTATAGAAAACTTATTTTTAACGGTAAAGGAACAAACAGATTTGATTTTTCTGTATTGTTAACAAAATAGAAACTCACCCTACGCTCTACTACCACAACAAGCAAAGGGGAAGTTCAACAAAACGTGCGCATAGTGAAGCTACATTTACGTCCAGAAGCAAATCAAGGGGCCATCTCAGCATTTGCTCAATGGATCAGGGAAACTGGACAAAAACCCGATGGAGATGGGGGTCATTGACCCGGAAGTACACTATTTGTTACAGGCATATTGAGTCTTTTTTAAATTATACAATGCAAATGCAAACTAATTCATTACACTATATCTTGTTTTTGTTAAAGTAAACATTATTTTTCTTTTTGACGATCAGTATAGTCTCTAATTGTATAGAAACAGTTTTGCAGCAGAAAAGATTTTACTTTTAACATAAATTTGTGTACCAATTTTAATTGTTTAATTTCATCTGGCAATCATTGTAAAGTGACGTACATGTATTGTATGTGGATTTCTTGTAGTGAGCTGTTGATACTGACACTTGATGAACATGATTTCTACGTCGAGTGTTGTAACTATAAATATCAGTATTACATGAAAATAAGTTCCCACCGTTAATTAAGTCAGTTTTGACAAATACTACAGACTCATAAATAAATAGGCAAGGCAATGGTAAGATTCCAAGCTCAATGAAACGAGGCTTGCACGAATCACGTGGATGGGATTTTTCCATTATTCGGATAATTTTCTTTTGCAATCTAAATGTCTGGGAACTAAAGGATGAGCTTCCCCAGAATATTATTAAATTTAATATTTCTTTTGGTAGGATAGGTGTGACTGATTTGTTAGGATTATTACTTGTCTTTGTTGATAATTTAATAGCTTGTAATATATTTCTTTGTATTTTTAAAATTTCAGCATCTACATCAAATGGAGTATGGAGACAAGTAGGATAATTATTTGTTTGAAGCATACATGACTGGAAAAGTTTCCAATTTATTTTTCCTTTAATTAGGGAATTATAATGTTTCGCTGTGGAATTACATTATTGAAGTTAATTAATGCAGGATTGTGATCCAAGTTTAATGCTGGTATGCAGCATTGTGTGAGTGGTAAGTTTAAATTTTGTGAGACTGCAATGCCCAGAATATCTGGAGAAATGGTATTATTATATGGATAATGGATAGGTTGAGAAGGGGTATGTATTGCCCAGTTATTCGTAGTTGCTAGATTAAATAATAATATACCATGAGGGGTAGTCGTTTTACATCCCTATGCTTGGAGTTTTGCATTGAGATCTCCAATTAGTAATATTTTATCATTATTATTGAAGGGTAGTTACAGGGTGTTTTTAGGTATTTTTTTAATTTGGGGGTTTGTAAGCTACTATTATTGTTTATTTTCCGACTGATAAATTTATCGTTATTGCTGTTATTTCTAATTCCTTGGAGGTATGTACAAATATTTGTGAATGTTTGATATTTCTTTTGATTTGTGTTGCTAACCCACCCCCACCATGTAAAGATGCTCCATTTGGAATAGTAACTTTTTAGCATTGTTTAAATGTGTTTCCGTAATACACGCTATATCAATTTTTTGGTCATTCAGAAAATGTTTGAATTCATTTATTTGACGAAATAGTCCGTTGGCACTCCAGTTTAATAATTTCATTTTATGGTAATCCATTATTGATTATTCTTCTGTTTATTATTGGATCTGATATTATGTTTTCTGTCATTATTGATTAATCTTACTATTTAGTCTGTGGATGTCCCTTTCGAAAAACATCATCCGGAGCCCGAGCAGGCGGGGTATTTTTCGCAGGTTGTAAAACCATGGCCCCAGTCGTCGCAACGTAAAACCAAAAGATAAGATTAATTTTATACTATCGCTTTCCTGGTTTCTTCCTAATAGTAGTATATAGTAGAAAGTTATGTAATAGTAGTATATTTTTCCATGTAACTCATTAAAACCCCGTTTTCCACTGAATTCTTCACCTCCATTTAATAACAACCCGTCTAAATCTGCCTGCCATAAACTGAAAAACCTTTTCCCCTTGGGTTTAAAAAATTTAGTAATTTTTTCAAATTTTTTTCCCCAACGTGACTTAAATTTTAAACTACATTAAACCTTTATTTAATTTAATTAGGTGTTTTTTCCTTCTTCTTCTTCATTTGTCAGCATGGCTTTGGGGTCCAGGGGAACACTAAGAGAACCAAAACAACTAAAGAAAATCAATTCAATTGTGAGGAATTTTTAAAATGTTTTTTTTTTCCCCAACTCCTGGGGGGCCCCACGGGAAGGGCCAAGAGAAAATAAATTTTTAAACCGAGCAAATTTTGGGGGGGGAAACAAAGAGGGAAAAAAAAAAATTTGTACAAGCTCCCAAAACGATCAAACCGGAAAAATCCCGGAAACCGGACTTGGGGTCGGAAAAGATAAAAAAACCCGACAATTTTTGTTTGATGGGGCAAAACAATAAGGCGATTTGAGCCTGAACGATTGAAAATTCTAGAGGGGGACAAGATCCAGAAATCAACGCCATTGTAAACCGAAAAAGTCCCGGGGAAGTCTTGGGAAAAAAGAAATTAAAAAACCCCGGTGTCAATACAGGAAGCCCTCCAAGATCCGTCTGCAGGTTCTGAGAGCCCAAAGAAAAATTTTTCGGAACGTCGGACGGAAGATGACACAAATCAAAAAACGGTAGCAGGAAACCCCGCGCAGAAAACGGACTTGCCCATTTCCCCAAGAAGGGCCCCCTACCCCCCCCCCGTTTAACATTTTTGAAATTTTAAGGATCCTTTTTTCCTTTTTTCACCCCTCTAAGACTTTTTTTTTTCTTTCCAACCTTTCTAAAAGCATATCCCGCATGAATCCCCAAAATTTTCCCTCATTAATGGACAAAGAATCAACCAAAACACTTACCAAATACTTACGCCCCATATCAAAATTTTCACCCGGAACTTTTTGTAGGTCAATAAATGCTCAATCGCTATATTGTCATCTTGATGAAGGGGGAGAATAATTTAAACCCCATTTTCATCTCTCCTTATTAGGAAAATTTAAAGACAAAAATAAAATTGTACCATTCCGGATCCCGTTTTTTAGAAGGAGAAACAACGTCATGGGGAGGTGGGTTGGAACCTGGATGATCCATTTATAACCAATAACCACACAGATAACGTTAATCAGAATAAAAAACCCTTTTTATTGAAATTTCAATATTTAAAAAACTTTCCCTAGGCGAGTGTACTGTCCCCCAAAACAGGGAATATCGAAGCTATCGACAAAGAAATTCCCTTTGCTCAGTAAATACGATAACAAAATATGATGGGGATTTCAATTGAATTTTAAGGAAACCGGTCGCATCCCGAAAAATCTAAGATTTTTGGCGAAATAAATTTTTCTTTTTTACCACTAAACACAACTCATCATACAATCAGTACAGATATTTGATAGATCATATCGTTGTATCGAATCATGACAGGAAATTTCGGCCAATCCCAGTTCCGGGAATATCAAAACCCGATCTCATATATCTTATAAATATGTGCCTAGATATACCCAAAGTTTTCAAATCCCTGCTTCAAAAGATTAAATTTTGAATTATTTCTTTTGACGGTATGTCTATTATTCAAATTATCGTCCAGTTGCCCGGGAGGAAGTAAAAGAAAAAATTTTTTGTTTATTTATTTTTGAAAATATATTTTATAACATGGGAGTATTTTTTCCCCTTTAAAAATTTATTTTTTATCCAAAAAGTTTTTAAATGGGATTTTTGTTTTTTCCCCTTTTCAAAAAAAAATTAGTTTTTATCCTTCAAAATAGATTTTATTACAGGGGAGTTTTTTTTCCCCTTTTAAAAAAAAATTTTAAGAGAAAAGACTTAGGTAGGACCAAGAATTTAAAAGGGCACACAACATTTTCCTGCACGTCAACTTTTTTTAAAACTTTTTTTAACGTAAAAAAAAAAAAAATATGCCCGGGCATTTTGTTCTAAAAAGTTTTTTGATACAAAAAATATTTTTACCATCAATTGAGGAACTGATTAACGGACTCCTAAAAAAGTTGAAAGGTGGGCACCTTGAAAAAGAAAAAATTTTTGCAATAAAAAAAGGAGTGCCTTAAAAATTTTAAATTAAAATAAAAAGGAAAATTAAAAAAAAAAATTAAAGGCACAAAATTGGGCCAAAAAAAAAACCAAAGTTTGAAAATGGGACTGGAAACAAGGGGAAATTCTACGCTTTCTTGGCATAGGAGAAAGCCCCGTTAAATTGATCCCTTGATTAAAAAATTTTCCAAATATCCCCCCTTTTTGAAATTTCATTAAAAAAACATGCCCTTATCAAACTTACAGTTTCTTTCAAAATCCCCAAAGAATTTTTCTTCGCAAGAAAAATCATATTGACGTCCAAACCCCAGAGCAAAATCAAGCCCCTTTAGACAAAAATCCCAAAACAAACTTTGTTTTTAAAATATCCCCCTTTTAAAGGTATAATATTTTCTCCAAAGGAATTTATCCCCCCTTTTTAAAAAACCACTTGTCCACCCTCCTAAATATAAAATCCTCCGAGAAGACCTTTAGTTTCTATAAAATTTCAAAGTAGAAAAATTCACGATATCAAATTCGAACATTTAGACAGAAAAAATCTCGCGAACATCGAGGGTTTTCCGTTCACCAAAGTAAGAACAGTGCTTTAATTTTAAATTGAAGAGGCCAGAATCCCCAGACAACGGAAACTAACAATACTTATTTTTAGATTTTAAAGCAGACTCTGCGATTGATACCCCGAAAAAAGCATTGAATAAAAGGGCCCAAAAGATACGGTTTTCGAATTTTGATGTAAAAATCAAGATCAAAAATAAACGACGGCCAAAAACCGCCCGGGGAGGCATAGAACAGTTCGGGCCCCTTTGCGTTCATAATTTACAAACGACGAGAAATGTCTTTACTGTCCAAAACCCAGACCCAACATACAGGGGACATCGTGGGAACTTAATTTTTAGTTCAGAAAATAAAGAAGACCTAAATGCCCCCAAAAAGGGACCACCCCCAGGACATTAAACCCAAAAATCATTTTTACATGGCCCCAAAACCCCAAAAAATTGAAAAACCCCGCCCAAGAAAATTTCCTTTTGTTTGACTAGAACTTAGGAATGCTCTCGCGACTACGCTGGAGTTTTTCGTTTTAATGATCCTTTTTAAAAGCGTGAGAATCTTTTAAACAACAGAAATGTTTAATTCATAATTATCCCTTTTTTTGTTATTATTTTTGCCATGATTAAAAAAAAAAAGGTTGAAAAGAAAAAATGTTTGTTTTTTTCGATCTTCTAAATAGATCACGATCTGACACAGAAAAATTTTATTGAAAAAGAAGAATTCTATTGAAAAAAAGAATATTGCATACCTTTTGCTTCTCCAAAAAATTTTTAAACCCTTCAAACAAAATGTCTAAGAATTAAAAAGGCACGCCTGATATTGATAGGAGAAACCAGAAAATCCCGATAGAAGCGGATCTAGAATTTTTCCCCAGACAGGATGAATTTGACCAGGATAAGCAGTGTAATGAGCTTTAAATTAACAAATATATTTTTTCTACATTTTTTCAACCCGTTAATATTTAGTATAATACGGAAAAACTTTTGCATTCCTAGTCCCTGTGATAAAAGGAAAAATGGAGGATAAAAATTAAAAAATTGAAAATGAAAATTTTAAAAATAATAAAAGTTTAAAACATAAAGATTTAAAAAATGTTTTTTTTGTTTAGTTTTGCTATAAAACTTTACTTTGAAAAAATGTTTAAAAGAGTTTTTACTTTTTTTGGGGAAAGGGAAAAATTGGGGTTAAAAAGAAATTTAGAGATACGTCGGGGGGAAGGGGTAAAAAACAAACCAGACAAACAGACAAAAGAAACCAGAGAAATTTCCTGCCCTTTCGGCACCACTGGGGATTTGATTCAAAAACAAACCCAAAACCCACATAACAAGTAACGCTGGAGCAAAAAAAACAACCTTTTAAACAGAGGGAGAAAGATTTTTTTCAAAAGCATGAAAATGCTGGCAATGTTCATAAAACACTAAAGACAATTTTAATCCGTATTTAAATTTTATGAGTAGTTTTAGTGAATCGATGAATAAAATTTCCTCCTCTGGATGGTGAGACCTGGCGACGAAACTACCTGTCAGATAGCGGGGTTTTCCGCAGTCAGATATCTTCCACCATTGCCACCCCCAAACCCGAGACGAGCTCAAAGCCCGGCCGGCCAGCACGGGGGAATGCATGTTTGTGTGTGTGGGGGGGTGTGTGTGTGTTTCGGGGGGTTTAACGAAAAGGAAGGGTAGGGAATCAGCTCCCAGATCAGTTTGTCAGAGTACTGCCCTGGCATTCACGTGGTGGTGATCAGAGAAACCCTCGCAAAGCAACCGATAAGACCAGCCAGCCATACAAATTCCCCTCTAGGGAGCAAATTAATACATCCTAGCCTATCTGCAGTGTCGACCCCGCGCCCCCCGCGAGGGGATTTAAAACCCTTTGATTCCGGTCAGCAGCACTCCCCATGATTATACGACATCAAGACGAAAATACACAAAAAACCCGGACCCAAAAGTTTCCGAAAAATACGTCAGTATTTCATACAATGCACACAACTTTTGATTAATAAAAGTATTTGGGAAATAAAGATAAAAAGATGTCTTTCTGTCAAAGAAAAAAGCCCTTTAAATTTCCTTGTTTTGGATTTCTGCAAAAAAGGACATTATTATTTTGCATTTTAATGACATTTGTTTGGCAAATTTTCTTTTTGATAAACAAACCATCCGGATTAAAAAAGGGGGTGGAGATGGGGGAAAAAAGAAATTACCGTTGAATGATAAATTTTGGGTAAGGGAAGAATGAAAAAGTTTTGATTTTTTTAAAAGAGAAATTTTAAAGCCCCCAGGAATTTTAATTTTCAAAAACATCTTTTAAGTAATTTGAAGATCTTCCACTTGCAAATTTAATAATGTATGAACCAAAATGAACGATACATCATATTAAAAAGAGCCATTCCCCCCATCCGTTTGAAAATAAAAAAAATTTGGGAGACATTTTAAAAAATGGGTTTGAGCGTTTCTAAAAAGCAAATTTTTGAGCTAATTGTAAAAAAAAACTGTTGATTTTTGGGAAAAATTTTAAATGACATTATTTGACATGACTAAAAACAAAAATAAAAAATTTGTTTAAAAAATATCAAAACACAAGCACAAAAAACATTTAAAACTAGAGGGTACAGAAGGGCCCAGACTTTTTTTAGTATAGTTTTCAAATTTTCGGGAGGGTTGGGGGTTTTTGACCGGAGCATTATTCCCCCAAAGTTTTTTGAATTTTAAATTTTTGTTTTAGAGAAAAGAAATATTCTAAGAATTTTAAAGAAAGAAAAAGTCACCCTAAATAAAAATTAAAGAAAATGGGATTGTTTTACTGTAAATGCAATTTTTAAAAGGGATTTTTGAGAATCTATTGTTTCGAAATGGTTCATTTGAAATCATTTGAAGAAATTCACCCAATTGTAATAATGATACAAATCGATAAAAATATCACGAAAAGGGGGGACAAAAATTAATTTGTAATTTTAAAAAGCAAATAAAATACCAAAATAAACCTCCCCATTTTAAAAAAGCCATTACTATGTATTAAAAAAATTTAAAAAAAATTTGGGGGATTGAAATATGGCGTTTGAGCGTTTCTAAAAAGGGGAATTTGAGCTCATTTGTACTGGGACGGTTTTGAAATTTTAATTGAATTTTTTAATGAATGTATAAAAATATAAAAATTAAGAAATAGTATTTGTTTTTAGGAGGGGAAGAAAAAAAAAAAAATTTTTGTAATATTAAAAAAAAAGAAAAATAAAAAGTTTATGTCAAGGTATAGGGCTTTTTAAAAACCCCCAAGACAAAATTAGTTTTTTGGAAAATTTTAAAAATGTTCCAGGGTTAGAAAATCCAAAATTTTAAAGAATATTTTAAAACCCAAAATTTAACTAAATCAGATAGACAAGGTTTTCAATTTTTTTGTTTAAAAAAATTACACTTTAAAAATTTAAGATTTTAAAATTATTCTTCTTTGCTTGGTTTTTCAAAAAATTTAATTTTAGTAAGATTTAAAAACCCTTTTATAATTTGTGATATTTTTAAAACATTTTTTCGATAAATTATTAAGTTTGCAAAATTTACTTGTAGGGACATTTAGCCTGATCTTCAGTAGTTTAGAAAATTAGCAACTTTTGAGAAATGTATGAAAAATAAGGACAATTAGGTTTTTACAATGTTTATGAGAGGTTTCGTAGGTCTTTGTCATAGATTCTCACTATAAGATTGAAATTATTTTAAAAATACGAACAAGAAATTTAAATATGCATGATAGGAAATGTCTATATTATTTAAATGTTTTGTATTGTTTCCCCTAAATGCAATAGATGTTCCTTGCTTTACAACAATTAACATTTTAAAATATTCCGTAAGAAACAAATCTCATTCCTACTATTAGTTTATTGTAACGTAAAATTTCTCAAAGTAATCAATACCATAAATTGATTAATTTTCGGGAAAAGAGAAAGACCCGCAGCCCTTCCCTGCCCCCTGTAAAGGCTGACAGGCCCAAAGGAATTGGCCGGGTTCTCCACCAACCGTTTCGCTTGGTGCCCCCCCCCTTCCACTCCATCTCCCCCAGCGAACCAATCAATCCCCCCGAACGCCCGCCCCGAGAAACGAGAAGAAAATCTTTTTATTTTTTTTTTTATTTATTTTTCGCAAAAATTTAAAATTTGAGGATAAAATGAAATTTTGGGAATTTTCAAAATTTTTGGGTCCCAAAAAACATATACTATTAAATTTTTAATTTTTAAAGGAGAAAAAACAAACAAAATCCCCGTAGTAAAAAACTATTTTTAAGGGTAAATAAGCAATAAATTTGAATTTTGGGGAGAAAAAAACAAAAAAACCCATGAAAAAAACTATTTTTAAGGGTAAATAAGCAATACATTTTTTCTTATTATTCCATTTGGGGGAAAAGATAATTTTAATAATTATTCTTCCGGGGGGGGGAAGTGTCGAAACTAGGGCAAAGCCAAGACAAAACGGCGGCCAAAATTTGATTTCAGTCCACCATGGTTGTCGCATGGAAAACCAGTTTTCCCCTAGGCATCACCCCCAAATTTTGGGGAAGGGGGGTTTCAAAAGTAACCGGATAGGAACTTGGGGTCCCTGGCCCCTTTTAAACCCGGGGGGAACATCAAAAAAAAACCCCGGGAAAAATCCCCGTCTGGAAAAAATATCGCCCCAAGTGTCCAAATTCCAACACAGACGGGGAAGAACTATCTCCCAAAGGTCACCAACACCCCCTGTATGCTATTTGCGAAAGGTTTAAATGAGAATCAAAAGAAAAGAGGAAATTTGGGGAAGAATGAGAAATTTAATATAAAATGAAGAAAATTGAAAAAATGATTTTTTTAAAAGAAATACAAATGTTGAAATGTTTAGTTTGTGTGCTGAAGATTCTGCGTACTCTAATTAACAAATAATGTTATGGGGAAAAATTTTTATTTTTTTTCACGTCACGGATATAGTGAACCCCGGATAGAATGAACCAACAAGACCCGTTTACTTTTCCAGTCGCTGTTAATGTTATGGTAATCCAAAATTTGAACCCGGCACCCGAAGAAGTGTCCTTTTTGAGCGGAGCTGGGCATCAACTGATGTCCTGCAGCGTTGACCGGGGTCCAGATTGAGTCCTGAGGCGGGGTTTTTGCCCTTTTCAGCGGTCGACCCGTCGTGCGGAGGGGAATCCACGCCCGCTCTGACGGGGTTTTTGTGGCCCCCCCTACACCAAAAGGGAACGGGGGACCCACCAAAAGCCCCGACCCCCCGTCCCCTCTTTCCTTTTTATCCCTCCCCTTCACCACACACCCACAACACCTTTTATTCCGGGAGGCCAGGTCGGGAGCCGAGCTTTTGGCTGGGGGGGTGCCCGTTGGGGATTGGGTTTGGGAAATCATTGAGGTCGGCGGGCGGGTTGCCCTCCCGCGGGGGAAAATCACGCCTTCCCGAGAAAAATGATAAAAAGGGGGCAATGACCAAAAGTTATTTCCCGGAACACGAAAATGAAACATAAAAGGTGCCACCCGGGGGCGCCCTTTGTTTTGCAATTGACCGTTGTCGTCCCCAGTCCCAAACCCCCCCCTCCGCCCTGCCCCGGGGCCCCCAGCCGCCGCGCGCGGCGCCCTTCTGAACGGTTTATCGCCCCCGAGCGCCCGCCCCCCCCCCCCCCGCCCCGGGGGGAGGCGGGGCTGCCGCCGCCCCGTTTATTAAACCCTCGCCCCCCACCAGGTGCGCAGAAGCTTAAAGGGAAAAATTTCGCAATTCCTTTTACAACGGGGGGTAATCAGCCCAAGATGTTCGAGGCCCCCTGATGGGGGGCCCAGGGCCCTCCCGATGGTAGGATTTTTTACATTAGCTTTTAGTAGGTAAAGTGCTGGAGGGAATTCTAGGGCCCGGGGTCGATCGGAGCCTTTTGGGTTTTTCCGATCACCGGGAAACCGGGGGAACCCAAAAAAATGCCCGTGGTCTTCCTTTCTCTTCCTTGTCCTATCCTCTCCCCCTTGACACACACACAAAACAAAACACAACATGTACACTCACTCCATGTTCTAAGAGACCGGTCGGGGGGCATTGTCCCGATGGTGGTGCCGCTGCACGCGCGGGGGAGAGTCCGTTGGGAAAACCCCCAAGCTGACGGGGGTCGGCGCCGGATCCCCCCTCGGCAAGATCTCTCCCTCTGCAGAGAAAAAAAATCAACACTTCGGGGGCCAATGACCGCGTTTACGCGCCCCAAAACACCCAATCAACCAACCAAAAATTCCTCTTACACCGGCGACGGAACTCGTGTTCACATAATTTTTAATTAAAACATATTTGAATATTTTATGTCGTATATTCTAACGTCAACCTCCTTTTCCCCCTCATTTATGCTTTAATTCCGGGGGGGCGACCCCACGATCCTATTAAAATTGATTTCGGTACATGGATCTTTGGGAAAAGGGCTCTTTTCAGACCACACAAATTCAAATTAAACAACGATGATTTATTTTTAAACAACGTAAATACAAAGAAATAAAATAGCACCCTTTTACAAAATTTTAATTTAGCATACCATTTCCACTATGAAAAAAATTGATGATAAATAAAGATTTTTAAAGATAAATTTATTTAAACTGCAATTGGGTGTAAAAAGGGAAAAATTTCATATATAAGATAATAAATGGAGCAAAAAAAATAATAGGTTTAATGATAAAAGAATAATAATATTGTTAAAAACTGATTATTTTTTAACTATTAAATTACATGAAAAAAATAAGCAATCTATCATCTAAATCTATCTATCTAGTCTATCATTTAAATTTGCACTGAGTGTTTTTACAATAAAGGCAGCACTGTACTGTCCTTCACTTCACTCCACATCACTATAACACTAAAAAAAAATCCCTTCATAATTTCTCTGCTCTACACTGCACGACACGTCACTTGACATTTTTTTCAAATTTCCAATGGCAAAATCGATAAATAAGCAATTTCCTTTGCGTTTTTGTACTGTTTTTTTGATGGAAAAAAAATGAAAGATAAGTTTAAACCAAAAACTGCGTGATTTTCCAATTTTAATTTATATCAAAATGGATCTGGACTTTAAGAACCTCCAAAATGTCGTTGCTTGTTTTTAATTTTTTGCTGAATTAGACCTCTAAAAAAGATAATTTCTTTTGAGCAAATTTTTCAAAAAAGCCTTTTCAGCATTTGGCCTTTAAAAAATTTTTCCCCCAATCCCCCCTTTTTTCACGTAAAAAATTTTTATTTTTTTTGGGAAAAACACACCCACACGCTTAACTTATTTTAATCACCCCGTTTTTAATTTTTTCAACTTTTGGTTGAAGCATGGTTCTGAATTTCCCTTTGGGCCCTTCTAATGTCCTTTTCAATCTTGATTTTGGGGGAAAGGTCGGTAGGGGTTTCCCTCCAGCTTTTAGTTGAACTTTTTAGCAATTTTTTCCGAGAAGTAGCTGGCCCCACGTCCAACCTCTTTTCCTGCAGGACAGGGATTTTTCTAAGGTTTCCCTCGAAGAATTTTCCATGCCTTCAGGGTTCCTTCCCCCCATGGTTTTCTGTTGAGTTTTCTTCCCCTTTGCCTTTATTTTCCCTACACCACAAGGCAGTGGGAATCCTCTTTTCGGGGTACTTCTTTGTCTGCCATGACTTCATTAGCTATGACAAGGGGGTAAAACAGCCCATGTAAGGGTCAAGTTAATTTAAACCCTTTAAAATAAACTTTCCCGGTTTTTCATTGTTTACATGACAATGAATTATTAATTTCCCATATATATTTATTTATTTATTTGACACTTTCTTACTTCTTTTTCCAATGCTATTGTAAAAATTAAAAAGTTTTTAAATGAGAATAACAAGGGAAAAATAGAAATAACTAAAATAAAATTTCAAAAAAAGAATAAATTTAAAAAAAAAAATTGAAATGATATGAATTAAAAATTAATATGAACAATAAATAATAAATTTACAAAATAAATTATAGAATTATAATATGAATAATAAAGATTTAAAACAAAATATATTTTAATATATAAATAAAAAATTTATGTTTTTATTTTAATTATATTTTTTGGATAGTTATCTTTTTAATATACATAAGAGATTAATGATAAAATATGCATTTTTTAAGTACCTATGTTGTGAAGAGAAAAACAAAACAGAAATTATTAGATGGAAAGAGAAAATAAAAATTTAAAAAGTTTGGGGCCGACGAAAAGTTTAGAAAAATCAATATGACAAGATGGAGTTGTACTAGAATTTTGGGACTATGGTGAAATGTGTAGTATGATGTTCACATTAAAACAGTTGTGTAAAATTAGATTGATGGAAACAATTTTGTTTTTTGATTTGTTTGACATTCATTTCGCTAAAATTCTGTGTATCCGTTTTTTTGTTGACAGTATTTTGTTTATTGATAGAATATTTTTTAATTAATCTTTTTTTTTTCCCCCATACAAACGAAGAAGTAATATACGGTTCAAAAAAGGGTTTTTAAACTGGGGAAAAACGACATGAATTTCAACGATATAAGTTTTGTGTCTTTTAACTGTTTGTTTTTTTGTTGTTTGTTGGGTTTTTTTTTCTTTTCAAAAGTCTTTCCGTCCTCTGTGAAACTACTAGCCTAAACCAGAAGACGTCACGTTTAAGGGGGGAAGTCCATTTTATGAACTGAATTTTCGAAAATTGCAATTGTTTGAATATTTTTCGACATCTTCCCACAACTACTAAATTGCAGACAGAGATTCTTCCTGCAAATGAAATTTGTTCTCCATAAAACCTTCTTTCATTTAGGTCATGGGCTTTTAAAAAAAATTTAGTTTTCGACAAAGTTTTTCAATACTTTTAAATTTTTTTGATAGAGGTGCTACAGAATGGACATACTTCACCAATTTCTTTAATTTTTTGGATCAAAGGTATTTGCCCATTTTTAAATTTAAAGAACCATGTCAGATATGACCCAAAGGTCTCAACTCTCATTTACCCCAATCAAAGAATGTTTTTTATTAAGTTCTGAAAAGTTAATGTCTTCAAAGAATGTCAGAATCTATTCGGGCAAAAAAAACCCGGAATGGGGAGACAATTTTCTTCAAAGCCAAAAGAAATTTTAAAAAAATATTGAGGAGTGGAAAAATTTAATGGTTTTAATCCGGATTTTACTTTTTTTGGGCTTGAGGGAACATGTTTTAAAACATAAAGTATTAAAAAAATACATCAGAACAGATTTTAAAATAAGGATTTCGAGATAAGTTACGCCACACTAGATAGAGCTAGTCTCCCAGTATTCATAAACTCTAATATCTTTATTTAAAAGGTTCCTATTCTTTATTATATATTTGTTCTTGTGGCGTATGTGACGTACTGGAATTGATAAAAACAGACAACTGTTTCTGAGAGAAAATATTTAAATAAATTTACACAAAAAAAATTAATTTTTAAAAATTTAAAAAATTTCCCCCACATTACAGCCCTTTTTTTATTATTAAAGAAATTTTAAAAAAAACATTTGGGCGTTTTGAGAAAAGTTTGAAAAAGTCCGGGGGTTCACAAAAACCCCAAATTTTAAAAAAAGTTTTCAAAATTTTAATACTTTAAAAAACCCCTTTGGGGGTTTTTTAATTTTGGAAAAAATTTCGAAGGTTTAGGCGCAGGGGATTACAAGGGGAGACGGAGACGAAAGACGTTTACAAAAAAAGAATTGATATTTGCCTGAAGGATGACTCCCTAAGCTGATATTAAAGAGTGTTTTTTTTAAAATTTAATAAAAAATTTCATCAAATTTTTGGGTTTGGGGTTTTTTCTTTTTATTGTCATTGATTTTAATTAAAAAATAAAAAAGAAAATAAAAAATAATTTAAAAATAAACATTTTTAAATTTCAAAGAAAAAAATTTAATAAAAATTTTAAAACATTTTCAAAAATTCATTTAAAAAAACTCAAATTAAAAATTTAAAAATTTAAAAAAGTCAAATTTCCCCCGAAATCGTAAATTTTTTAACGGTAGGGTTGGCCACGCCACCATCGCGGGTCTTCAGGGGCCCCACCCGAGAAACCACGAAGATTCAAACTCGACCACCCCGCCCAGGGGCCAAATCTTAAAGAATACAGTGTTTGGGAAGGGATTTAAAAACATCCAAACCCTTTTTTTCCTTTTTATCACAAAAAAATTAATCCATGGCCAATTTTCTAATACATTCTCCCAAAATGATTCACAACATTTCGGAATTACTCATCTGGTCACGAATGCGTCTTGAACACGATGCGCTCCCACGGCCCCCTTAACTGGGCGCACCCTTTAGCCACGCAGCCACTTTTGGGTTCCTTTTTTTGGGGGTTTATCTTGTTAGCCGACCCCCCCCGTTCGGTCCGCGATCTTCCCTCGTCGCCAAAGGCGGGCAAAAGGTGGGGCCCCGCCCCCTCGGCCTGATCGCGTCCCTGCGAGTGGGACCTACCCCTCCAAACCCCCCAAGCATCGCCTGCCCTTCTTTTTTGTACAGCCCCCGTGGGAAAACGCGTTTCTCCTGTCATCTTTTGCTTTCGCCGACTCCTTGTTTAGGTACGGAAAAAAGTACCTTGCAACTTGCTAATGATTTAAGTATTTTTAAAGCTTATGTATCGGGGAAACACCGTGGTTTATATCACTCAGCGCCTCTGAATGAAGGTTCAGGTTTGTTCTGACGGCGGCAGGATTTTTAAAGTCGAATTAGTGCGTTGGGGGGAAATTTAGGGCGTATTTTATGGAGTTTTGGGTTTGATAAAAGGGAAGGAGCAGTACTAACAAAAGGGCCACGAACCGCGCGCGATCTGTCCTTCCCGTTCCCTTATCCTATCCTCTTTTAAAACACACTTAACCAACATGCACCGCACTAAACAATTCCGGGAGACCCGACCTTAAAACCTGTTTGGGGAGGGCGGTGCCCATGGGGGGAGTCCGTTGGGGGAACCCCTTTGGGTCGGGCCGGATCCGCCATCCAGCGAGGCACCATCTCCGAGAAAACATGCACTAATTTTCGAGACCAAAGAAAAACATATGGGCCCGGGAAACAAAAAAACGATTTTTCTTCGACTGAGAAATGTCCTCTCCCATCATCTTCTTTCTTCTCGCCGCCCTCGTTATGTTCGACGCCTACGTGCCCTTATGTCCCTTGGAACTTGCTAATGATTTAAGCATATTTTAACAGTTCTGTCATTTGCCTACAATTCTCGTTCGATTCACGACCGCTCGCACAAGCTGTTTTTACTGCAGCTTAATTTTGGGAAATTTTTTTCATTTAATATGCAGACAATAATATTTTTTTAAAATTTGTTCAGTTCAAAGTTTAACCATTGATAAAATTTCCGATCACAGTTCTTTGATTAAAAAGACGCTTTTTGCAAGTTTCTACGCGAACAGCAACTTCAAATTAGTCCATTTCACTGCAATACAAAAAGAGTCCCGGAGGGTCGCAAGTGTCGAAGTGTCTCCGTTTTGGGATGTTTTCCCCTTTTGGAGTCAAAAAGTGAAAAGGCGTTAGCGGATTATCGGGCGCGCGTTGGTACCTGTTCCGCAAGCTTACCCCGTGTTTGTGTTGGCTGGGCGAGGCGATTTTGCGGCTGGGCGAGGCAAATTACGGTGGTACGCAATTGATACTGCTGTGTGCTGGCGTTATTGGCTGGTTATTGGCGGAGTTAAATTGAATCCCGGACCTGGAATGGAGGCAACGAATGCTGAATGCCGCAAATGCAATCGAATGCAATGACAGACGAATTCGCAAGATAGGAGTGGACCTCTTGGCACTGCAGAAGTTGGTGAAGACTTTGTCGCCAAAAACGAGCAATTGGAAAGAGGAGATGAAGAGTCAAGAAGCCAATTTGTGATAACGACTGAGAAGGAAGGTTCGAGCGACAAGGTAACAAGCAAAGCAGTTATTGTAACAGGAAACGAAGAAGCGTAAAAGATAGTGAACGAGGAAGGGAGAGTGGCAACTGATGAGGCAGATTCTGTTACTGTGAACCTGATTTCATCCTTGTTATTGGTGATTCCATTGTAGGACAAGTAGGGAAGAACAACAAAATGCGCCAACTGGCCGGGACCACTTGGGGCATCGTATTTGCGTCTTCTACCTTGCGGCATAATAGGTGTTGCTCCAGTCTATGAATATACTCAACTCAATCTTCTGCGTCCGGCTGCAAACGGTGGAACTGCGGTGGGATGCGCCAACTGACCGCTTCTGCCAACACGGCCGGTGGTTGCGCATGCGCGTGCCGACGCTGCATCTGCTGACATTTTCCTCCTTCTGGCGCTGCTGCTGCTGTTGAACCAGGAATTGTTGTTGCTGCTGCTGGATTTGTTGTTGCAATAACATCACTTTTGCCATGTGATCGCCGGTCTCCATCTTTTTTTCCACGTCTCCAGTTTTATTATGACCAAGAAAAGGAGGCCAAGTTCGTAAAGTGGTTTTTATTACACCACAACTGCACAACATAATATACCACGGACAAGCTCAGTTAATCGGATAACCAGTAGAAGTACCAAGAGCAAGCCAGATCACCAATAGCCAGAAGATGTAACAAAACGAGCCGGGTAGCCAGAGCCCAAAAGAAAAGTCCGTAGCCTAGTTGCGCGGTCGTCACTCGTAATCAGCAATGTCGCACCAATACTTCGCTATACGCCAGGGCTGCTCAACTGCCCGTAGCTCCGGAGAGGGCTGATATATACTGTGACGTCGTCGTGATGTGGAAAACAACACAGACACGGGATTTTTTTGTAGTTTTATTTGCAATGTATATTACAATGTTTATTTACTTACTGCTTCGGAAACTACTGATCCAGAGTACCCCAGCGTGCTAACCTGTAGCACCGCTCCCGGCATCTGCGGTGGCCACCCTAGCAACCTGCGACCACCCCTCACGGATCAACAATGTGCCTCCGCACCGCGATTCGGCCCAAATTCGAATGCCAATGACCAGGAGCGGTAGCTCAGTGCATCAAGTGATGCCACTGCAGCGTCTCTGACCGCGAGGTCCGAGGTTCGAGTCCTGACGGCGGCAGGATTTTCGACACTAGCTTTTCAGCTAGGTCAAATTTAGTCGCTGCCGGGAGGAGAATTTTAGCGGCCGGCTGCTCTGATCGGTAGTTTTCCACGGTTTCTCCGATCAACACCAGGGGAATGCCGGAGCAGTACCCTACCGAACGGGCCACGGACCGCGCGCGATCTTTCCTTCCTCTTCCTTGTCCTATTCTCTCCCCCTCACACACACACACTTACACTAACATGCACTACACTGCCACATATTCCAAAAGACCGGTCGGGAGCTTAGAGCGTATCCCAGCTTGGGCGGTGCCCCGCTGGTGGGAGAGTCTTGGTTAGGGGGAAACCCCACTAGCCGACGGTAGGTCGGTGCCGGATCTCGCCATCCAGGGGAGAAGATCACCGCCATCTCCCGAGAAAAAAACATGCACTACACTAATGGGACTAATGACCAAAGCAGTTGACGCGCCCGGAAACACGAAAAAAACAAACCAAACCAATCGACTGCCAATGGCCAACACTCCACTGGCGTCTATCACGAGGAGCCTCGTGACAGATCTCCCACGCTGAAGACTCGTAAACTGCGTCACCTCATTACAGGGTTTTGGCCCGCCGCCCACTGCAGACGATCTGTCCTCACATATCATTCTGGCTAGCGGACCCCGAGGTGTTTCCAGACACGCCCCCGGCGGCTGACCCTCAAGCGACAGCTCCGGTTGCTCCGCAGCCCGACGCCGGACAACCCCCTCCCACGCGCCGGCCGGCCCGCGCCTTGTGCGGTCTCATGACTAATATGCCACGACGTTACAATACCCCGTCCGGACTAAGGGTCCGCCGACTAGCCTGACCATACGGGCGATGATGCGCTAGAGCGCGCCGACCGGAGCGTGACGGCTGCCACCGGGAGCGGTGGCTCAGAACACCAACTGATGCCACTGCAGCGTCTCTGACCGGGAGGTCCTAGGTTCCCACTCCCCACGGCGGCAGGATTTTCGACACTAACGTTTCAGCTAGGTCGAATTCAGTCGCTGTCTGCAGGAGAATTCTAGCGGCCGGCTGCTCTGATCGGTAGTTTTCTGTGGTTTCTCCGATCAACGCCAGGCGAATGCCGGAGCAGTACCCTACCAAACGGGCCACGGATCGCGCGCGATCTTTTCTTCCTCTTCCTTGTACTATCCTCTCCCCCTTACACACACAGTTACACTCACATGCACTACAGTACCACATATTCCGGGAGACCGATCGGGAGCTTAGAGCTTGTCCCGGCTGGGATGGTGCCCCGCTGGTGGGAGAGTCCTGGTTAGGGGGAAACCCGCCGACGGTAGGTCGGCGCCGAATCTTGCCATTCAGCGGGGAAAAATCACCACCATCTCCCGAGAAGAACATGCACTACACTAACGGGACTAATGACAAAAGCAGCTGACGCGCCCGGAAACACGAAAAAAACCGAACCAAACCAAACCAAACGTGGCGGCTGCCCATGCCCCGCTCGTGTCGCGCTCTCCTGAGTTCCGTCCGTACCGCTCAGGAGCTCCGTCGTCTCGCCGCTGTGTTCATGCGGCGGGTATTTCAAAGGCAGACTGACGACCATTACAGTGACATCAGCGCTCACGAAAATAATGTTGGCAATCATCTCTGTACTGTCCCAGAGCAAGTATGATGCAGCTTTCGTCCGCAATCCTTGTTTCTGGGGACTTGTGAAAGTATTTTCCTGAAAGTGACTCGTGTCTACTTGGGTTGTGTCAGAAAATGGAGACTATCGCAAGGGCTCCGTGGGCGATCTACCGGTGAGGTCTGCTTGGCAAAAAGAGTTAGGACGCGCGAGAGCTCTGCGGCCCATGAGACACCCACGAGAAAATATATTTCTGAGAATTGATTGACTGACCTCCTGAAACCATGTGATTACTCATGGATTCTGCTTATACAATATTACGGGAAAAGCACTGAAAACATATAGCAGTGAAAATACAAAATACTCAAAACTGACCATAAAATAGTAATCAATGTGGTCCAAATTCTCCCAAGCGATCCCTCTATACGTTACGACAAAATAATGAGAAGAACCACTGCACCCCAAGAATAAGAATTTTATGTACAAACTTCAATGGAGAAGCAGCTAGAGATGGCTGACCATTAGGTAAAAAATTGGGAAATGTAGTTACCACAAAATGATTTTTGACAAATATAATTGTCTTACTGTATAAGACTCTACATTAAAAATTTGCCTAGGATCTAGAAAATTTTCTGCGAATTCATTCTTTTTCAATTTTTTTAAATAATAAAAAGTTACAAATTCTAATTTAAACAATAACAATAAATTCTAAATTACTTCTGAGGTAAATTTTGAACCCGTCCGTCATCGTTGTAACACCTCCGTTTATTAAGAATAATTTTGCGATGATAGTTTTGTAGGTGCCTTATCGAACGGTCACTTTCTTGCAAAAAGAACTTAATCAATGTGATGGCTGAAATGGTGATCGGTCAATCTCCAGTGATAAACGACTTTGGCTGTAAACAGTGCAGCAGTGGAGAATTATTTTGACGTTAATGACGCTGTTCAAAAGAGTTCTTACGCCTTATCCTGAACGGTATGGATGGGTGCTGTACCAACGGAATAAACATACGCCATGTGTTCGTGGCTTTACCTAGAGTACCGCAGCCACCCCTCTTCCATTTTTTCCTTTTCGGGTTCCTTCTCTAAAGCCGTTACCTCCTCTCTGCCTCCTCACAACAATTCCCCGCGGTTGGCCCTTCCATGAAAAGCTTTTCACATCCACATTGTAGCCACAGCCGCGACCCTCCATCCATCTTCCTCGCTCGACGCGCCGCCGCCGACATCGCCTCGCACTTCAACAGCCTCTCGCCCCTCGACAGCGCCCGCGCGCTCAGCGGCCAGCCGCACGCTGGTTCAAACGGGTCCAAAACCTGGCCATAATGGCAAAATTCAAAGGACATTGGAGAACACTACTTCAGCTCCAGAAAGCTATTTCAATCATTTTTCTCTTCCTCACGATCTCGTCAATTTACCGTTGCTGGAAACACTCGAATTTATTAATTCTTGGCAACGATATTTGTGAAATTAAAAGAAAAATTGTTTAAATTGTTTGTGGATTCTTTTTGTATTTCCGAATAGAAGACACTTTTGAATATAAGTAAGGTATATTTTTAAGAAAAAGAGCCCAATAATTTTATGTATAATATTAATTCTAACGTATACAGCGTAACAATGTTAGTCACGTATACTGTGGATTATAGTTTTTATCCTGTGTTTTCCTACCTCACATTTTTTTTATTAATCAAGTAGAATGCCCTTAATCAGAATACGACATTTAGCTGCACATACCTCCACCTTTTTGATTTATAACCTCTTTACTGCAATGCTACATAGTGAGATTTAACACTGGATATCCCGGAATTGCCTTCTACGCCACAGAGAATTATTTTATCTTTATGTATTATATTTTTTCGATTTCTTCTTCTTCTAATTATTTTTAATAAGAAAATTACTGATATATTTTTTAATGATAACAATATTAACCCGCGACCGCGAGAATTATTCTATCCATATTTCTACACATATCATTACTTTTATGTCAGCCATTTTGAAACCGCCATTTTGAATTTTGAAATTTCATTATGATATTCGAAATCAGTGATCTCCAGAACCCCATACGTACATTTTATATGCATTTTTGTTTGCTTTTAAATGAGTAGATCCGCCATTTTAAATGTTGAAATTTATTTATGATATTCAAATTCAGCGAACTCAAAAACTTATGGATACCCATTTTTTCCAAATACACTCGCATCTGCAATTATCGCCAGGTTTTAGGACCAATTCAACCAGTGTGCGCCGTCACACACGCATCCCGACCACCACGCCGTCGTCACCACAGAGAGCTTTTTGAACTTTGAGGCATATTCACGCCCATTCCATTCGGTATTTTTGATTTCATTTTACATAAAAACTAATCCTCTGACCTCTAACAACTAAAACTCACTAAATTGGTTCTAATATTATTAATTGTCTCACTTGCCACTATTTTTAAAAATTTTAATAAAATTTAGAGGACTTTAAATTATTATGTACTAACACAGTTTTTACGAGCGTTACTTTATAGTTACAACAACTATTGTAATGCTAATGGAGAGTCGAGTTTTATACTATTTAGGGGTTACTGAAACCGAGAAAATGGTTTTTGTAAAACCGGTCTGCTCGTCCGTCCGTCTGTGCACATCACTACTACATAAACCGTTCGCAGGATTTTCTCCAAAAAGATATTCTCCGATTGATCTCACCACGGTCATGACCTTCAGAGTTTGAACTCGATATTTGGATTTTAGGAAGTACATTGTCTGAAGCCAAAAGGACATTTTTCATAGTCTCTCATAAATAGCTCCCCATTTTTTCTTTTTCTTTTTTTTTCCCAAAAGCGCAAACTACACGTATACGTATGTAAATCCGATTTTTACCAAAACCTCTGAATTTTCTATAATTACAAGAGTTTAAAATGTACCGAGTCCCGTCAAAAGGTATATTACTGAAGATAGAATATTTTTTCTTAATAAAATTTAGTGTTCAAAACAATGTATTCATTTAATATTATCTACAATTTATTAAAAATCAAGAGTTTTACGTAATTTTGAAAGAGATTGTCAATTATAACATTATAACAAAAAATTAATTTTTCTCCTTACGAAGGTACTTTAAAAAAATTTTAGTTTTTAAAATCAAATTTACGTTTGTCTTTTATTAGAAAAAACTCTTAAACGTGGTGTAGCCAGAATCCATGTTTCTTGCTCCTTAGTACAGAAAAATCGATTGACCGCAAAACGTCTGTCTGTCCGTCTGTGATCAACTTAAGCGCCTTAACCGTTCAGCCGATTTTTTTTTTCAAAATTGATATTTTCCAATCGATCTGAATGAATTCGAGGCTTTGGAAGTTTCAAACAGATATTTTGATTTTTGATGGTACTTTAAACACATTGAATCCTGAAAAACACTTTCATATTTTTCTCAAAAACGACACCAAAATTTTTCAACAAACCTTCTTCGGTTACCGTAAAAGAAGCGTAAAAGAATGGTGCAGGTCACATGTTCGTTGAAATTCCCGGATTTTTTGAAAGTTGCAAAGGTGCAATTTTTTGGAGCGTCTTCCTACGATATTGAAGATCACAAATTGTTTCTTTACTGAAATCTGTTCCTTAAAGACTTATTTTTAAATACCTTTATGTTCAATTTTTCGAGTCGCGAATGCTAGTTGTTTTCGTGTAATTTTAGGAGAAAAATATGTAATTTTTTACAAAACCGCTAGAATTATTTTCTAAAAATGTGTAATAAGAGAGGACAATAATATTGTACTAGCTCCAGTTACGACTATCTTTGTCTTTGAAAAAAAAAATCGAAACCACAAAATAGGAGAGAGCGATTTTGCTTTAAATAAACTGTAATAAGTTAGCTCTTAAAAATCGTACAATTTTACACAATAATCACGTACAATTTTTTCAAAAAAGCTTATTTTGCGTAATTTGTGTCTGCAATTTATGCAAGTTTAAGAAAAATATTTCTCAATAACCGCTACGAATTTGTTCTTTAAATTTTCTCCAATAAGGGACAGTAAAAAATATGATTAGAGTCTAAATTTCGGTTATTAATCCGATAGAAAATATCGATCATTGCAAAAGCCGCGGCCCCAGTACGACCGTTTCTCTCAGCCGTACACTTTAAAATCGGAAAACAAAATCCTCACCACAATAGACTAAAGCGAAAACTACAGCGACAGTTCTTCGACCCTCCCTGATTATCATGTACCCGATGTGGCCTCTCACATTTAATTCACAAGTACTCAATGTATTCATGTCTATAATTTTTCTTAATCAATGTTAACGTAATTCAATGTAACATCACTGTATCGTACTCGGATGCTGAGGGCCTTCGGGCCAAGCATAAATAAATGAAAAAAAAAGTTGGGCCGTCTCCAGCGTGGGAGGGCAGCTGTCCCGCCCCCACGCGGTCGTCGCCACCGAGCACGCCTCGCTTGCGTGCGTGCCTGCGTGCGTCTCCTTCAATCACATCTGTAAATCATGGACGCGTTGATGGACGAGATGAATGGGAACCCTTATCTAAGAGACGGGCACGGGCGCGTTTATGCGTAATGTACAAGACATACAAAGGGGACTCAGCATGGGCAGACCTCAGTAAAATATTACAGAAACCTGATTATAAAAGCAGAGGAGACCATCCCTGGAAAGTACGATGTAGAAAGCAAAGAACTGATGTAGGCAAGTTCTCCTTTGTGAATCGTACTATAGTAGATTGGAACAAACTACCTGCAAAAGCACTAGAGACTCTTCCTTCTAATGTAGTGAAATTTAAAAATTTACTTAATTCGGTCCTTAAAAGGGACCTTTATCTTTTATTATTATTATTAGTTACATTATTATAATCGTTAGTATTATTAATAATATGGTCATGTCCCTTATACAGTGAAGCGAAGTGTAGTGTGGTGGGGGCACGGGAGGGGCGGGGAGTGCAGTGTAGTGCAGCGTAGTGAAATGAAGTGACGTGAAGTGGAGTGAAGTGTTAAGTTATAAATCAACTTACAGATAACTGAAAATTAATTATAACTAGGATATCAATCTCTAATTCTAATTGTAATTATATTTGTAAATATTCGTAATAGTTTTGTAATTGTATATTTAGTTGTAATAATGTTTGCCACCGAGTATTAGCTCAAAGCGAACTTTAAATAAATCTATCTATCTCTCTGGGACTGGCGCGCGCCGGCCCTCGCCAGGCAACCTCGTTGCCCCTCTGGCGCCGCGCCTCAGCTGGCTACGCTCCGTCTCTTCGCGACCGGCGTCCTTCGGAAACTCGTACAGCGTTGGGCTGTTCGGCCACCCTCCAGATCTAGACATTTCCCTTAAGCGGCGATTAATCACCGCGTGCGTGCGTCCCTTGTGGATGTACGCATGCGAGGTTTTCGCCCCCGCTCCTTCTTCCACTCTCCGCTCCATTCGGGTCGCAGAGAAGAGAGCGGCGCGCCCGCATCTTTGCAACTCTAGACCTGACCGCACTCCTCGTAACGCTGACGTAATCGAAGTTCTGGGAGTTTCTAGGTTCGAGTCCTGACGACGGCGGCAGGATTGTCGACACTAGCTTCTCAGCTAGGTCGAATTCAGTCGCTGTCTGAATGAGAATTCTAGCGGCCGGCTGCTCTGATCGGTAGTTTTCCGTGGTTTCTCCGATCAACACCAGGCGAATGCCGGAGCAGTACCCTACCAAACGGGCCACGGACCGCGTGAGATCTGTCCTTCCACTTTCTTGTCCTATCCTCTGCCCTTACACACTCACTTACACTAACATGCACTTCATTACTACATATTCCGGGAGACGGGTCTGGAGTTTAGAGCTTGTCCCGGATTGGGCGGTGCCCCGCTTGTGGGAGAGTCCTGGTTAGGGGGAAAACACCACTAGCCGACGGTAGGTCGGCGTCGGATCTAGCCATTCAGCGGGGGAAAATCACCGCCATCTCCCGAAAAAAACAGCACTACACTAACGGGACTAATGACCGAAGCAGTTGACGCGCCCGGAAACACGAAAAAACCAAACCAATCCAACTCTAGACCTGACCGCACTCCCTGTAACGCTGATGTGTTTGACGTTCTGGGCATGCGTAATCAGTTCCCCGCGGAGTTACGGAGGCGAGCGGAGACGGCGCTCGAAAGGGCGCTGAAGCCGTCAGCTCGCGCATCCTGCGCGAGACCGGGTAGCGGCGAACAGCGGCGTGCACAGGGCCTTCCACAGAAGAAAGGACCGAGGCACGTCGCCTTTACCTTCCGCGCACTTCCCCCGCACATGTTCTCTGAGCTGTGCGACGCGAGGGGAGCAGATAGTGCGTGCGAGACGGTCGCCGCTCCCAGATGCCGGAAATCGCACTGGAGGCGCGGAAAGGCGCTCCGCCGGGCCCGAGCCGCCTGGAAACGACGAAGACGTCGCGGCGCCTCGGACGCTTAAGTAACGTCGGCGCCGTGACGAAAAATCAGAGTAAATAATGTATATAGTGCAGCGAAGCGAAAACTTGTATGAATGAGTGAGTGAATGTGTTTGTATATATAGATTAAGAATGAAAATGAGAGTGAATGAACTAAACAAGAAAAAACAGAAGAAATCAGAACATTCATAAGAACTTTAAAGAAATTATAAAAAACACAATATAAATACATAATGAGACAGTCGCCCATGCATGGTAGCGACGAAATAAAAGCAATATAAAATTATATTTTCAAACGACTGTGGAAATGCGTAGCGGAGGCTCGCCACAAAAGCGGGCAGGAATTGGTACAATGTACTGTTACTTGGCGTCCCCGACGCGGGCGCCCGGTACTTTTCTTTGTCCCGGAGCTTGGTGAAGGGGCGCGTCAGTGACGTCAATGGGATTCCGCGCAGAGCGTTGGCGACTTCGGGGAATTCGTGACGTGGGGTAAATTCCGGTGACGACGCGAATTCAAAACTCTAGCCTGCAACGTCGGTGCCACCACGATTGGTCGCTCCGTGTCACGTGATGTAACAGACCAATGAGCGCGAACGTCGCGTGGACGCGGTCATGTGACCTGCGGAGCCAGAGAGCTCCGGAGAGCTCCGTTCTTCTATCTCCAACAGCGACAGCGGGCAGACGCTTCTACCTCCAGCCGCGATAGCGGGCAGACGCTTCTGGTTCCAGCAGCGATCGCGGGCAGACGCTCTTCTAGACGAGCAACGCGTAGGCGAGTACGCCGAGAGAATTGCCTCGGGCCAAGTTTATGGGCCACGCATCGCATACCGCGGGTATCCTGATGATTTGCCGCTCAGTCACGGACGGGCGACGAACAAAAGACGGGCAACGGCCGTGACCAGACCGGGTCGCCGCTGCCTAGGACGCCCGGCGTTCAGCCAGGCGCCGGCACCCTGCGTCGCCGCTAGCACCGTCGCCGCCGCCTAGGCCGCCCAGCCATTCATCCAGGCGCCCGCAACCCCGCGCCGGTCGGTGACCAGGCCGAGCCGCCGCTATCTCCAGCGCCACCCTGCGCCGCCGCATCGGGTAGATGGCCCGAGACGCCGCCTGAGCTGCCGGCATCCCCGTCGCCTCACCAGCCCACCCCGGAGCTGATGTACAATAGCTGTAAGTTAGGTTAAGTTTCTTTTTGTTTTTTTTTCTTGTTATTTGTATCTGACCTCACCAGAGGAAGCTCACTAGTATTAAATGTAAGTTCATGAAAGAGCTATCTTTTCTTTATTCAAGACGCATGCCAATGCCCACGCCACGCATGTTCCCGTTCAGCCTTTCAGGGTCTTCTGCGGGTGTAGCCGGGCAAGCTTCATCTTTCAACAGCGCCAGGAGAAGGTAGGTCGAGGTCACCCTGAGAGCATCCCCGCGTAGGGGGTGTTACAATATATATATATATATATATATATATATATATATATATATAAACTAATGATGCCAAAGTGACATTCTGTTTAGTTGTAAGTTAAATATTGTAACTTTGTAGCATTTTTCGTTATTGGACCGCACAAGGCGCAAGGGAGGGGGGCGGTCCAGGTGTCGGGCTTGCGGAGCAACCGGAGCTGTCGCTTCGAGGGTGCAGGCCGCCGGGGGCGTGTCTGGAAACACCTCGGGGTCCGCTAGCCAGAATGATATGTGAGGACAGATCGTCTGCAGCTGGCGGCGCGCCCTGTTTTGCGACCGGCCCAAAACTATGAATTGAGGTGACGCGGTCCGTGGGTCTTCAGCGTGGGATGTCTGTCACGTGACTCCTCGCGACAGAGGCTGGTGAAGTAAACCGTTGGCATTAGAGTTTGTGCCGAATCGCGGTGTGGAGGCATTTTGCTGATATGTGAGGGGGTTATCGCAGGTTTGCGAGGGTGGTCACAGCAGTTGCCGGGTGCGGTGCTACAGGTTAGCACGCTGGGGTACGCTGGGTCAGACTGAGGCCGGTTGCCTTACGAATGGGAGTTCTGTGGAGTGCAGCGGTAGTTTCCGGAGGAGTATGTAAATAATCATTGTAATATAAGGTCATTGTAAATAAATCTGTACAATGAAACTCCGTGTCTCTGTTGTTTTTCACTTCACGATGTCACAATATAAGCTAAGTTTTAAGTAGTATATTTAAGATACCGCCCTCCCGAAGCTGCAGAAGTCGAAAACGCTGCAGCGTATGCATATGTTCATCCTAATCTGGATACATCCCTGCCTCTCCAGGGTAACTGGAGAAGGGAAAACTGAAAAACAACCGGCCACCCCACTCACCCTTCGCGGCGGCGATGGTGTAACGGTTAGCGTATCGGGCTGTTATAACCACGTTCGCGGGTTCAATCCCGATCGAAGCCGTATATTTTGAAGGGCACAAAAATCCTTCGTAAGCCTTCTTTCGGAGAGGAAGTAAAGCCGGCTGTCCCATTTTAGTAGATTTACTGCATGTATAAGGTGTGTGAATTAGTTTTGAGGGATTTACAGTAGATGGCGTAACTTGTGCTATATCGCATCAGACTCTTCTCTAACTATATTCTCGTGTAAGCTCTATGAATAGGCTTTACTGTTTAGTATGTGACTTTGGGATGATGTGTAAACAACACACTTGTTTGCAAGTCTGAAAATGTCGAAGTACGAGCCAACAAAACACCATTTGCGGGAAGTGTTACTTTTTCTGTTTAATTCAAAGAAAAAGTGCTGCTGAAAGTCATAGAGTGCTATTGGAAACTTATGGCAAACATTCTCTGTCGATAAAAACGTGTGAGTATTGGTTTCGACGTTTTAAAAGCGGTGTTTTCGATACAGTTGACAGAGAACGCCCAGGTCAACCGGAAAAGTTCGAAGATGCAGAATTGGAAGAATTACGCGACCAAGATTCATATCAAATGCAAGATGAACTTGCTGAATAGTTGAATGTTGATCGCACAACCGTTTCTAAACGTTTAAAGGCTCTCGGTATGATTCAAAAGCAAGGAAATTGGGTGCCATACGAACTGAAGCCGAGCGACATTGAACGTCGATTATTCACCTGTGAACAATTGCTTCAACGCCAAACCAGGAAGAATTTTGCATCGGATCGTCACTGGCGATGAGAAATGATTCTACGATAATCCTAAGCGGAGAAAATCATGGGGTTTGCCTGGTCATGCATCGACGGCAAAACCGAATATTCATGGTGCAAAACTTATGCTCTGTATTTGGTGGACCAGCTCGGTGTTGTGTATTACGAACTGCTTCAACTGAATGAAACAATCACTGGTGAACGCTACCAAAAACAACTGATGCGTATGAGCCGTGCATTAAAAGAAAAACGTCCGCAATTAGAGCAAAGACATGATAATATGGTTCTTCATCATGACAACGCTCGACCACATGTTGCTTGTGGAGTGAAAAAATATTTGGAAACGTTGAAATGGGATGTTTTACCCCACCCGCCATATTCACCAGATATTGCTCCATCTGATTACTACCTGTTCAGATCCATGGAACACAGCCTGGCTACGCAACGCTTCCAATCTTATGAAGATACGAAAGATTGGATTGATTCGTGGATTGCATCAAAAGATGAGTTGTTCTTTCGACGCGGAATCCGTATGCTACCAGAAAGATGGGAGAAAGTAGTGGCTAACAATGGACATACTTTGAAACATGATTATTTAGGTGTTCATAATAAAGCCTTAAATTTACAAAAAAAAAAAAAACTCAAAATTGATTCACACACCTTGTAAAAGTTCCTCAAGCTTAAATGAAGCCTCTGAGCTAAATTCAAATTGCCTGTTTCGTCGTCCAAGTAATACCTTCTTTCTCCCCTAGTAGGTGAAAGGAGCGTAACGAAATTTGCGTGGTCAAACGGAAGAGCAGGCCTCATGGCCTAAGTCTCGCCACGTAAAATAAGGCATTCATTTATTCATTCATTCATCCCTCGAAGCGGCGCGCCCCGCCGCGCGCGCCCACTTTCAAAGGCCCCGCACCGCACATACGGGTGTCAATAGCATGTTTTGCTTTAATTACCTAATGATTTCCCCCCTCGCTATCCTGACGTGGGTAATTTTATAAATTGAGCTTTTACTTACGGACGAGTCACGCTAGCCAGCAAATTTACAGCCGAAATGTACTTATGAAATGTCTTAACTTTTTTGATTGATTCGGTCATTAGTCATTAGTCCCATTACTGTAGTGCATATTTTTTCTCGGGAGGTGATTTTCCTCTCGCTGGATGGCGAGATCCGGCACCGACCTACCGGTGGCTAACGGGGTTACCCTCTACCAGGACTTTCCCACCAGCGGGGCACTGCCCCATTAGTTTTATTCTCATTTCGTTTTTTTACTCAAAATTCATTTAGTATAACATTACAACAATATTTATTCGTTGTATAAGTCAGGCTGAGAAACAATACCATGGCATACATAAAAATGTTTGGTCACCCTTATTAGCCAAAAATTCTTGGGAAAGGCATAATGAATGACTGAATTCGGTCCAGGTGTAAAGCTAGTGTCGAAAATCCTGCCGCCATGGGGAGTGGGAACCTAGGACCTCCCGGTCAGAGGCACTGCTGTGGCATCAGTTGATGCGCTGAGCTACCGCTCCCGGTCTCTTAACTTTTTGTATGATACTACGCTGGCTGGAATGAAATTAAAAACTGCTGTGGTCAGGTTTCAACTTAGCGCGCGTGCGCAGCAATACCGCGCGCGAACGTGGTCAGCGACGCGAGTCTCGGGGCGAGGCTACCCGGGGCCCCGCCTCCCCTATTTAAGGGTGTGCGGGTCCGAGAGTTAAATAAGTCGAAAGTCAGTTGCCTTTCTTCGACTCAGGTTCAAATTGCTTACGCTGTATTGCTGCAGAAATGAAGAAACAAAGTTCTTTTCCAACAGACGTTTATTACAGATGAAATTTACAGACAGGTCTGGTTCTTACTATATACAACATGTGAACTGGCACATAGGCCCTTGCGGCCAGTATTTATTAGTTTCCTGAAAAGTGATTGTTATTCTAACACACTTTCACGTATATCTACATTTACACTTCGAAGGTCGGAAGTGGGATGGGGTGTTGACACATTACCAATTTCTGCCGCCGCACTGGAAGTTTCCGGGTGACGGGCAGACTTTACTTAGGATATCTTTAGATGGAAAGCTTACATGCTTCAAATGAAAGTTTCCTGGCGCCGAGCTGTCGGCGATACTTTAATTTTACATTTCTAGAATTCGAATGCTGTCGTCACAGGAGGTGAAGATTCTTTTATATTTTCATCTGATATTACATGTGTGGTCAATATACATGACTCGAGCAGCAGAAAGCAGAGGAGAGAGAGAGAGAGAGAGGGAGAGGGAGAGGGAGAGAGAAGAGAGAGAGTAGAGAGAACTTCTGTGGACACACCGTGCGTCAGCTAGGGAGCAGCCAGCACGCGCTGCACAGAAGAGGAGCCGTGCCACCTAGGGAACGGCCGGGAGCCGGGCTAGGTGAAAGCGGCGACACGGAGATCCCACGACCGGGTGCGTGTAGGGCCGAGGTGCGAGGGACTCAGCGCCGCACGTACCCCACGACGCCGCAGCAAGACGGCGCTACGCCGTGGCCGAAGCGGCCGAGATTGTTATGCCCTGCCTCGGGCACAGGAAAAGATTACAGAAATAAAATTGTAATTTGAGAATGAATAAAACATTGTTATGTTTAATGTTGGACTTTCATGGAGTAAACACAACAAAAACAATAATTCTGTCCTAACTTTTATTACGATAATTTGATATTAGCACCGTACGCGGCATTGTTGCAGCGAGGTATAATTGTTGTACGATGTTCATTGTTGAACGGCGTCATGATGGGAGAGAACATGAGACAGCTGTATTTACTTTACCTTAATGTTACTATGTTGTATAAAATGGTACATTCAACTTTATTGAAGTCGGGAAGAATGTGTAAGGTAATGATTTCGTAATTTCGAATGCATTATTATGCGATAGATTGGATAGCATTTAATTCTTGATGTTCAATTTATGTATAAAATTAGTCTTGCTTATCTGTATGATATGCTGGAATTAATGCGAGCAGTTACAAATATAGCGAGAAAGTATGTACGCTCTAGTTTATTTTGTTGTTATTACGTTAATTTTTTTTAATTCGTTCAATTTATAGTATTTGTGATCGAAAAAAATAAGTACAAATTATACTGTTTACAAAATACATCAATTTAACAAGTTCACAATATTATGTTAAGTAAACTTCCTTTGTTGTTATAGTCTGCCAGGTTATACTGTTATCTTACATTCTTAAATTAAGGACAATCGGACACTTATTCTCCTATGAAGATTTTAAAAAAAGTTTTTTACCATATATTCCTTTTCAACGTTTCGGATTTTAATCTTTAAATCCGTTTTATAATTGTAGGCAAACCGCCATATGTAATTCTTTAAAATTTAAGAAGAAAGATATTGAAACTTCTTGGTTGTGTATCGGCATGAGTTACAGAAATGAGAGTACGGCAGTTTCACAATAGCTGCCTGTAAGGCTTTCCCGTGTCGGATTATAGCGAGCGGGGTCGAAATATAGACCTTTAGCTGCGTAATGGAAAGAGCGCTGAATGGGGATATTTTCCCAAAATGGGAATTCATTCCTCTGCATTAGGGAACAGTATTAATTACGTAAATAGGTCATATACGTCCTATACACTTTCATTCATTAAAGCAGGATTCACTCACCATTCGTGGCTTCTGAGGTAACTTTCCATTTCCAAGATATGCATCTAGACGCAAGAGAATGGGATAAAGATTTCTTGCTTCATTCTCTACTGTGCAAATTCATACAAGAAAGCCGCAGTGTTTTTGTAGTTTTTAATTATAAATATTTCTAAATGACAGATCACAACCGTACATCCGAGTAAAGTAATCAACAGAGAAGAAGCTGTGATCCTTTTGCTGGGCGGATGGAAATGTTGCCTATGTTTCTAGACTCTCCCATTCCCAACCGCCATAACCATCTACAAAACTATCATAAGACCCCTTCTTTACGCCTGTCCAGTTTGGATCTCCGCTGCAAAAACAAAATTAAACAAGCTCCATATAGTCCAAAAAAAGTTTCTTAGAACTATCACAAATGCTCCTTGGTGTGTCATAAATTCACAGTTCCATACAACACCATATGACATATTTCTCAACCCAGTTCTATCACTCCATACCTCAAACTCACGCCTAGACAACTTCAGACTCCGGAAAACTCCTCATAGAACCCGAATAAAAAATAGATATCCATATCAGGCATTCCTGGTCAAATTTTCTGAAATAGATTGTTTTTAGAAGTGTCTGGAGAAGATTTTCTCACCCAAATTAGTTTGTAGTTTAATTTTAGGTAAATTAGAATGTAAGCCATCAATACATATTAAAGGTATTATGTACTGAAGTATGTATGTCTGTAAAAAACATTTATTGAAAAAAGCTGTAGACTGCTGTGTAGAGCAGAGCTGCTTGAACTGCCCGCGTTGGGGTAAGACCGCGCGCGGAGGCAGTCCTTGTTCGACAATATTATGTCGTTCAAGGGTTTTTATGTAACTTAGTATATGTTGCTATCCACACAAAAACTTATTAATCTGGCCTGCACCACGCAATCGGCTAGCTATGGCCTGAAGCACACTGACTGTGCCTTGACAACCAGTGGTGCTTTTTTACATTTACATTTATTTTGAACTGCAATTGGGTATGACCCGGTGGCAGTTAATTAACAATAATTACAATAATAATAACACTTAACATTAATAATAACAACAATATTAATAATAATAATAACAAAATAATAAAGAGTACAGTACAAGCCGAACATGCAATAATCATACTATCACTAATATTAAGTATTATAACAAATATTTCAACTCGTATGATATATAATAATTATAATTATATGTCGGTGATGCTAAAATTTAATACAAGCTACATAAATATTGGCTAAATTTATTGTTTTTAATTCATTGATCGCGTTCACTACAATTAACTGCACGACACTGCACTGCACAACACTACACTACACTACACTACACTACACTACACTACACTACACTACACTACACTACACTGTTTTTGCTTTGAGTTACACTGACCAGCACTACATCGCACTTCACCGCACTTCACAGCACTTCACCGCACTTCACAGCACTTACTCATTTAATGTCTATTACTATCATATTGTTCTAACTTATTTCTAAAACTTCGGACACTTAGAGGAAAGGCTTTGAAAATTGCTGCAGGTAAACTGTTCCAATCTTTAATTGTTCTGTTACAAAGGAAAATTTCCCAAGATCTGAATTTTGTTTCCTTGTTCGAATTTTGTGAGTGTGATCGCTTCGGCCGAAATAATTTGGTTTTTCTAGTCTACCCTGAATTTCCTTCCAAGCTGTTTGACCTACGTATGATTTATAAAGAGCGCAAAGCCTCGCCCTTGTTCTTCTCATTTCTAGAGGTTCCCATGCCTTTTTTATCGCGTTAGTTCTGTAGGTAAACTTATTCGCTTTTCTCTGTATTCTATCTAGATTTTTCCGGTGCGACTTTCTGTATGGATCCCAACATGCCACTCCGTATTCCATGAGAGGGCGAACCAGCGAAAAATATGCTAATTCTTTTGCGTTTGCAGAGCTTTTCTTTAGAATTCGCATTACAAAATGCAAAGACTTCCACGTTTTCCTAACTACCTGATTTATATGCTTCTCCCACCCTAATTTACTATCTATATGAATGCCTAAATACTTGCATGATGAGACTCTTGGGATGATGACCTCACCTAAACGATAGTCTGGTTAGTCTATACCATAATTGTTTAACAACATTTCATCATACATGTATGTACAATGTTTGAAGACAATAATATTGGAAACCAAAAACCAAGGATACCCAGGAAGGGTCCTTCAGAAAAATTCATACAATATTTGGGTTAAAAACATAAATATTGAATTTAGAAGTGTATGAACCTGGTTTTCGGTTGACTACGCAAGCAACGGGCCACAGCGGTTGCCCGTGGATAAGCCCTAGGCCACGGCACGCCAAATGGGCTGCCCGTTTGAGCAGTCCTCATGGAGAAAATATTTCTTGCTAAGGTCTTCTGTGGTGACTACCACAAATTCCAAAATGGCGAGGATTTTTCCTCAAAATTATGAACTTTAAGAGATGATTATAACAATTAGCTAAAGTTATTTAATTCCTAATAATAATTCGATATAAAAACTTTTACATCAATTTCTTAACATGATTTGCAATATCAATAATTTTTTTAATAAGGTTTATTGTTTACGTTGTTTTCAATTAGAAAACGCCATCACAACAAAACGTTTGCTTAGCAATGACCATCCTAGAGAGCCTATTTATTTATTTATTTATTTATTTATTTATTTATTAGTTATTAGTTAGTCATAACAGTCAAAAACTGTGTGTGACGTATGGGGGAGAAAATCATCTGCGCACGCTTTCTTGAGTTTCAGAATCCCTTCCCAACAATTTAACTATTAATAGTTGAAAGATGAAAATAATAATAATTATTATTAATAATAATAATAATAATAATAATAACAACAACAAATTTAAAAAAGCGAGGGATTAACATTTCAAAAACTAGATATTTTAGTTGCAAAATTATAGAAAACTTATTTTTAACGGTAAAGGAACAAACAGATTTGATTTTTCTGTATTGTTAGCAAAATAGAAACTCACCCTAAGCTCTACTACCACTACAAGCAAAAGGAACGTTCAACAAAACGTGCGCATAGTGAAGCTACATTTACGTCGAGAAGCAAATCAAGGGGCCATCTCAGCATTTGCTCAATGGATCAGGAAAACTGGACAAAAACCTGATCGAGACGGGGGTCATTGACCCGGAAGTACATTACTTGTTACAGGCATAGTGAGTCTTTCTTTAAATTATACAACGCAAATGCAAACTAATTCATTACACTCGTACTATATCTTGTTTTTGTTAAAGTAAACATTATTTTTCTTTTTGCCATATATTTCATTATGTATGAAATAATGTCGTTTCATACGGTGTCGGTTCATATAATGTCGTTTCGGTAATGTTCAAACACTACCACACGTGTCGGGAGAATAGTTTGGAGCGTAGGGCTTGCTCTTCTGCGGTGGTGCCCCGCCGGGGGCGATACCCGAAAGGGGAAACCCGCAAGCAGAGGGTCGACGGACCTCACGTTCTGGCCCACACCCCTTCCCAGGATGTAACATGGACTAATGACCAAAGTATTTGACGCGCCTGGAAATACTATACGCTAACTCACTCAATAAATGATGAACGGATGTTTTCAGACTTTACCGCCATATCTTCATTGGCTCATCCACGACTGTTCATTTTCTGCATGTGCGACGGCGCTTGGCGACAGCTTTCGGTTCTCCAGAGAGCGAGTTAGCTATCGTTCGGTAATAGGTCGTTAGTGGCCCGGGGTGGCAGTAGCGCCGTCCCCCCTCATCAAGGCGACGCGTTGGTTGCGGATATTTTTCTCCTCGTCGATGCGTTCCGGACCGCCGCGTTCTCCGGTCTTCCTTGGCCGAGCGCCGCTCTGAGCTCAGGTAGCAGCATTTGTCCCGGGAAAAGGTCGTAAAACTGTTTCTTCGGGTATCTTGTACAAAGGGCGGTCCGATAAGTACTTAGCCACTATCGCAAGAGAAATTAACTATCGTGTTGTACACTCTTAAGCCTGTTTACACGTATTTTTTCATCCTTTTTTATCATTTTTCTGTACAGAAACTGGATGGGAAAAGGACGTTCTGTTCTATGCGTACCGAAACTGGATGAACGTGATTCCAGCGTTTTACACGGTCATTTCTGGTCTGTACGTAATCGTGATGAAAATACACTTCCTCCAAACGTCGCAAAAAGCGCTGGAAGTTTAACAGGTGATCATCGCATTTACGGAAACAAATTAAATTAGCGGGAAGAATGATCAGATAGTTACGAATTCGCAGAGTAAGGAGTAGAAAGATGTCTGAGGTCTTGTGGTTTTATTTGCGAGAGGGTTCACTGAACGCAAAGACTCAATATCACAACACTCAAAATTAAACAACACGTTTCTACGCTACGCACCGGATACACACACACACACACACACATACACACACACACACACTCCTTGCCGGAGAACCCACGCAATTGAAGAAAGTTCCATAAAGTTACACTAGGGGCGCTGTAGTCAAACTGGATGAAATCTGTACGGAAAAATGAAGCATGCATTATTTTTTCGTACAAATTACATCCAGTCAGCTCAGTATCGACGGGAAATGATGAAAAAATGACCGTGTAAAACAGGCTATTGTTAAAATTACCGCCAAATCGGACAAATGTTTTGTTTTGATTGCGTGTGAAAGTGTGCGTGTCCGTGGATTTTAGGGAAATGGAAAAAGAGCAATAGCGGTCGGTGATTCGATTCTTGTTTTTGGAAGGAAAATCGCGTAGCGAAATCCAAGAGCGCTTAGATGCTATGTACGGTGACTCTTTTCCTTCGATGACGAACGTCAAAAATTGCTTTAACGAGTTTCAACGTTGTCGAACGTCGGTTTTTGGTGAGCCACGCCCAAGTGTCCGGAAAACGGCTACCATGGAGGAAAACGTGACAAAAATCCACTATCTCGAATTGGCAAACCGCTGATTAAAGATGCGCGAGACTGCTGAGATAGTAGGCATCTCATAAGACCGCGTAGATCATATCCTGCATACTGGGCATGAGAAAGCTGTCGCCGCGATGGGTGCCGCGAGTGCTCAGTCCGAACAACAAGCGCAAATGTGAGACCACCACACAGCAGTGTTTGGCGAGGTTTAAGCGCAATCTGAAGGCGTTTCTGCGTCGTAACGTGACCATCGACGAAACATGGATCCACTGGTACACACCAGCGACACAGGAACAGTCAAAACAGTGGACTTTACCCGGTTGATTGATTGATTGATTTTTTCGTGTTTCCGGGCGCGTCAACTGCTTCGGTCATTAGTCCCGTTAGTATAGTGCATGTTTTTTCTCGGGAGATGGCAGTGATCTTCCCCGCTGGATGGCGAGGTCCGGCACCGACCTACCGTCGGCTAGTGGGGTTTTTCCCTCACCAGGACTCTCCCACCAGCGGGGCACCGCCCCAGCCGGGACAAGCTCTAAACTCCCGACCGGTCTCCCGGAATGTGGTCGTGTAGTGCATGTTAGAGTAAGTGTGTGTGTAAGGGGAGAGGATAGGACAAAGAAGAGGAAGGAAAGATCGCGCGCGGTCCGTTTGGTAGGGTACTGCTCCGGCATTCGCCTGGTGTTGATCGGAGAAAGCACGGAAAACTACCGATCAGAGCAGCCAGCCACCGGGACTGAATTCGACCTAGCTGAAAAGCTAGTGTCAAAAATCCTGCCGCCTTCAGAACTCGTACCTAGGATCTCCCGGTCAGAGGTGCTTCAGTGACATCAGTTGATGCACTGAGCTCCCCTCCCGGTGACTTTACCCGGCGAACGTGCCCCGAAGAAGACGAAGACTATCCCATCGGCCGGAAAGGTGATGGCCACTGTTTACTGGGATTCGCAAGGTGTGGTCTACATCGACTACGTGGTGAGGGGCAAACGGCTTTACTATACCGAATTATTGGGCCTATTCGATGCCGAATTGCAGAAAAAACGGCCCCATTTGGCGAAGAAACAAGTGCTCTTCCACCATGACAACACACCAGCTCACACCTCCGCCGTCCGCCACGGTCAAATTGGTCGAATTGGGCTACGAGCTGCTGCCCCATTGAACGTATTCTCCAAATTTGCCCCGTGCGACTTATTTTTGTTTCTTGAAGAATCTTGAAGAAAACACTCGCCGGGCAGAAATTTGACTTGAATGAGGAAGTTATCGCCGCCACGGAGGCCTACTTTGCAGCTCTCCAGAAAATGATTTTTTTCAGACGGGTTAAAGAAGTTGGAGCATCGCTGGATCAAGTGTCAAGTTTCCAAAATTTTCGTTTTTCTTTTCTTGGCTAAGTACTTATCGGACTGCCTTCGTATGTACCCAGGCATTAGTTAAAACCCCATGTTTTCGACGTCCCACACCTTTTGTTAACACCGGGAGGCTCGAAAACGATATTTTTCTGACTTTTTTTTTGTTTTTTCTCTAAAATTCCTTAACCTGAAGTCGAGTAGAAAAATAATTAATTCAGTTTTGAAGAGGTTAACATTTCCTCCAACTTTAGTATGAAACATTTATTTCAAACCAATTACAAGCGGGTTACAGCTTAAAAAAATAAGTCAATAGATAAATAAAAACCGCCATATTTAATTTTCAAAATGTGAAATATATTTATTATTACACGTATTACTGTTATTTTTCTCACCATCGATGTAAACATTGTGCACAAATTACCCATTATCGAAAATTTTAATATACAGAAAAAATTGAAAGTTTATAGTCTGTATTCGTGTTCCAGCTTCACGCTTCAGAAACATGATATTCATTATTCTGGAGAATTGCAATGTGGAAAGAATACTGTAGATAAGTCACCCCGGAGCTGTGGTTGCGAACGGAATGACCACTCGGGGAAAATCATTATGCAACCGCAATACCCATACGTGGAATGTCCAGTGAACGGGCACAGTAGGCCAGACAAGGCTGTATAACAGATGAATGTGATAAATAATTACGCAGAAAACGCCGGATATTCACCCGGTAAAATATAAATAAATGGCGACTAGTACTTTGCCTAGCAGAGCGGATGTGTGTAAGGTGTGATTGTTGTGCGATAATAATTATTGATAATTTCAGGATTAGCCGGTTACTATTTTCGTTATCGAACAAGGTAGCCAAAGTCAGTAGGAAATGTTTGAACAATTCATAAAACTAAGATCGGATGAAGCTCACGTTAGCCAACACAAGCTGGCTGGTGTAGGTTATGACTCCCAGTCGTAAATGTACAGATTGTCCTCCCCCTCTTATATGTTACTATCTTGTATTGTATGTATGTTGATTGTATGTATGTATTGTACTGTATGTAGATTCAGTGGTTAGGCGGAAGAGCAGACCCTATGGCCTGAGCCCCGCCATTAATAAAGACATTATTATTATATTTATTATTATTATTATTATTATTATTATTATTATTATTATTATTATTATTATTACTACTATTAATAATTTTTCTTTCTCACTAGTAATCTAGGGGTATTACAATAACAACAGGCAAACACCAATGAAGTTATTGAGGTCTGCTATCTTATTTTTCTTGGGTTTCTTTTACGCTCAGGGGGCCTCTACTGGAATATAATATTCCGGAATATTATAATATAATAATTCCGGAACTATTCGGCGTGACTGAGAATAATAGCTTCTGCATATTGATGTGAAAAGTGGTGGTAAATCTAGGGTTCTTTACGCTTGGGAAGTTGTTTAGGTATTATATCTGTTGTTGATATGACAACTGGTACTATTTTTACATATGTAACCTTCCATAAATTTTGTATTTCCAGTGCCAAATCCTTGTATTTATTTTTTTAATTTTCTATAGTTCTCATTATATACGAGTAATTTGTATTTGGGACAGCAACAACATTTATTAAGGTTACTCTTTTATTAATTTTGTCAAACAGGGTTATATCAGCTCTATTGCGGGGTATAGTTCTGTCTGTCGAGATTGATCTGTCATGGTACATCTTAAATGAAGAGTTTTCGAGAACGGGAACTGGGTTGTACGTGTAGTATAGAACGATTTTCCTAAGGATGAGCCAAAGTGACAGTTCGCGAAAACAAATGAACATCACATGTATTTCAGGGAAGTATCCCTCCGCCGCGACAGCTGTTCAGCTACGCCCCTTAGTAAAGTGCTAATGGCTCCTGTGAAAACATCCCTATGCAGAAGTCTTAAGAGTTTCGCTGTGGTATATGCACGTACGCGAGTCTGGGAAATATTTAAATTTTATTTCGTAAGTGGAAAATTTCTGAACATGCTCTCACTATCAGAGAAAACTGCCACGTAAAAAAAATAGAAAGCTCTCAATTGCAACTCGCCACACAACAGCACAAAGGCCGGAACCACGTGCATCGGTACGCATCTCGCAAGTATCGATTTTAAAATAAACATAATATTTATCACACAAAAAGTAAATTCCATGTAATGTATGAAGAAAAGTAGAATTTGTACAGAAGAGCACATAAAACTGCACTTCCTAATTTCAGTTATTTCTCGTGGCGCACTATATTTTTATCGGACAAGGACATCAGAAAAGGAAGAGTCGAAGCCATTTACAAGTTAGCCAACTGCAAACGAACAAATGCGGAAAAGGGAGTCTAATGGGCTCAAGGGCACGACGACCACAGTTATGTTGCCAGCACTAGCTGTCACTTTGGCTCATCCTTAGGAAAATCGCTCTGTAGAGCACTTCTTCTTCTTCTTCTTCTTCTTCTTCTTCTTCAATAAGCTGGTGTTTTGTGGCCAATCGCTGATGTATTATATTGGCCACCTGGTTGTAGCGTCGGAGATAGTCTGTGCGAGAGCTATGTATACGTATTTTAAATACATTTTGTATTTGAAAAAATATGTTTTGAGTTTTTTGACAATGTATTGTGATAATTTTAGAAGTTCTCTTTTGCTTATTTAAAACTGAATTATTAAGTTACTCGCACATAGTTTCCTCTCCCCCTTTTCGGAATAGTTTCCCTATTAATTTATATTTCAACTCAAACTTGTGATCATCATTCCAATATCTTTTTATGAATTTTATCTTTCATTCGTCGAAATTTGTAGGATTTGGAATTAAAGAAGTAAACCAATGCAGTCTTGGATGACATGCCCTGCTCTATGTAATACCGTTTTAATCTTTCCGGAATTTTGGCAATAAAAAATAACTTTCAATCTTAGACAAAAAGGAATAAGGTTGCTTCTTTCCGATGCCATAGAATTTTAAACTCTTGGTAAGTTTATTACTGGGGTTAACATATTTACATTCCCGCCAGCGCGTGCTTGTTACTTCTTTCTCTAAATATAAAATTTTCTCTTCAATTACCCTGTCTCATCTCCGAATTTACTATCTTCTTTTATTAATTTAAATTCCTCCTGCACTTTTATTTCAATTACATTAGCATTTTCAACTTTAAATCCGATACCATTTAATCCTGCAGACGCGTAACATCCCGTCCAACTTCCGTGACTACGATTTTCAACTGTTCCCTTTGTTGAAGACCATTCCTCTGAATGTCTAAACTTTCAGAATTAATTTTATTTAACAAACATTGTGATCTTTTGTGGATTCGGTTTTTTGTCTAAACGTATCAAGATTTGTATTCGTGTCGTTTACTTGTTTTCCCATATCGACCCGCACTTGGCGACATTTCTTCGCGAATTTCACGTACATTTTGCTGCAATCCACCTTTAGTGATTTAAAATTCTGGAAATAATTTATCATTGCATCTATATCATTATCATTGCGTTATCATATGATTCAATTCATTATCATGAATAACTTTCACTTTAAACACTGAAACACCGTTCGGGTTTGATTATAATTCGTAAGCTTACATCCGTAATTATGTTCGTAATCTTGATTGTTAGCTTCTCCGGTGTATGGCAGAATAAAGTTCCCGTAATTTTTGGTAAACCAATTTTCGTTTCCTTTCCTAAATAAAAATGTTCAAGAATATCCTTAACAATTGCTATATTTGGACTTCATATTTCCACAAATTTTACGCGCGGTCGCGTCCTTATTTGTCTTCTGTTTGAAATATTTACTCGCGACTGACTATATTTATCTACTGATTGGAAAATTCTTTCATCTTCGAAGCTATCCTAATGTATATTTCCTGGAAACATGGAGTCTATTTAATTCCAACTTTCACCATTATATTAATAAAAATTCCCGATTACAATTTAACATTACAATTTCAACGAGACCAAGCTCACAAACTTCAAATTAAACAAATTCCCAGCTTACTATCATCTGCATAATACCCAACCTACATTCAAAACTCGATGGCTCCTCACCAACGCTTACGTGTGCTCGCGACGAAATTTTTCTACAGAGTGAATTCATGCGTCTTTCCTGACGATCATGACCATTCAACGCCCTTTTCATACTTTCTGCACATAATGCATTCGGGGCCGTGTCAATTTTCCCAACATTCTAACATCAATCATGGATATTAACCCTTGTTGATTCGTTGTCCTAACAACGGGTATTCTTTGACTAAAAACGATGCCATATTCCAACAAATGTTGATTTTATTATAAACAACTAATTCCAAGATACTTGATGTATCACAGTATTTCAGAGATATATTTAAATACATAAAGTAGGTGTATTTTAAAACAGAAATACATATAAAATGTTAAATACGAAGAAGAAGATAGTTGGGAACGAAGATTCTTCTTGTTTAATCCGCTAGTGAACGCACAAAATATAATCTCTTTCAACTGTTGAATTTGGATTGTCTTCATTTTTAAATAACTCATACTTTCATTCCATTACATTCTTTTGCGTTGCAATTTTTATTTCATGTAATTCAAAAAGGTTTTAAATAATTTCCGAAAGATTAATGTGTAAATATATAACGAAAGGTCGAATGTAAGAAACGCACAAAGAAATATGAAATTCTATTCAACTTACGAAGCATCCAACAGTATGGAATTAGATAGTAAGTATTTTTAAGGAAGTCCGTGCTTCTAATAACAAAATACTTTTGAAGGTAGGACTCCTTAATATACAGTGTGCCATATATGGCCATATAAGGCACAATCCAAAATGTTGGTTTAAATATGAAAATATTTTCTAAATGTCTTTTCTATTATTTTTTTATGAATATGTAATGAAAACAAATATGCTATCAGTCTCTCTCTCTTGATAATGCTGACATTCAACATTGTATTTTAAGGAAACACAAAACACAATAAAGTTAAAAACTGAATAATTTTTAAATAATTTGAGACACTAAATTTAATAATTTTCAATTATACATTATAAAAGACAGAATTATATGAAAAAATGTTGCAAAAAATAGCAGAATACGTTCATGAAACGCAGTAAATTCAGAGCGGGTAATAATTTGTGTCGCCAAATTACACAAAAACACTCATATTTTCAAAAAATTGAACATAGCCTTATTTGACGATCTGTTTTTGATAAACACATTTCTTTAAGAAAAAAATGCTCTCCACAATTGTAATTGACTGAGCTGCGCCGAGACGACCTCAGTCCATTTGGGGTGGGATATAATATTTGTCGCAAATTACATAAAAAAATATTCATATTGAAACAAAATCAACATGACATTATTTTAGATGATTTTTATTACTACATATCATTAAGAAAAGTCTTGTTTCTTCGAAATTGTTGCAGAAAAACGCCAATTTTTTTAATTTGTTCAAAATCAGGCATTTTATCGAACTTGGGACCTGCACCATTACAGTATAGACAAAGATGTGTAATGCTGCGGAAAGTCGATTTCGAGATTTCAACGGAAGTTTTCGAGTCCCCTGATACCGAAAAAGTGTTTTTTTCCAAACGTCCGTCTATCTGGTCGACCATCCGTCCGTCCGTCTGTCCGTCCGTCCATCCGTCCGTCCGTCCGTCCGTCCGTCCGTCCGTCCGTCAGTCCGCCCGCCTGTCCGTCCGTCTATCCGTCCGTCTGTCCGTTCGTTTGTCCGTCTGTCCGTCTGTGAACACTGTTAGCGCCTGAACCATGTGCTCAATCTTTTCCAAAGTGAAGAACGCCCTGTCAATCTGGCTCTGGTTGAATGTTTGAGATTTTGAAAAACGTTCTTTAATATTTGGGGTGCTTTATATAAAGACCCCCAGACATTTTCAAAATTTTCTAAAAATCGGCCCAATTTTTTTTAAATTTCTGGTAATAATAGAGTAAAATACAGTTATGAAGGTGGGATAGGTCCAATTTTGACGGCTAACACTGAAGTTTCGAAAAATGCGAAAGGTTGATTTTTTTCCGGCGTCTCCATACAACTATAAAATTGAAGATACAGATTTTTCCTTCAAATGAAATTTGCTGTCCATTTATAGTTGTACCGTTTTTTTTTATCTTTCGCCGAAGATGACGCACCGCTTGCCTCAGCGATCGAGCCCTCGGTTGCCCGGCGATTTGTCAACAAGGTCCCCGTTCATCCGGCGCGTTCGTCGCTCGGCGGAACCGGCCAATACACCAGTACCCCTAGAGCAGTCAACTGTGCAACATGCAATTTTTTTTGAAGCAGAGAATATTTCTTTATGACACCTTCGTTCGAGTTAAGTCTGCCCGTAAGTGCGGCAAGCGTTTTATTAACAAATTTCCGGGCGTGAATATTCCACATCGGTCAACAATTTTGAAGATTGTTAAGAAACTTCACACCCAGGGAATTTTAATAGACAAACGAAAGTGTCGAAAGCGCCATGTCCGGATAGAAGAGAAGGTGAGAGAAATGTCTGCCAGGTTACAACAATCCCCAAGAAAATCTTTGAGGCGTCTTAGACAACAGGCACGTGTATTCACGAGCTCAGCCAGAACAGCCACTAAGCTTTTAAAGCTTCGGCCATACAAGACCACTGTTGTTCATGCATTGCAGCCTCGTGACCCAGAATCCCGAGTACGTTTTGCGGAAAATCTTTTGCAGAGCGTACATGACGGTGATCTTGAACCTGCTTTGACTTTTTTTCTGATGAAGCGTGGTTTCATCTGAGTTGATACGTTAACAGCCAAAACAACCGCTACTGGAGTGCAGAAAACCCTCACTTGTTTCATGAAGAACCACTTCATGACGTAAAGATATGAGTGTGGTGTGCGTTGAGTTCCACAAGAATTATCGGACCTATTTTTTTCAACATCACCGTTCCTGCTGATGTTTACATTCATCAGATATTGACATTATTCTTCGAACAATTGACACCAGAAGAAAGGTTCTATGGTTACTTTCAACAGGATTCGGCAACAGCTCACACTGCTGGTCGATCCATGAACTTCTTAAATAATGTTTATAGTGATGATAGAATAATTAGTCGTGGGTTATGGCCTCCTAGATCGCCTGATCTGACTCCTTGTGACTTTTTCCTTTGGGGATACTTGAATGATCAGGTATATGCAGAAAACCCGCATTCGGAGGAAGAGCTCCGGCGCTCTATTGAAAAGAAAATCGCCACAATTCCTCGAGATTTACTTCAAAGGGTTAATCATAATTTATTCCGGAGGTGCCAAGAATGCATTCGAGCCGAAGGACACCACTTTCAGCATCTTCTTTAAGGTAAGTTACGCGGTAGCGATAGTTCTCGTATGGCAGCACGGGAGGTGAATCAGCATTTCTCCCGGCGAGTGAGCCCTCGGTTGCCCGGGCGACGCGGCCCGATTCTTCGGCGAACGATAAAAAAAACACTGTATAATAGAAGTCATGTACATTTTTTTCGAAAATGTTAGTAGTTTTTGTGCAATAGAGCGTGAAATATTTGCAATTGTAAAAAATACAAAAACAAGATTTTCTCAAAAAACGGTTCCAAATTTTTTGTTTATTTTTGGGAGAGTTAGAACCGAATATTTGATGACATAAACGCTATGTTGCTCTATTCTTTTGTTTTTTCATAAATTACAAAAATGTAATATTTTTGTCTTTCACTCGGTAATATTTACATTAGAGGCGATTTCTACACGTTATTGTATTTATGAGTACATTTGCTTTAAATAATGTCAAATAAAGTTTCTCCAAAACACAACAGTTTTCTTTAAAAATATCTCAAAATCCGCATTTTTAGATTTTTTAACTCTATTTTCTCAAAAATGGCTCCAGATTCTTTCTTCAGTTTTTTCTAATGGATAGTGCAAATTGCACTGTTTAATATAACGTGAAGTTATTTTTGGTGTCTTCCTTTGTTTCCCAAAAATTACACAAATATAATTTTTTGAAATATCTCTCACGCCGTGAAAATGGATGTTTCTGTCGATTTGAATACATTATTACATTTGTAAGTGGAAGAACTTCAAATGACTGCCAATGAAGTTTTTCGAAAACTCAATAGATTCCTGTGAAAAAGAGCTTCAATTTTCGCATTTACAAGAATGCTTAATAACCATTTTCTTAAAAACGGTTTCAAATTTTTCAATGAAAATAGCGATTTAAGAAGAGTTTTTACTTTCCTTTAATATTCGTAAAATAATATTTTAGTTCCACTATAAGGAAACCGAAAAGTTGAGAAAAACTCAAAAAAATTTACTTGTTCCATTCTGTTACACCTCAAGTTATTTTTCTAATAAAGTGCAGCCTTTTACTTGTCTCAAGAACCTCATCTCAAACGTCTGAATCTGGTAAAATATTTCTTTTCATGGTCCACGTCTCGCTTCCATAAATCATGGGGATAACTATTGTGTTATAAAATTTATGTTCTTTCCTTTCTTATTTCCTTTCTCAAGTATTTTATTATTGCACCACAGATGTTTTGGAATATTTGGGTTTTTATTGAAATATCTTTACTGAATCGTAAAGTAATATCACATCCAAAATATCTAAAATGGATAATTTTTTAAAATTTGTTTTATTTGTGATTATTTTATTTTGTATAGTGTAACCGCTCATAAGTCGGTTACATCGTTCAAACAGCGCGCGATAATGGTAAACGAAGACCCAAAGCAGTAATAGTACCGCTGAACTTCAAGGAGGTGTGCAAGAAAGAAAAGACATTCTATATTCTGAGTAAAAGTTCTGAACGCACTCAAGTAGCGGAAATTCAACATCCAATCAGGAACCGCTCTGAAGAATTTCAGACGGCGCGATCAGCACCGCAAGGAAAAATTCGCTCTCTGCTGCGAACCTTCGAACGGTACAGACCAGTTTCACTCTTTACCGCGAACCTTCGAACGGATCAGTTTCTTTTCTTTGCTATGAACCTTCGAACGCAACGGACCAGTACTGTCTTGCGTTGTATTTCGCTTGGACATTCTAAGTATTGAGTGGCGTATATTTGTTGGAGACCGCCGTCGGGCTGTGTTGCTTTGCGAGATCGGCGAGCAGCAAACTGATGAAGAAAAGTACTTCACGACGCGAGAGGTTAATTCGACCTTGGACGCAGCCGGACCATCGCCGTCTTCTGGAGTGGCAGGAAAGTGTCTTCGCAGCGACGTCATGAGTTAAAAAGACAAAATTTCAAAACTTTAACAAAATCCCTTTTGAAAGGACAGTTGGAAGGCGGATAAATCATGCATTAGAATATAGATTTCACCTCACGCCTAGACGGAGATAGTTAGACTTTAAACCACAGCTATTAAGCATAACTTATCAATATTTCTATATCGTAGCGAGAATTCAGATCAATTATTCATACGGAAAGATGTAAAATTTATTCCTTTCGATTTTTTGTTTAACCATTTTATTTGTTCTTGTAATGAATATTCTTTTTCTTGCAATACATAATTTAAATTGAGTTAATTAAATGATAAAGAGGTTAATAAATTGTGTGATAGTGAACCGCTTAAGGAACCTCATTCTTGTATTAGTTTATGTGTTAGGTATATGAAAAAGGGTATATTGTACATATGAATTTTTTTTTTTTTTTTTTTTTTTTAATTAAAATTAAAGCATTTTTGTAAAAGAAAAGGTATATCTGCAGTCAATTAATATTTTAGGAATTTGCTGAGCCATACAGCAAGTTACTTGAATTTATAGGTAATATGTAGTTTAGTAACGAAATTGTACCACAGAAATTTGATAGAATATATCAAAACGTTCTTTAAGTTAAAAGTTAACTTGCCTGTTTTATTTAATATCTTAAAAACAAGATAAAAGACGGACCCACTCCTGTAGGACTTCCTAAATTTTGGATATAACATTAAGTTATTGGAGTGACCCGCTCATTTTTTTTATTCCATAGTAAAGAGCGGTCACACATCTGGTATAGTATCCTTGAAGAAAAATGTGAAAGTTTACAATAGGATGTTTGCCTTTAAACTCCATTACTTTGGTTTTATGAGTTGAGATTCTCAAGTTATATCGTTCACATACGAGCCAATGAAGTTCTATTGAAGCTTCGTACATTATTCAATGTATAGTGAGTCCTCTGTAACTGATCCTCACTTTCTTAAATAATTATCTAGTCGTCTGTAAATAATAGTGTATTTAGAGTGGTTTCGGAGTTTATTTCGATGCCATCTGTAGTACTCTGTTTCCATTTTCTCAGAACGTCGTCTATAAATATTAAATAAACCTGGTGATAGGTGTTAGACAACCTTGTCTAACAACTGGATTAATTTTTAATTCCTCGGATACTTTTCAATTTAAAGCCAACACATTTATAGTTCCGTGTTATAAGGATTTGATTACTTCAATTAAATGGAGTGGAATACCTGTTTTAATCATTATCTTCCATATCGTATATCATGCGCCACGTCGAATGATTTCTCATAATCTAACATTGATCAGATACTGTTTGATCTTTTCATATACAATACTACTGGGAGTCAACTCGCCGTGAGTACAACCCATGAATACTTTAAAACAACGTTTTTTTAAATTATCGTGTTTTATTAAAAGTTAATCCAATGATAAATAATGTAGGAGAAAACCATGAACATTCTCATTATTACGTTTAATGAATTAGTGATAGAGGAATTCTAATACTGAAATTCGGAATAAATTAATTTTTTACACGTGATGTTAGTGATACTTGAAGTTGCTCAGTGGCCTCTAGCGAACGTTTTCCGGAAGTTCCACACAAGCTTGCTTACTTTACAGTTGTAAGGCCGGCCTAAACTTCTGCCCAAACACCGACCCGGCCTACTCAATGCGCATGCGCGCTCACTTCCCCACGCCCCGTCCAGGGCCTACAGCTATCTTACGCGTTTGGCGGACGAGACAGGGCCTGAATCGCAGCAGCGGGCGGCCGTGAAGACACATCGCATTGAATATGCATAAGAACAGAAACTAGAGGTACTACAGAATGGCACAGACTTTCTCGTAGTAAAGTTTTCTCATTTCTTTTGTGGTCTGGTATTTACAGTCTTGCCCCTCCTTCTTGACTGCTGCCATCTATCGTGGCCCAAATTAATTTTTTTTTAAAAATTTTCTCAACTTTTTGGTTTCCGAGTAGTAGAACCCAAATATTATTTTAAGAATATTAAGGAATGCTGAAACAGCAGCATAAATAGCAATTTTCATGAAAAAATGTGGAGCCGTTTTTAAGAAAATGGTGTTAAACGTTACTGTAAATGAGAAATTTGAAGCTCTTTTTTACAAGAATCTATTGAGTTTCCGAAAAACTTCATTTGAAGTCATTTGAAGCACTTTTACTCACAAATGCAATAATGTTTACAAATCCATTAAAATGTGCGTATTCACGGCGTGAGGGAATGGCGTGTTATTTTAAAACATACATTAGAGATACAAAAACAAACAAAACAACAAAAAAATACATCAAAATGAACTTTACGTCATATTAAACAGTGTCATTACCAGTATCCCTTGCAAAAGTTTGAAAAAAAATTGGAACCATTTTTGAGAAAATTGCGTTTGAGCCTTTCTGAAAATGCGGGATTTTGAGTTAATTTGTACAGAAACTTGTTGTGTTTTTGAGAAACTTAATTTGACATTAATTAAAGCACAAGTTCTCATAAATATAATACTGTGAAGTAATTGCCTTTAAAGTGAAGTATTGTCGACGTGAGAGACAAGTTAAAAAAAAAACTTTTGTAATTTTTGAAAAAGCAAAAGAATAGGCAATATGGCGATGATGCTATCGTACAGGGCTTGTTTGGCAATAACCTTACAAAAAAAATTAAAGAAAAAATTTGCAGCCGTTTTTGAGAATATCTTGTTTTTGTATTTTTTAAAATTGCAAATATTGCGCGCAGTAATGCACGAAAACTACTAAAATTGTTTTAAAAAATGACATGACTGTTATTCATGGACAAAAAAATTCATTTAAGGAAATTTTTGTCTTCAATTTTGAAGTTGTATGAATACGCCGGGTGGGCGGTACGGCGGTACTTTTTTTTAGAGAAGAGACATTTCTCGCCTTTTTTTAGGGATAGGTCAACTTACTCGGCCTATCCTGACGCTTTCACTGCCCATGCCGGGACGCTGATGAATAAATATTAATTTATTCTCACTGAACAAAATGAAATAATATTTACGTAACAGTACCAAAATATTGTACACAAACTTGGACAAATCTTACACGATATGTAATTTTACAGCCACTTTAATATTCAGGTAACAGAGGAGTGATAAATTTCTCCCCCCCATTTATCTCGTAATCTTTCTTTTAATTTCTTTGTTGATCCAATGTTGTATTTGCGAATTCTAATTTTTAATTCATGCCAATATTCTCAATAGGGTTCATATGTGGGTATTGAGGTGGCGTATCGACAACCTCAGGACAATTATATACGTAGACGCCATTCCCCCCAAAGAGCGAGACTTATGTTTCGGGTCATTGTTTTGATAAAATTTAAAATAGATTCTAATCTTCAGTTTTTATGTGCTACTGTGCAAATTGTTCTTCAGAATATCCAGATACTGCATTTTATCCATGGTATCTTGAATAAAACAATTATCCCACTCTACTGGCGGCTATGAAGTACCAAATCATCATGTGCCCTCTTCTATGTTTTACTGTTGAAGTGAGATTCTTACTATTAGGTGAATCAGTTCCTTTCCCCACTCCATTCTCCTATCATCTGTTCTAAATAACCTCAAATTTACTGTCGTCCACAAAGACGACATTCTTTCACCATTCTTCGTCTTTGTCGAACCTGTTCGTTTTGTTTGCCTCGCTGATGAAAGGTTTGTCCTAGCTACTCACCGGTTATATGCCACCTTTCTTAGAACTGCACGCAGTTTCCTGATGGACGGACATGCTAATTGATGAACGCAGTTCGACAGACAGCTCCCGAGCACTGGGATCAGTGGCAAATCCTGAACATTATTTTAAGTATACCGCATCTTGTGGAAGCTACCTCCACCGTTGTCTTATTTTGAGAGTTTCTGAAACCCCAATCTATTAAATTCCGTCCTTAATAATTGTTCTATAAGACAATTACACAAACCACTGACTTCTGAATCACTAACACACTCCAATTTTACAAAAACTTCAGAGAAGCGTAACTTACGAATGACTAGAGAAAGACTGTTCACCGCAATATTTTGCGGTGCTTACCGACCGTCCGAACACGCATCCTCTCCTCTCCCCATCCTTGAAACATGAGGAGCCCTAGTTCATCGCGGGTGGCATGCGGTGCCTTCGCCTGCGCTAGCGAATTCTCTGGACAGCACTGAGAACTGTTTGAAGCTCTTCACTCCACCGCAGTTCATAGAACTTATGGATGCGGAAGACTGGCAGGCTCTCGGCAGCAAACCAGAGTTATTTTTTCGCATCTGTTTTCAAACTTTCAAAATCTCAATAACTTTTTAGAGGTTTACCAAACTAATAGAATATTTATTATACACTTCGAATTACTAGGTATATCGGCGGTATACGCAGTGTATCGGAGAATTCGCCACTGACTGGGTCTTTTCTTCACTGTTTTCAATAGCACGCATTCTTTCCATTTATTGTCTTTAAGTGGGCGTCCTCTCTGTAGTATGTTTTCAATTTCTAAAACCTCTGTATTATCTCATTAACCGTAGTCTTACAAATATTTAGCATTTCTGCAATTTTTCTTTGCGTACGACCTTTGGCGTAATGGAAAATTACCTATTGTCGCTGCTCGAACGTAGAGTTTCCATTTTTGCGGTGTATCTTTCTTAGATGAGCTACTTCGGACGTCTAAACAGTTACTGAACTAAACTGTGATATTTCGATTCATGTGTAAGTTTTCACTTGGCCAACTATTAGCAAAGATGGAATTTATTTCAAATTATAAGGAACCCGAATATTAAAGTGGAGTTACATCCTCCATTCCGAATACACCCGTTGTGTTTTTTACGAAATCTTTGAACTTTCAGTGTTCTAGTTCTTCTCTCAGGGAAATGTGTAAATATTTTATATCAAAATATTTTCTGTATTATAATTAATATGCAGTTAAAAATCAGTTAAGGAGAGGGAAGTGGGCTTTGTCCGAATATTAATGAGCGACTGTAATTGGTGAACACCCGGTAAAAATTTACTAAGTATGTGTGCGTTGGGTGCAAGTGTGACCAGTCGTATCCACTACAATCGTTCCTTTGATAGCGAAGAGCGTGCTGGCCGCAGTCCAACATGCGTGCTGTATACATTTCGCATGAAAGTGACTGAAGTTTAAATTAGCCTCGCAGTAGTGACGTCATTTGCAAAGCTCATGGAGTTCGGTCGTGCATCCCGGAAAGTGGGCCGCTATCACTGGAGGAAGACGGGCAGGCACCTGCTTATCTCGGTCGCCGGGCGATAGCGGGGCATTCCGCCGCCGCCGCCGCAACCAGTGCGAGAGTGCAGGCGCCGCCAGCGCCTCGACAGCAGCCGGCGAGCCACGCCCCCGCGGATTCCTCTCCACCAGCACAGGTGCGTCTCCGATGGGGCAAGCACGCACACGGCGATCAGCCTGTGTTAGAGAGGCAGGGAGCTGCTATCTCGCAGTTTGATGACCACGAAATTATTATTATTATTATTATTATTATTATTATTATTATTTGCTATTATTGTTATTATTGGTATTTACGTCTGTACAGACCTGCTTAGCTCCTGAGCAAACAACCATTTAAACATCGCATTAAGTTGAGCCTACGTTAGAGAGGGAGGGAATTCATACTTGCAGTTCGATAACCAAGAAATTATTTTTTTTAGTATTTACGTCTGTAAACACCCGCTTAGCTCCTGAGCAAACAACCATTTAAAAATTCTAAAATCTTTGATAAATGTCTGTTTTAGTACCACTTCCCCTCTTGAATTCTTTTTGTCCTGATTTCGTTCCTTAAATCCCCATGTTCCATATATTTGATTACAACTTGTTTCTTGTACCCTTCTCTGTTGCTTAGCTATTTTGTCATGTTGTCCCAGTTGCATTACCAGTGTCCATTCTTTGGCATTGTCTCTTTTTCCCTTGCTCCTCTTGTCCTTGTCCATTTTGTTCCTGTCCATTTCTCCCATTTGCCTTGTCTAATTGTCTCCCTTGTCTCATTTTATCCCTTTCCTTGTCCACTTGTCCTCTCTTTCTCCATTTGCTCTGTCTAAGCCATTTTGTCTTTTCCAGTTGATTGTATTCATTTGTCCCTTGTCCACTTCGTCTCCTTTCCCCCCTTTGTCCCACTTGTCCCCCTTTCTACCTTCGGTCCTTCCGAGCACTGTGCTTATTATTTAAAAACGGAACAAAGACCCTGCACCAACAACCTTTACTACAGAAAATCGAGAGTAAAGTGTTAAATGTTTATTTTGAATAACGAAAAATAACATATTTTATTTTACATAACACGTTTTCCATTGGTTTTTAAGGACTAATTTAGAAAATGTATCACATAAATAACTGTAAACTATTATTATTATTATTATTATTATTATTATTATTTATTATTATCATCATCATCATCATCCTATCGGCTATTCTAACCACGTTACACGTTTGCTTAAGAGGCCAAATCGTATTCCATTCTGAAGAGTGATTAACGTGTCATTAGGGGGATGTGTTTTGCGGCTGTATCCCATGGTAAGACAAGAATGTTAAGTCTTGAATTACAAGGTGATAGGGTGATGACGAGAGCTGAAGACACAATCACAAATACAACCCTGCCTAAGCAGGTCTCGATCGGGCAACCTCCTCAGCGCAGACGACTGCTGCCCCAGGCGCCACAGGGCCGGCCTGTTGTTATTGTTGTTGTTATTATTATTATTATTATTATTATTATTATTGTTGTTGTTGTTGTTGTTGTTGTTATCTTATTTCTGGACTTAAGATATAAATTTTCTTACGAAATGGGCTGTTTTCAAACCGAACTACGCGCTGTTCCATGTTCAGAATATTTTTGAAACGTGTAAGTGCTGTACAGTTTTTAACAAGCTTTTACAGATAGCCCTTCCGCGAATATCACGAGTAGGTATGTTTTGGTAACATTCAATTTCCAAATATGTCTTAGCTCATAAGATAAGTTTTTGCATTTCGAAATGTTTTCTATTTCTTTCTGTTTGATATCATTTCTTCTGTTTGTTATCTCTCTCTTCTTTTTGGCGATAAGGATAATATCAGGCCTATTGTGATCGACAGTACGACCAGTTAGAACCGGTCTGTCCCAGTACAAAAGTGTGAAACGTATTCCCAGGACTGAAGCAGGTGTGTACTTATAGAATTACAGTGCCGATTCAACCAATAAATTATGCTCTCTTACGACTTCCCTGTGCACGATTTTCGCAACTTGATTATGCCTTCCCAAGTAAGCACTGTCTGAGAAAAAAGAGCATGCAGTGTGATGTGTTCTGCAGTTTCTCCCACAGCTTCACACTTCCTACTTTTATCCATCTTCTCTCAAATATCTTCTTTCAAAAAATGCTTTCTGTAGTTTCTTGTCTTTATAACTATGTCTTGAATTGACATAATAAAACCCTTGGTCTCAGGATGTATCTGTTTATCTAAAAGCCACTTCACCGATGAACAACTGTCTACATCATCCTGACAGAAGAGTTTTTGGTATCGTCAATGAATTTCTTGTTGTTTACCTTCGTTAAAGGTTGTCTGGTGGGTAGAGATATTTAATTCATTATTTCGTTCATGGAGATTCAATGGAGTTAAGTCGCTGTCCTCATTAGCAGTTAATTTCATTAACACGCCGGCGGAGTTCAAGAGGACCTGTCGCATTTTTTCCTCTTGTCTTAGGCAACGAGTTTTCATATTAACTAACCCTCTCCCTCCCATTATTCGGGGTAGATATAATTTTCTTACTGAGGAGTTTGGATGAGGACAGAGGAATTTATGTAACAGCCTTCTCGTCGATCTGTCCAACTCCTCCAGGCTAGATTCAGTTCACTTAACAATACTAAAGGAGTAATTTTGGTTCGGCACAGCCCGGATGTTGATAGCTGAAATCAGATTACCCCCTGATAAGTAAGTGTTTAACAATTTTCTCAGTTCCTTTTGATATTTTATTCAAAGTTCCTCCTAGATACGATTACGGTCCAGTCAATGGTTCTGAGGGACCAAATATCGATAGGTTTCTTCACGTGGTATCTGTTTAATATCACAGAAAATTTGGTTTGTGTTTTGTGCACTTCCTTCGTGAATATTTATTATACCACACTGATCAAGATCGAACTTTATCCCGATATTATTGCTGAACATTTTTGCTACATTTATAAGCAATTTAATTTATCATGCGTTTCGGTGTAGAGCTTTAGGTCATCCATGTACAGTAAATGGGTTAGTCTTTTTGTGTTTTTCATATTCAATCAATAGCCACATTTATTATTGTTCAAAAGAATTGATAGTGGATTTATAGCTACCCAAAAAGAGTGCTGATAGGGAATCACCCTGAAATATACCTTTTTGTGCATCAGCTTTTCCCAAGACATTACCTTGGAATCGTATATTTGTACGCAATTTATTCATTAAATGTTGAAGAATATTTATTACACTTGGACAGATTTTATAAATATCCTGTACTTTTTAGCCACTTGTAAGGAACGGAGCCTGACTGTAATCAATATAACAGGTGTGGAAATTTCTTTTCTTTCTTTGAACTTGCTTTAAGACAACAGAATCAATGATGAGTTATTGTTTACACCCCATAGCTCCCTTAATGCAATCTTTCTGTTCTTCTTCAAATATATTATTCTTTGCACATTGGAGGTGCATTTTTCACTAATAACAGAGGTGAAGAGCTTATATATGGTTGATAAACATGTTATTGATTTATAATTCATTGGATTTTGTTCGTTTCACCTTTTGAGGATTATAAAAGTACACCTTCACTTAAATAGAGAGGCTTTTATCGGGGTTATTTAGCACTTTAGTGAAACAGCGTGCAATGCTTTCATGAGCATGAGTGAAGTACTATAACCAGAAAGTTTGGTTCCGCCTGGTCCACGAGATTTCTAATTTTGAGTCTTTTCTTTAGCACTCGCAAAGTCTTTTGCTGTTATTCCTTTTAAGTTCATTTAGGGCAGGTTCTCGAGTTGTTTGTTTATACTTTTAATCCATGATCCGGATTCATCGAATCCACTTGTTTTAGCCCATTTGTTAGCCCATATGTTTGTCCATTTAAAACTCTTTCATTTATGTTGACTTGCTGCTTGTTTGAGTCATATATCAACTTTCTCAGAAATTATTTTTGATGGAATCTGAATTATTATTATTATTATTATTATTATTATTATTATTAAATTTGTATTTTCTCAATAAGCATTGAGAACCATTCATCTATTCATACGACTTAGGCTCTGACAAACGCAACTGGTTATGACATCTGAGAAAAGACGGAGAAGAAATTAATCTTTGTCCGTCGTTGAATTAAGAGTTTTCGCACAATATGGTAAGTCTACAGGATTAGAGCTATTTAGATGGTAGTGCAGATTCCTTTTGTTAATCCTATTTTTGTAAGACCTGAATCAAATCGGTCCGTCACAACTCCTGAGGCTGAGATGACAATTGGCACTATTTCAACCTTAGTTGCCAAACATGTTGGATTTCTACTGCCAAATTCTGGTAATTAGATATCGTCTCTGATTCTGTCTCTTTGAGATTGTTAGTGGACAGCCTTTATCTATGATTGTTGCATACTTTTCTTTTTTATTGATAACTACTATGTCCGGGCGATTATAATCCACAGTTTTATCAGTGACAATAGGCATATCCGAGTAGAGTACTATTTCACTATTTTCTATAACCGGTGAAGGTAAGTATTTCTAAAACGGTGGAGAGTTTTCAATTATTCTATAATTTGATGCGAATTGTCTTTGAATTATTTTAGCTACTTGATTGTGCCTTCCTAGATATGCAGTGTTGGCAAGAACTGGGCATTCTGCAATCACATGGTCCATGGTATCATTTAGTTGATTACACATTCTACTGACATCTTTTAGACCGCTCTTCAGTACGTGTTTATCATAATTGCATGTTTTTATTACCCCATCTAAATTGCTATTATAAATCCTTCAGTTTCACGAAATAAATATCCCCTTTTTAACCACAGGAGAGAAGTGTCTTTATCAACTAATGGGTTATTTATGAGATTAGGATATTTTCCATGAAGTGTCTTATTCTTTCAATCTGTCTGCATGCTGCTTTTCTAGGAAACAATTTCAGTATTGGTTTCAGTCTTCTGGTGATTTAGAGCCGCATAATGTGCATCTTCCGCAACTACATACTTCAATAATACACGATCCGAGGCATGAAAGTACACTACGGTTTGTGGAAATTGCAACACCGCGAAGGAGCGGCATTGAACGCATCGCATTTCGTGGATAAGTTTGTGACATTGAGATCGCCAGGTGATTACATTTACAACGCTGCCAGTCACGTGGTTGCGACGTAGGGACGGTTTATCGCACCATGTTCGGGTATAAATAGAGGCGCCTTGGAGAGGCTACAAACAGTGACAGGTCGACCCTTGGCTCGCACAAGTTGTCTGTAAGTCATACCATGCCTCGTCGCCGACAGCGAGTGCAGTACGAACAGTTGACGGACTTCGACCGGGGCAGGGTCGTTGGGATGCGAGAAGCTGGGTTGTCCTACCGCCAGATTGCCACACGTCTGGGACGAGCCGCCAGTACCATCATGCGAACATGGCGTCAGTGGTCTGCGGAAGGTCGTACCCACCGCCAGCGTGGGACAGGGCCTTGCTATCACACTACGGCGAGGGAAGATCGACACCTCTACCGTATGGCCATCACCGATCGCACAGCGACATCCACCACGTTAGCGGCGTGGAATCGTGACAAGTCCACAGCATGTCCGCCAGCAGTGTTCGGCGCCGTCTTGTGCAAAGGGGCTTGATTGCTCGCCGCCCCTTGTTGCGCCTTCCACTGACTCTCAACAACAGACGCCTCCGACATCTGTGGGGCGTCGAACATCGACATTGGAGGGCTGAGTGGCAGCAAGTCATCTTTTTCCACGAGTCCCGCTTCAATTTGTTCAATAACGACGGTCGTATACGTGTTCGACGACATCGCGGTGAACGCAATCTGGAGGGATGCATTCGCCAGCGTCATACCGGCCCAACATATCACTCACAGACCCGCCTACTCCGCATTGAGGGAAATCTCAACGCCCACCGGTACACCGAGGAAGTCGTGAGGGCGGAGGTCGTGCCCTTCGTACAACGCTCGCCTGGAGCGATATTCCAGCAAGACAATGTGCGACCCCATATCGTTCGCATCGTGCAACGTGTGTTCAATGAACACCAGATACACCTCCTTCCGTGGCATGCTCGTTCACCTGACATGTCGCCAATTGAACATGTGTGGAGCATGCTTTCCCAGAGGCTGGTCCGCCAGCTTCCACCGCCGAACTCTGGACGCGGCTTGAAGGAGCATGGCAAGACCTGCCACAAGAAGCGATACAGACTCTTATTAGCTCAATGCCGCTCTTGTGGATGCGCGTGGTGGCTTCACAACTTACTGACATGGCATGTATCCATGTATTTGATGGTACTGCAAATGAAATAAAGTAGTGCCTGTGGCATGGGTGCACAGTACATTGAATATCATTTCCCTAGATCCATTCGTTCTTGGTGGTGCAGTTTCCTCAAACAGTAGTGTACATTCGCATTTTCTTTTCTTGTGACCTGCAAAGGTCACAAGAAAATATTAATCCGGCCTCTACCTCCTTGGTTTCTGTGAAAACCTTTCAACAGCGCTCTTGGGATTATGTATTCTGAATTTTGTGGGGGTGGTTTGAGTAATCGTATCCAGTTCTCGAAGGTCTGTGTCGGAATATTTCAGAATACCAAAGGAATATGTCAATACTGGGACAGCATAGGTGTTAATAGCACTTATTAGATTCCTTGAGTACAATTTTGTGTTCATCAACTTTATGATTCTTGATTTGTACCTTTCCTTGAATATCCACTTCATATTTGTGCGGTTCACTAGTCTATTTTGTTGGATACAAAGGTATTTATAAGTGCCGTGGTACAAAAGCTGTCGAAAATCACAAGCTTCATCAAGTACTTCGACCAATTTACCGTTTTGTCAGACGAATTTCGGCACATTTATCACATACAAAGCACATAGCAATGTCCTCACTAAATACCCGCATCACATGATTCAGCGCTTTCATGTGGTTCTGGTTCTCGGCAAACAGTTTAATATCATCCATATACAGTAAATGGCTTATTCGGGAGCTGGGATCTCTCAGTCTGAGCCTGTACCCAGACATTCCTTGTTTAGAAACTGTGACAGGGGTTTATAGCTAAACGAAACCATAGAGGGCTCAATGAATCGCCTTGAAATATTCCTCGACAAATATCAATCTTAAATGTACAATTCTCCAAATGAATCTCTGTACGCCAGATTTCCATTAAGGCAGCTAGCACCGAATCAAACCGAATCAACCGGAAACTAGTACCGAATCAAACCGGGTACCAAATCAAACGCCTTTCTATAGTCGATGTAGCACATGCTCAAGTTTCGACTTTTAACTTCAGCTTGATTTATAATTATGCTGTCGACAGTCAACTGTTCTTTGAATCCAAAGGCACTTATTCTTTTTTTAAATTTATTTCTGCTTGTTCGACAAGAATGTCTTTCGGGGTTTTTCATATTACAAATTGGCATGACTGTTTATTTGGATCTCACAGGGAACCTCATGAAGGAATTATTGACAATATAATGTTAAAAATATAAATTCTATTAGGATAAAAATTGTAATTAGATATCAATTCTTTTTTCGAATGAGGGAGAAAATTAATAAATATAATGTAGTTTATGGAGGATGGAATTTATTTTTCGGAAATCTTGAAAGTGTTCGTCGAGGAAATTGATATGATTGGCCTAGATTAAAAGTGTGTGTTTGTTCCAAATGATTTTTTTTTTGTTAGGAATGTAGAATTTTACGGAGAATTTTACATTTAGAGCATGAAGAATTTTACGGATGAATTTATTCTGGAGTATCTGAATTTTGTTAATGTGAGATTTGGCTTCATTGGACCCGGTGGGACAGCATACATTAGCGTGGGACGAATGATTGTAATGTATATTAGTTTGGCAGTATGAATATGTAGAGGGGATTTATAATTAATAATAGAGTGAAGTTTATGTATTTTTATGTAAGTTTTACGAATAATATTTTTAATGTGTATATTCCATGTAAGCTTCGCATCTAAGAAGGTATTTGATAGGTGAGTTAAAAGAAAGCCATGGTATTTTTTGATTGTATTATAATAATTCAGAAGGAAAGATAGGTTTTCAAAGTGTAAAAATTTTGGCTTGACATTTTGTCATATTAACTGTTATGTGCCAATTTGTAGCCCAGGATGTATAAAGTAGAAATAAGTAGATGTAATCTATCCCTAGCAGTTGATATATTTTTATTACTGATGAAGAGAGCCGTACGGTCAACAAAGATGGCTAAATCCGAGTAAATGAAAGTGGGAATGTCGTAAAGAAAGATATTAAAAAGAAGGAGAGAGGGACAGGATCCTTGAGACACACTGGCAAATATTGAAAATAGTTGTGAAATGGTATGATTAATTTAACACAGAATATTAACACAGAGTATTGACACAGAATTTACGATAACTTAGAACATTTTGGATTAGTTTTATCAGGTATGTTGGAGTTCCAATTTGATATAGTTTATAAATGAGACCATTATGCCAAACTTTGTCAAATGTCTTTTCAATATCTAAGGGTATGTTGTTTTACATGAGAATAATGTTCAATTTTTTCTGTTATTCTTAAAAGTTGATGAGTTGTTGCATGTTTGTGTGTATATCCAAATTGTGTAGGGGGAATAATGATATAAGATATTATGAAGCGTGTTAGCTTATGTAAAATAAGTTTCAAAGATTTTAGAAAGAAACAAAAGTAAAATAATTGGTCCATAATTCGTGGAATTTCTAGGATCTTTTAGGGTTTGCAAATGGGAAGTATAATGGGTATTTTCCAGTTAGATGGCGTTTAGAACAGTTGTTATACTGAATCGACGTGTTGTTTGAATCAGATCTCTCTTCTAGATTGTTCTCTTTTTCGTTCAACTGCATTTAAATTATATTTAACTATATTTAAATATTGCATTTAGTTTTTGTTTACTTGTGTTATCAACAATTACACAGGTCTGTAAAAAGTTTTTTTGTCGGCTGTTTCGGTTCAGTCAACTGTTGTGCTCTGAATTCAGAAAAGACAAACATTTGTACTGGGACGAATAAACGGGTTTTCAAAGAAACAGATGATCATCGTTTAAAAAATTTCATAAAGGAAATATTTTATTTATTTAAAAATATTCACTCATTTGCAAAGGTGACGACAAAATTAACAACACACACTATCGGATTGCTTGTGAAATTATTTTTTTAAACTGTAAACTTCTTTTTGAGCATTTCCTCTTGGAGGTGGCTTCCGGAAGATCCATGTAGACGTACAATGTACAGCAGTAGTCAGCCATTATCGTAATACTTCTTTTCCCTTGATACCTTATTTCAATTTCTTTTATATCTTGATGGTAACACTATATTCTCCTGGATCTTCATTCACTGCTCCCAAAAGTTCATGGAAATAGTCAAAGTGTGGATCGAGAAAATAGACTTTTGTTCATGGAGCAACCAAGCTTTTGGAATGCTTTTAACATTGTCCCCCCGCCATTTCTTCGTGATGTGGGTCCTTTTCAAAAAAAAAAATTATGACAGCATTAAAGGCAAACCGCACTTTTGGAGTTGGACCTCGCTTTGTGGGATATGACTTTTCTAATATCCGGACAAACAAAAACACTGTTTCAGTTTTGCCAGCGATCAACTTGGATTCCAGATACTTGAAAAGTGTCTTAAAAATTACTTCATTATTCCTAATTGTTTCTGTAGAGATAGTAATAAATCCTTCTCAGGGGATTCAGGACATTCTTTTCACAAACAACTAGGCTTCTTGGTAGCCAATTCTTTTGCGTCCAGTTATTTTGACGGTCTCTACTGTCCCATAAATACAGAAAACAAAGGGCAGTTAGTGGAACGGTTACATACTTCGAGGAACTCTAACATTATCGTCGCCACGAAGTTCCAAAATAAACAAAATAAATTGTCTTAACAAAATACTTAATATTCATCTGCAGCAGTTTCACCATGAACCACTTATGAAACAGAAACTATCAGGCGAATTTATACACTTTTTGGAGGTATTGCCCTAATTTTAAACCCACAAAAAGACCGGGATGACGATTGAAATGAAATTAAAAATTGAGAAGGAATCAGAGAACTAGTTAATGCATGCATGAAAATGTGTGGACAGGCCCTAGCAAGCACACTCAACAATGCAGTGATCCCCCCTCAGGACCAATAACACGTGTATTTTCAGGGTTTTTTTGGGAGAACTGGTAGTGAAAATAAATTTGTTTTTCCATGTTCACTCTTTTTCCAAAATGTGATGAAGAAGCAGATAAAAATATGAAAACAGTTTTTTCGTCGCTGATCTTTGTTATTAATGACAACCTTAATGTTCATTGGATATTATTTATATTTGCACCTTATTTGTATCTGTTTCTTTGCTTCGTATTGCAATAACATTGACTTTCTGGAGTTATGCAACTACAATAACATGTCAATAGCTTCCATTCTTATGATAATCGTTGCAGGAAGTAACATGTTTCTAAATTCGTTCTCCTTAATGTGATTTCGTTTTTAAATGATTGGTTTTTGGTTGTTTTATTTTATGTGGCCCGTGAACACCCGGCCTTAAACAGCGCCTATGAAATGCTAAAATGTTTGTCCAGAGGGCACTGCTTTGACGCATGACTTCAATTTGCTGCAACACATGACTGCTTTGTACATGGCTTCGATTTCCTGCATTGATGGCGGCGCTTCCGCCACTCTATATGGTATACTCTAACTCTTTGGCCAGGAGGCTTTAATTTGTCTGAGGTCTCTTCCTCCTTCCTTACGTGACACATTGACTCTGAGGCAATCACCTCGAGATCAGATGATTCATTGTAAGCAGTTTTCCGTTATTATTATTATTATTATTATTATTATTATTATTATTATTATTATTATTATTATTATTATGCAAGAAAGTAGGCTCATTCCCATAGAAATCTTATGGGTCTAACATTACAACGCTCAAAAGAATGAGCGGGAATACAAATTGCAGAATAGAGTAAAATCAAATCAATATTGGAATTTTCAATACTAAATTATAAATAAAATAATAATTATTTTGCATATCTATTTGATCCATTATTGTTTTCCGAATATCTTTTTCTTGTGGCCCATAGGTGGAACGCCGATGTGTTTCATTAGCTTCAAATTACGCGAAAACTACTAACTTTTACAAAAAATTGTACAGGACCTTTTTAAAGAGCTAATTTTGCGGCAGACTTCACCCGAGGCAAAAATCTCTAGTTTCAATTTTAAAGTTCAAATTTCTTTTGCAATTTTTGAAAAACCGAGCAATACCCGAAAATGGAACTAACACCATATTATTTGGCGTCCCTTATTATATATGTGGAGAAAATTTATACAAAAAATGTCAAGCGGCTTTTCAGAAAAAAATATTTATTTTTAACTTTCATCTATTTCCCGCAAAATTACACGAAAATTACTGTTGTTTTCGAAAAGTTGAACTGGCCTTATTTCAAGATGTGTCTTTAAGAAACCGATTTTATTAAGGGGAAAATGCATATCTTTGATATTATTGTTGTAGGAAGACGACGAAAAATTTTTTAATGTGTGTAATACTTGAAAAAATCAGGGATTCCAACGTAATGAGACTTGTTTTAAATGTCCTTCGCACTATTCACTAACAAAATTTAATCAAAAAATTTGGAGCCTTTTTGAAAATGTTGAAAATGCTCAAGGGGCTTTATTATAAAGTACCTCTCAAAATTAAAACATGTTTCAAATTCCAGCGGGCGCTACATCAGCTAAAACGATTAGGGAATATCAATTTCGGAGAAATTCGGCTAAACAGTTTATGCGCTAGCGTTGTGAAGACCGACAGAGAGACAGACGTTTTGCCGTCAATTGATTTTTCGGCATGAAGGACGCACAAAACATGAATTCTGGCAGTACCACGTGTTAGAGGGTTTTTTTCTATATTTAGCAACTGTATTTATCCACTTTTTCGTTTCAAGGACCCGGCAATAAGAGTTTTTGTGTCGAAAATTTGCCATATTCTAGCGCACATTCTCTTCTTACGTTAGTAAGTGTGATAAAGTAAAAACAGAATCATTGACCTTATCATCACAATCCCAGGCCCTTTTCCACTTTCAAATAGTTTTCCTTTTAATCAAAATTGCATTCACCAAATGATTTAGGTGGGCTCTGTGGCAGAAACGAAATAGAACGTGGTACGTTACCGTCAAATCCTTTCCTTCTTCCCAGTCGCTTCGTTGCGAGAAGTTGGTAGCGCATGACCTTGCACAATTGGCACCTCTTTCAGCGGAGTGGGGAGAGCGTCGGCAGCTGCGGCCGGAGCAGTCAGTGAACGCGAGCCGCTACACGATGAACACAGCCGTTCTTGTATCCCATTCAGTTTTCCTTTCACTCTATCGCCATCCACCAAATCTGATTAATTGGTGACTAACAATGTAAACAACATAATGTTGAATGTATTTCATGTTTATTATTACTTTGGAAGAATTGAATATGTTCCATATTCATTATTAAAGGCCACGGGGACCATGGCATTGCTTGTTAAAACGTAGTCAACATCATCAACTCTTCCGCGAACTTGTAAGATTGTTTGGAACAATTTATATTAATGTCCTCTTCATCCAGTCAACAAAAGGTATTTCTCTTTTTTTATGATGTATAATCTTAATTACATTTTTTTTCGAGAAAGCATGTGATCAGTGATGGAAGCTTTGTTCAACTTAATATCGCAGTAAACATTTGCCAGCTATTGTTAATAACATTTTCCATCAGACTGTTGTTGAACCCAAACTGATATTCAAATTGTATTTAGTACTTGAATGATTAAAATTAGTGATTTCTATTAATGGCGTGTAAAGCTTGTTTGATTTATTAATTTATTCAAGAAATGTTTATTCTGAAATTCACTTTATTAGGTTTCATTTAATACTTTACCAATAATGTAAAAATTAAATACTTAAAATTCTCAAAGGTGTTACATTATGCAAGTGTCACAATTTGTATGGCTGAATTATTGTTCATTTTCTACATATTTTTAAAGATGTTACATTTTGTTAATTCTCACAATTTCCTGGAAAGAATTATTATTCATATTTTACATATTCATAAAAATGTTATATTTTGTCAAATCTCATAATTTGTTTGAAAGAACAATTATTTTGTTTTCTCCATTTTTAAAAATGTTATGTTTTGTTAACTGTCTTAATTTATAAGGAAGAATTAACATTTATTTCCTAAACATTTTTAAAGTGTCATATTTTTTAAAGTAATGTTGTTGGAGAAAAAATTGTTCTTTGTTATTTTCTCAATACATTTCATTAGTATGTATTATTAATATTCATTCCCTTTTACTTTCTCACCTTACAAAGTTCTTTATAAGAAGAGAGAGTTATGTAATCTGCTCTAGAAAACCGTGAATTTTCGATAGAAACATTCTTGCCAGGCCTCCTTACGAAAAACGGGATATCTGGTAAATTTAGACAAAAAATCCTCTAACACGTGGTGTAGCCTCAATCCATGTTTGGAGGGACGTTGATAGTGAAAAACTGACTGCAAAAGCCATTTAAGCTAACAGCGCCCAAAACCAATCTCAACAAAGCTATTTCCATAATTACAGACTAATTATGGGCTAATTAAGTGCCCTATTCCCGAATCTTAGGCTCTTTTGGATTTCCCAAAATCCGGGGCGCTGCTAGCTTTAGCTTAAAGCTAGCCGCGCCCACTCAGAATATTCTTGGGATTCTTTTCATTAGTGTATACTTCTTTTCATAAATTCAAGACTAGACCAGAATTATTTCAGGGCCCACTTTTTGCCTGTATGTGTACAATTGCTAATAAATACTTTATTTTCAAATGTCCTGTATTTTTGAATACACATAATTTGCAATAAAAAGTATCAAAAAGTCTAATATAGTTCGCACGGGAAATCTCTTCGCTTTTTCGAAGAAAAAAAAATTGGGATGGTTTCAATAGAGTATATTATTTTTAAAATGATCGAAACTAGCCCAAAATTATTTAAGGTTGGCATATCATTTGCCAGCATGTGTACAATTGTCAATAAACTCGTTATTTCCCTACATTCTGAATTTTTGGAGTTCACTTACTGCGTAATGATAAAGTGGTCAAAGAGTCTAATTTTGTTCGTAGTGGAATTTTCAATTTTTGGGAAAGAAAAAGAGAAGTCCAAAATTATTATCGGTCACTATCGTATTCCCTAGCATGTTTTACACAATATTGATTGTTGGATGAGGATTTCATGTAGTTTAGGATTCGTCACAACGAAAAAATTAAGGATCGAAAAAAATTGGAATAAATTTCATTAGTATACTTTTTTCCAATAAGAACAAGAGTAGCTCAAAATTATTTGAAAATTGCATTTCGTTTACTACATGTGTACAATTTACAATATTTTTTTTATTTCTTACGTTCAGTAATTTTGATTTTTTTACTGAGTAAAAAGGGAGAGTGGTTAAAAGTTTAATATCGTTTGCACAGGAATTTTCCAATTTTTGGATGGAAACGAGGGAAGTCCAACATTTTTTGGGGGCATTGTCAAACTTCTTTGTATGTGTTTTAGACAATATTCGATTGCTGGAGGAGAAAGTCGTGTAGTTTAGGTTTTACTACAACGCGAATATTGAAGGAAGGAAAAAAATTGGTACGATTTAATTAGTATATTTTTTAATAAGAATAATACCAAATAGCCCGGATAAAGAAAATAAAGATGGATTTGTCATGAAACCTACCAAATAGAAATTAAGCAGTCTCTTCGATGAAAGTACAGCGTATCTTTACAGAAAAAGACTTGAAGCTAAACTATTGGTAAAGCACAGACCAATAGAAAAAGAATATGAACACATAAAATAATGCATTCACCAAGCCGCAGAAGAGGCTTCAGGTACTTGTAAATTAAAACCGAAACACTACTGGTGGGACACAATTCTAGAAGAAAATATTTAAAGGAAAAAGAGCTCGATTTAAAATGACCTAGTGACAAGAAACATGAAACTAGTTTACAGTACAAAACAATAAGTACAGAAGTAAAACAAGGCGTGTTATCAAGGAAGAATAAATTGTTGCTGGATAAATGCGATTATGTAGAACAATTCATAGGTGGATCACAGAGCTCAGAGGCTTGAAAATTAATTAAATCTATTAAAACGAATGAAAAAAATAATATTGCATTATCAAACATCAGCATCAATAAATGGAAAGACTTTGGAAGACTGCTGCTAGAAAACAGAAACTTCCAGTCAAACAAGGAAATGAAATTTGAGCAAAGGGTAGATTTGACAATAGAAGATTTACGAAAAGCACTTAAGACCATGAAATCTAATACGTCACCTGGACCGGGAGATATTCCGGCAGAACTATTGAAATATGGTCCCTATAAACTGCACCAAACCCTCAAACACATGTTTTCAAGGCGCATGCATGGAGAAGATCAGGAGTGGCGAACATCTTACCTAACACCGATCTATAAGAAAGGATCTAGAGACAAGAAACAAACTACAGAGGAATAACAGTGGATCTATAGGTAGACTGATAGCAAAATAATCCGAAATAAAATAGAAGAAGGGATAAAAGGTAAAATCGGAGAGGAACAATGTGGTTTTACTGCCGGTAGATCGGTCATAGACAATGTATTTACATTAAAAAAGCTTGTAGAAAAGTGAAAAAGGAAAAGAAAGGAAGTTCATCTGGGTTTCATTGATCTTCAGACGGCGTATGACAATGTACAGTTGCTAGAGTATGGGACGAAGTGGATGGACTTAAAAATTGCAGAAGATGCGGACGACTTGAGTTTCATGATCTGTAAACTCAATGAACTTTTTTTAAAAGCAGGACTTACTTTCAACATAAACAAATGTGAATACCTGGCAGTTCGGAACAATGAGATTGAAGATCTTGTTCTGGAAAATGGGGAAAAAATGAAAGAAGTAAACAAATATCAATATTTGGGTGTACTCTTTAAAAAAAAGGGAAATAGCCAAGAAGAAATTGAGAGACGAATAAGCTTGGGGAAGAAACGTGACACGAAGTATAAACTCTGTCTCATGGAACAAAAGCATCACTAACACTACTAAAATACGTCTTTTCTCCACACTAGTCAAGAGTGTTACAACGTACGGTTCAGAAGTTTGGGAAGTTAATAAAAGACATGTTACATGAAGAGCAAGAAGTGTTGAGAAACATTTTGAAAAATAGCGTAAAATGACAATTTTCAACGATGACCACCAAAAATAACAGAATAAAAGGGTAATTGAAATAAAAGTTGCAGTATTTGAAAAAAAAGAAACAGTACTTATGTGTTTTTGTTTCAAGAACTTGCAACTGTGATAATAAATTCACGCCAATATTATCACATGAAAACTGGTGCTTGAAGCTTATTGCCTGAAGTCGGATGCGCAAGGCCCACCCTTCTCTTTCCACCATGGACTGTCCGATAGAGTTGTGTTCATAAATGATGTAACCCATATAAGATTTCGAGTTCATATGTCGTGATTGAATCTGTGTTTAAATATTGGTAAAAGCGTTTTTCCCCAATCAGATTTTCACACGTTTATCAAATTTTTGAACTGATAAAGATAGTTTAATTTTTTTTCACTATAGTCCACATTGCTAAAAAATCTAAAAAAATAGATATATTATAGAATGTTATAAGATATATTATAGGGAGAAACTGAGACAATATTCTAACGTTATCACGTCCAAAATATATTTCAATTTTTTTTTCTATTTGAATTCGGTATCAAAATTGGTTGCCAAGAATATCTCAAAATTCAACTATGTTTCTTCGTCTTTCCACATTTTTTAGCTTGATACATGCAATAGAAGCTGAGAAAAAAATAAAACATGTAAAACACGTTTCTCGTATCTCAGCACCAAATTGCCCTAGAAGGCTGATTTTTTGTGAATCTACGTTATTTTTTATTCTCTTTGCATGAGCGTCGAGATTATTGATTTGGTTTAGGGACACTTTTCACCCTCTTATTTGGCTATACCCTTTTCCATAGTTTTTGTGAAACTTTGGTTCAAACACTTCAGAAATTTCGCCAATTAAGTTCCATTATACTAAACGATTGTGGACATTTCAAAAACCATTATTAGAGATACTTTGAAGCTCAAGTGTTAGGAAACGCATTGAAAATATATTCATCTATAATGTAAATTTTAACGACGTGAGAGACAAGTAAGACTATATATTTATATTTATATGTATATTTATGTAATTTTTGAAAAACAACAACAATTAGAGCAATATGGCGTTTATGTCACCTTATAGAGAACTTTTAGCTCTATTCCTGCCAAAAGCTTAAAGAAAAATTTAAAGCGGTTTTCGAGAAAATCTTGTTTTTGTTACTTTTTAATATTGGGCATATTGTACGCAATATTGCCCGAAAACTAATAAAAGTTGAAATAAAATGTACATGACCTAATGAAAGAACTATTTATGGACAACAAATTTCATTTAAAGAAGAAATAGCTATCTATATATTTGTAGATGTAGGAAGACGCGCGTAAAAATTCAAATGTTTTTCAAATATCTGAATTTCAGAGTTAACAGTGAGAATTAGTTCTATGCCACCTTTATAAGCTTATTTTACTCTATTCTGACAAGAAACTTAAAGAAAAAATTTGGAGCATTTTTGAGAAAATTTGAAAAAGTCTAAGAGGCTTCATGTAAATACCCCCAAATTTTAAAGAATGTTTTTCAAATTTCAAAGCTTCAACTAGAGTAAGATGGATGTGACTTTCTTCAATCTGGAAAAAGTCCTACGCATGGTTGGGGCAAGTAGTGTTCGCAGACGGACGGACGGACGTTTTGCATCAACTGACTTTGAAGGACACACTAAACATGGATTCTGGCTACACCACGTGTTAAAGGACTTTTTCTTATAATTTAGCAACTGGATTTATCCACTTTTTCGTTATCAAGGAACGGAAATTAATTTTTTTCTTACAAAAATACGCTTTCTTTTTTTTTTAGTTTATTTTTGGTCGCATTAACTACAAGGTCATTAGCGACCGCATCAAATTACATTATCTGAGTACACAGGTAATATTTATATCTCTAACAAGAGTTACATTGCTTTAATACCTTATTTCTACATTATTACAATATACACCGTTCACTGAACTGAAGTTAACATGTTTTGACCTCAAATTTCTGTTTTAATGCCAATAATTTGACAAAATTTGACCACTTGGTTTTGAAAGTCAGAGGAATATAAAATTGCCCCAATGTCCTGTCCCCGCAAAAGATTTATTCGCTGTAAGGCGAACTTGGGACATGACACAATGATGTGGTCCAGGGTTAGGATACAGCAACAAAGATCACAAGTTCGGGGGGGATTATTTTGTAATAAGTGAAGGTGAGTCAATTTTGAGTGTCCCGTCCGGATTCTTGCGATGATTACTTGCTCTCTGTTGCAGATGCAGCCCGTGTGAGGTGCCGTGCTGCGAGTGCGGCTACATACGGGGATCAGAACGGGTTTCAGGGAATTGTTTGTCTTTATGGGAATGATAAACAGTATGCAACGTGAATGAACATAAATTTAATTGCAGTATAAATACAGTTGATTTTGTTTACCGGAGGACCATAGAAAGTTTACAAAGTTTACAAAGTTTACTGCTGCTCTTCTTTCTTGTTGTGCGCGGGTTTAGCTTACTTACAGCTTCGTGGAAAGGAAGGCTCCAACCCAAATCACTCGGCTGAGTGTGTCGCTGTCCGGGCTGTGGTTGGCTCCAGGCAATTCGGTGGTGCGAACTGGCATGGGCGCGGACTCAGCCGACCGGAGCTGGTGGTGGAGATTGCCGTGAATTCGGCCAGGTGGCGGCTGCGGCCCGCGAATGGCACGAATTTGAGGCAGGCTAGATGTGGCCGTACTAATCGCCTTGATAGGCGAAGCAGGAACAGCCGACTCTGTTGAGTCTTGTCGGTCAGTTAGTTTGACCAGTTCGGAGCATTGTAGTTCTCGGTACTGTTTGGTATATGATTCTATCTATGATTCTGTTCTTTGGGAGCGAAGTTTCAGTATTTATTGTGTCGCGGGCGTGATTTGAGGCCGTGGAGGGGAGGGTCACGTGGCTATAACTTGGCCTATGGTAAGGCGGGAAAGTTAGAAGTGCCGCGATCGGTTCCCGATTCGTGATGCGCCTTCGGCCCGGGGAGAGGAGTGTCACGTGACACTGACGGCGATCGGAAGCGAAGGCGGTGGCACGTGAAGTGCCCGCGACGGCAGTCCGTTTGCATTCGAGAGTTTCAACGGAAATTGAGGCATCTGGCTTGCAGATGGCCAAGGAGCGGGGCGGCACGCTGGCAGTGCATTGACGGACGAGGGAGGCCCGAAGCGATTCCCAGAAATATTTGTATACATTGCTTGTCAGGTAGCGAGCGATGGGGTGAGTGAAAGGGCGCCGCGCGCCGGGGTGGCCCAGCCCCAGCCTAATGAGGGCTTAGTCCCCAGCTGTGGCGGCGGTCAGCGTTCTCGGCGGGGGTGGGCCCGTGAGAACGGCGGTTTGCGCGGAAGACAATGTAAATGATTTTATTGCCGCCGCGTGCTGGTATGCACAGAGAGCGACTTGCGAGAGGTTGGTGAAAGTACGCTCTTAATAGTGGGTGGCCGCGCGGGAAGAGCTTTTAGGGGCTCGCCTTGGTGGCAAGATTTGATCGCGAGATTGAACAAAGGTGCCCGCGCGTGATTTTTCTAAGGAAGGGAAAATCACGAAATTAAATATTGTGTACATGTTGATATAAATAATGACTAGTTGTTCAATTGAGCGATAAATTGTTAAATCACTCTGATGTAGTGGGCAGCGGAACTAAGTTGTGAATGGCTCTTGGTTGATGCCATTAGTCTAGTAGGGCCTGACTGCACAGTGGGCCCGACTGCGAGAATGTCGTTCAATGCTGTCTTTGAAGAGGTGATCGCCGCGACATCGAGCACCGTTTTCAACTTTGTGGAGGCGCTTTCGGCTCTTAGAATTGAGTGATGTGGAATAAAGGTGAAGTTTTCCTTCTTCCACGGGAGGGGCGGGGCGCGTGTGACCTAACTCGAGATTCTCGCGCATAAAATCTGACATTTCCGCATGAAGAAAGTCTCGGCTGAATCGTTGCTCTAAATTCTGAAATCTGCGAAGGGCTTGCGCCCTAGAGTTGCCCATCGATTCTGGTGGGCCCTTGAAGGGTAAACGAACTTGATATCTCCCCTGAGGTGTGCGAGTTGTAGTGGCTACGAAACTGTCTTCGTATAATTTTTCCTCGGCTGTGAGAGGCACCTTGTCAATTAGGTTTTCTAGCTTCCAGAAGCGTTCGAGTTGGTCTGATGGCATTTGGTTAGAAATAATAAAGTTAGAGATGACGCAGTCGTTGCTGCGGTCTGACTTGTCACGAGAGTAGCCGCCGCTAGTAACCCATCCTAACTTAGTTTGTGTGAGTGTAGGCCCGTTATTCTCGATGCGGTGGATACCACCTTCGTTGATTTCGGCGACAATGGAGGCGCCTAACAATAAATCCAGCGGTTTTTCGAGATGAAAATTTGGGTCCGCAAGTTCGTATTCGGCGGGTAAGTGCCACTTAGAAATGTCTGCTTCGACTGCAGGAAGCGGATGGGAGATGGCGTCTACTACAATGAATTCCTCGGTAGAGCTCCAATCCTTGCAACGGGATTTTAGCTGTATTTTCGCGACCTTCGAAGCGGAAGATGAGGCACGACAAATACTTTGAATAGTAACTGAAGACATTGTAGGATTGAGTTCTAGAGATTTGAAAAATCTTTCAGAGATCAGGTTGCAATTTGATCCTGAATCGAGGAGAGAGATAGCCGGGTAATAGTAGCCTCGTGCGCTGACAACATTTACAATAGCAGTAGGCAGAATACAGCCGTGTGTGGCTGGGGAAGAGCAAGCATTTGCGTTCACTTGACGTGGCGCGTGAGAAAAGTCTTCGGGCAACGAGGTATTGTCAGCCCGTTCATGAATTGCATTTTGCCATACCTGGGATTGAGCATTTGATTGGGAATTGAGCTGTGAAGCTGAATGTACGCTAGTACTATACACGTGGCCCGGGGCGGCCGCCGCGTGATGTATTATGCTCGAAATGTTGGATGGCGGAGGGGCAGAAAATGATTCATGCAGAAGACTGTGATGGCCTTTTCCACAGTGGAAACATTTTCGATCGCTACACTTGTGACCAGCGACGTATTTTCGTAAGCAATTGTTACAAAGTTTATTGTTCTTTACGAAGCTTCGTTTCGCGTCGGCGTTCAGAGCGCGGAAACTAGCACATTGGTGAAGCATATGTTTTTCGCGACATTTAAGGCAGTTGTTGGAGGGTGGTGGCGTGCGTGCAGGAGCCGGCGCGGTAGCTTGCGCGCGAGGGTTGAGCTGCACGGGAGCGCACGGGACGGCGGCTTCAGTTATTTGCAAAATTTTGCATCGCCGTTGCAAAAAGTCCCATAAGTCGCGTAAAGTAGGAATACGGTCGGCGGATATTGAATTTTCCCACTGACACATAGTGGCCCTGTCAAGGTGGTTGACGACCTTATGTACAAAAAGCAGTTCGCTTAATTCTACGTCTAAGTTAAGATTTGAGAGCGCATTGATGTTAGACTGGCAGTGATCAATAAATGCACTGAGGGATTTGGCGGAGTCGGGTACTAAATGCGGAGGTTTGTCTAGCCCTGATAAATGAGAAAACGCTATCAAACGAGGATTTGAATAGCGTGAGCAAAGAGTATTCCAGGCGGTCGAGAAATTGTCACCTGTAAGAGGTATGTTGGCTATTGCGCCTTTCGCTTCACCGATTAACGACTGATTGAGATAATAAAATCGGCTAATATCCGCTAGCTGCGGATTGTCAATGACGAGGGCCTGGAAAATGTCACGGTATGACAACCACTCGGTGTGGTTACCACTGAAGTTTGGTAGAGGCACTTCAGGGAGGCGTAAAGCGGGAGCTGACTGTGAAGTACAGCTGTGACCTGATGCCGCGGAGGGGCACGGGGAAGACGGTCTGGCCTGAGTGGGTGAAAATTGAGAGTTGTTGTCAATTTTTACTGTTACTTCGCTCATTAAGTCGTAAAAGTCATTTTCAAATTCAATGTATATAGATGAGTTGGCGTCTGGATCTTCGACTAACTCGTTTTCGATTTGCCTGAAATCGCTCCAAATTTCCTGCAAGCGCGTTTGATGCGCAAGTAATTTCTGGTATGATTGTTTGTCTGTAATTTCTAAATTTCTAATGATTCCTTCCCGGGCTCTAAATCGGTTGAGAATGGCATCTCGAGCCGCGAGATTTTTGCGTAAAGTATTGTTTGGCGGCATTTTGAAATTTTGCAAGAAATTATTGAGTGCCCGCGTTGGGGAATGCTAATTTAAAAATTGCAATTATTGATGACTTGCAAATCGCGATAAGTGGGGGGGGGGACACACACTCAGCCGTTGATTTGGGCTGATGCTGACCTGTACAAACATGCACACTGAACAATACAATAACAATAGAAAAAACTGAGCATAAATAGGCACTGAATTAAGCTAATAACATTGAATAACACAAAAATTGACAAAAAAACACTGAATGACACATAGAAACTGAGAAAAAACACTGAATGATACAATTGCTAATGAAATCACTGAATGGTGCACTTGTTGCTAGAAACACTGCACACAATAATACAATAGTAAGTAAAAACGCTGAATGATGTAATAGTAAATGGAAACACTGAATAATACAATGGCACGTAAAATCACTGAATAGTGCAGTAATAAATAGAAACACTGAATAATGCAATGATAAGCAAAGGAAGTAAAAACATGAATAGTGCAATAAAAAAGACACTGAATAATGCACTGAATAGAGAAATTGTAAATAGAAACACTGAATAATGCACTGGCAAGTAAAGTACTGGATAGTACAATAGTAAATAGAAACACTGAATAAGTAACGAAGCACTGGATAAAGTTTGATTACACTTAATGATTGTGTTTTAGATTTTTAACACTTTTCACGACACTGTTGAATAGTTAAATTAAATTGATTGAAAATAGTTTTGAAGTTTCATTCCCTATCGAAACAATTCTTGAATCCCGTCTGATATATTGAGTAAGTGGCTGTATTGCACTAGAAATGGCACTGGCTTGATCCGGCCCGGAGATTGACCACTATATGTAGCAGATGCAGCCCGTGTGAGGTGCCGTGCTGCGAGTGCGGCTACATACGGGGATCAGAACGGGTTTCAGGGAATTGTTTGTCTTTATGGGAATGACAAACAGTATGCAACGTGAATGAACATAAATTTAATTGCAGTATAAATACAGTTGATTTTGTTTACCGGAGGACCATAGAAAGTTTACAAAGTTTACAAAGTTTACTGCTGCTCTTCTTTCTTGTTGTGCGCGGGTTTAGCTTACTTACAGCTTCGTGGAAAGGAAGGCTCCAACCCAAATCACTCGGCTGAGTGTGTCGCTGTCCGGGCTGTGGTTGGCTCCAGGCAATTCGGTGGTGCGAACTGGCATGGGCGCGGACTCAGCCGACCGGAGCTGGTGGTGGAGATTGCCGTGAATTCGGCCAGGTGGCGGCTGCGGCCCGCGAATGGCACGAATTTGAGGCAGGCTAGATGTGGCCGTACTAATCGCCTTGATAGGCGAAGCAGGAACAGCCGACTCTGTTGAGTCTTGTCGGTCAGTTAGTTTGACCAGTTCGACATTGTAGTTCTCGGTACTGTTTGGTATATGATTCTGTCTATGATTCTGTCATGATTCTGTCAGTGATTCTGAGAACTGTTCTGTGATTCTGTCTGTTCTGTGATTCTGTGATTCTGTGATTCTACGATTCTCAATTCTGAGAACTGTTCTGTTCTATCTATGATTCTGTTCTTTGGGAGCGAAGTTTCAGTATTTATTGTGTCGCGGGCGTGATTTGAGGCCGTGGAGGGGAGGGTCACGTGGCTATAACTTGGCCTATGGTAAGGCGGGAAAGTTAGAAGTGCCCGCGATCGGTTCCCGATTCGTGATGCGCCTTCGGGCCCGGGGAGAGGAGTGTCACGTGACACTGACGGCGATCGGAAGCGAAGGCGGTGGCACGTGAAGTGCCCGGCCGTTGCATTCGGGAGTTTCAACGGAAATTGAGGCATCTGGCTTGCAGATGGCCAGGCGAGGGAGGCCCGAAGCGATTCCCAGAAATATTTGTATACATTGCTTGTCAGGTAGCGAGCGATGGGGTGAGTGAAGGGCGCCGCGCGCCGGGGTGGCCCAGCCCCAGCCTAATGAGGGCTTAGTCCCCAGCTGTGGCGGCGGTCAGCGTTCTCGGCGGGGGTGGGCCCGTGAGAACGGCGGTTTGCGCGGAAGACAATGTAAATGATTTTATTGCCGCCGCGTGCTGGTATGCACAGAGAGCGACTTGCGAGAGGTTGGTGAAAGTACGCTCTTAATAGTGGGTGGCCGCGCGGGAAGAGCTTTTAGGGGCTCGCCTTGGTGGCAAGATTTGATCGCGAGATTGAACACTCTCTTCGGCTTAGTTTTTTGTTCATTATCAATTTATTGTGTTTATTGCTTTGCTATTCAGTTACTTTCTTATGAAGGTCACTTCTTTTAAGCGTTGTCCAGATGGAGGGCAATTTTTCTTCCATTATTTTTCCAGCATATTTCACTAGATCTTGGAGTGTATTCGAGATTGCCAGTACAGTTTTTGGGTTATCTGTTGTGCTTCCACTAACTACTCTGTCTGTTTCCCTCTGCTTTTCTGTTTCTTGATTCATATCCCAAATCAATATTACTTCTTTACCTGATTTGGTAATGTCATTATACAGTTCTTGGATTAAAATAATCATTTCATTACAAGTTTCATTGTTGTTGATGCTATTTATTGCAGTGCGGGAATTTGAGTATAAACTGAATTTTGAATGGTTAATTTTTTTAATGAGTTTCATGGCGGTCAAGATGGCACATAATTCGGCAGTAAGATGGCTGGCATAGAAGCTAAGTTGATGTTTGACAATGCCTCTTTCGTTACCACTGTTGCCTCTGTTCCTTGTGTATTTTTAATTGCTTTTGTGTAAACTGGATAAAACATGTCATAATTGTTTGTCGGTTCAGAGTTTATCTCAGATGTTTCACTACCTTGATGAGTGCCTGAGGATAGGTCTACTGAAATATCCGGTATTATCCAAGGAGGAATTTTATAATTTCTCTTCTTTTCTATGATCAAAATTAATATCACTAAGTACTTTTCTAGCTCTTTCGTACAAAGGTATAAAACGCGAATGCTCTACATACTCTTGTTCTCTACGATATATGTCTTGTACTATAATTGGATTCATGGATGTGGCTGCTTTGAGAGCATATTTGATTATTAGTTCCTCTCTGCGATGAGATAGTGTGTGTTCACTTGCTTCAATTAGTACGCTTCCGATGGGACTGGTATGAAAACATCCGGTGCATATCCTGAGACCTTGGTTATGGATTGTATCAAGTTTTTTGAGGTCAATTTTACCAGCAGATCTGTATATTATTGAACCATAGTCTATTTTGGATCTCACAAGCGCTTTGTATGTTAATAATAGCAATTGTCTATCAGCACCCCAATTGTTGTGTGCGAGGCATTTAAGTATGTTGATTCTCCTTTTACATTCATTAATAGTGTTCACTATGTGCAATTTCCAGGTCAGTTTAGTGCCGTGCATTCCTAATATTTTGGTACTGGTGACAAATCTCAGGATCTGATTACCAATTTTAAGCGTAGGCAAGTTATTGATGTTCTTTTTTGAGAATATTATACACTCCGTTTTCTGAGGTGAAAATTTAAATCCAGATTTGAGTGACCATTCATAAATACAATTTAGTATATATGAATTTAGCAATATCATATGAATTAAAACCATATTAAATGCTTTTTTTATTACATTTATTTATAGTCGCATCAACTGCGAGGTTATTAGCGACTATTCAGTAAGTTACAATAAGGGTATTAAATGCTTTGAAGACAGTAAATTTATAATAATATATCGTAGTGATAGGATTTCGGGTTTTGATGTGAAAATTCTTATATAAAACATTTAAAGGGAGTTTATAGTCCTCTGAGATGGCTCATAGGCAGCGTACTAGCTTCTCGTGCTGTGGTCCCGAGTTCGATTCCCGATCGAGGCAAAAATAGTTGTAACTTTCGATTAAAATCGTCCCAGTTTCTGTAGTTGTGTGACGAAAAAATGCTCAAGCAGGCGGATCTTGCCAGAAACGGTGAAGAGAATACGTTCGCCTCATGTCGCTCTTACCCCCAAGCATGGGAATTTAACTATGCCCATATCATAGGGAACGCGGTAGCTGGCCGGCGAAGTCGGACTACCAACCCAATAACGCCAAATACCTACATACAAAGGTAGTTTATGACATAACATTGTTGTATATCTATCTATACTCGGAATGAACATGTCTCAACTAGTATATTTCGCAGTAGGTCTAGAAACAAAAATATGGTTTTAAATTTTTTTTTTAAACTAACCGTCATATTGGAGAAGTATAGCAGGTCTTAAATCTGCAAATAAATTAATTATGATGTATTTACTGATTAATGAATTTCCAGGGAATAACATTACTTTCTTTTTTCAGATCAAAATGGCGAACATTAATGAAGTTCAAGAGTAAGTATCACTAACTGTATATAGACAGTGCATCATTTTCTGTATTTAAGTTCTGATTTCTCAGACCGCCAGCTCCAATTTGCTACTTGAATTGGGAATTATAATTTTTCGGAGAAAAAGTGCTTGCTTCAATAATGATTTTACCATTAATTTGTCGACTGTAACTAAAATAGAGGTAAAAAATGACTTGCATCACAGAAGGAACGTAGTTAAAAACGACGCAAAAGAAAAGCAGCTGGGGGGGGGGAGAGTGTGTCCTCCCGGGCCCTTCCCAATGGAGATATATCTCTTGTGCTCTTTTCATCGCAACATACTTGTGGTATACATTCTTCTGGTGCGACAAATATATACGAAGAATGTAAGATATTATTTACTTCACAATCATCACTGAAAATTCTTCCTATAAAAAGCAAAACAAATCTAAATTCATCAAAGAACTCATAATATATTCTAGGGTTCATATAGTAAAAATATTAGTCATTTATTGCATATATTACATTATTTGTCACATAAATATGTTTATCAGTGGAATTGTTTGTAATTATATGATGATGTGGCAAATATGAGTTCAAATTATATAACAACATTATCTAGGATTAATTTATAATTTTTGTAATTTAATAAATGTATTGCGTTTAAAGGTTTGGGTGTAAAAATTATAGGCCCCAGAAACATTGAGGTCGAGGTCGTAATAATCTTTAGGAATATTTTCATAATAATACCGATTCCTCCAAAATGCCCGATACTATTATTTCCATTCGAACTCCTTGCTGTTTAAAACATGTAAGGAATTATTCTTATGAATTTTACTTAAAAGAAAATTATATTACGAAAAGCATTGAAAACCATGCTGCCGATATCACAAGGAACGAACTTTTGTGGTTTTAACCCTCGGCTATTTTCTGGGCTTACAATCTTCAACTTCATCCGTTATTTGCTCTATATCGTTTTAACTCGTTACTACAAGCATGGATTTTTGTTCAATCAAATACAGGAATGCTATCAGAGAGACTCCGCTGTAAATCAATTAATTATTTTCAAAAACCAAATAATTAAATAATGTAAAATATACTATTGCTATTAGATAAGTTATTATTTATTAAATGAAATAGAAAAAATATTTTATTACGGCTTTTTGCATGACAAAATAGCTCAAGTTTAAACAATTGCAGTTTCAGCTTTGCTACAATACATTATCTAACTCTTCTTTCAATTCCAACTAACGTATTCGCTTAAAGGACAATTTTTTTACATAGTTAAATTGACAAACAACGTTGAGGAATAAAATTAACTGAAGACGAAAATATGTTTGTAGAAAATGAGGGTGTCTAAAATATGACCTCAGCAGATCACTAACACGGGCATGTGGTCCATGAGACCATTCCAAAAGTTTAGAGTCATGAATCTCTCCAGCTGAATTCAAACAGGAAACTGATAGTCGTTACTATAAAGGGGTGATGAGAAATAAAGGTAACGAGAACGACAGCATCGCCACACAGCGGGAAATGATGGAAATGTAACCTTAAAACTTTGTTGCAGTCTCCCTGACCGTATGCCTGCAGTTACTGGCCAACGACGTTAATAAGTATATACACGTTTCACCACCTTGTCGCCAAGATTAGCTTGACCAACGTAGGAATACGTTTCCCTAATAGCAATTGCAACCCAAAGTTACGACGTTGTAGTTAGTTAGCCGAACATTTTATTAATGGTGTTTAATTGTAATGATCAAAAATGTCAATCATCATTTATGTTAAAAAGCACACTCATCTCGCAGATCCCTCCCAGGCCCAACTCCCACCATGGATCGGCTTCCGGGCAGTGCAGACGCCCGCGGCACGGACTACGAGTTCAAGATGGCGGCGCTGCTGGCTCTGCGCCTGCGCAGACGCGGTGCGCGCTTTCAAATGTTCTCCAACGCCGGCGCCGCTCTGCCCTTCGACGACCTTGTGGTTCGCGTGCTGGCCCGACGCCAGGCTGCTGGCATCCAGCTCAAGCACAAACACTCTGGAAAACAGCTCACCTCGCAGGCATGTAAAAGATATTGAAGATAAATATTGAATATTAATATTACAAAAGCATTAAAAGCTTTTTTACATATGGGCATCTTTATTTATAGACGTAATTTTTTCTTGAAACCTATTTACATATTTAAAATGGATGATGCTATTTCGATCTTTTTTATTGGAATCTTACTTACGTCACACAAACGAAAGTGAAGCAAAAATACAATCAAATAAAAGAATAGGTATAATTATTAATATAAAGATAGTAAATATGAATGACAAAATAGATAGAGTTCAGTACAATCTGTGATTCATTTTATTATTCTTATTTTACATTCTCGTATATATAGTGTAGAGAAATATGTTATGCTACAAAAATTGATGCTGACATTTTAACGGAAATGCAGGTTTTGATGGTCTCTGATATCGGGAAAATGTTTGTTTTTTCAAAAGGTCTGTCCGCCTCTTCATCTCTTCCTCCATCTGTGAACAACACTCACTGATCTCAGGATTTTAACCAAAATTTATATTCCCTAACCGCTCTGCTGATATCGCGGTCCCTGGATTTTGAAACTGATACTTTAATTTTTAATTTTATCAAAAATGGATCCCAACTTTTTCTTCAATTGTTCTTACATGAATATGCTAAAATATTGTTTACCTTTATGGCTCTTAAAACGAAGCAGAGGACAGACAACGTAAAGTAGAGGAAATGAGAGTAACAGACCTCGAGAATACACTGCAATATGGTAATTTGGAACGAGATGATTATGATGTTTCGAGTGTAATTATGATTATGAGAAATGTTTTTTAATTGGTTAGTGTTTCATAATTCGTAACGTTGGCTATTTGCATATTCTTTCCCAATTATCCATTTTACTACACCAAACAGCTCTAGGATAATAGGTAAAAGATAAATAAGTCATAAAACCCTTGTTGAAGTTCTTCAATTAGTATTGCATGTAAGAAATAAATGAGATAAATGTTTTTAATAATGATGAAAGTAAACATTCATTATCTTATGAAAAAAAAAGTGTTTTATGACTTATTCATTATTTACTTACCACCTAGGATTTTGTCATTCTTTTGCTGAGCACGGCACGATGCAGATCGCGCTCCGATCAGTAGTCTTCATTCAGTTACAACTGCGGTGATCGAGGTGATTGAGCGATGTGATTTAACTGTGTTTTTCAGCAGTGTTTCTTGGTGATATTCTGTATTGTTCAATAAGTAAAACAACAACCAACCAGTGCAACCAAATAGTGCAACCATTTATGTGTGAAAAATTAGTGTGAATAGTGCTCCCCCCCTGGGGTTCTACTCATCTCAGGGTTAATTGAGCAGTCAATGGAAGCGATCAATGAAAATCCAAACAGCGATGAATTCTACGGTAGGGACTTCCATCTTCATCATCATCATCACCAGTGGGCGCCTCTCTACCACCATCGCCACCACAAGGGGGTGAACATCAGGAAAACTCATTACAGAACGCGAGAGTAAACAGCAACGTGTGCTTCGATTCAAACAAGAGCAAAAGGTCCGATTCTGACCATGAATGTTAGGTACAACGTACCAAGAAGTTCACGCTATGAATTGCTTTGAAATTTAGACAATCGTGATAATTTGACATGTGTTAAAACTGTAAAAATTCTATCAATATTCATTCATAATGTTAACGACTACGGATATCTACTTCTAGTTAATGATATTTAAATAGTAGCCAAATACGAGTTTACTATAAACAACAAAAAAAGTTTTATCAAGTGAACGTTGTAACAATTGAAGACTCCAGAGGTTATAGAAAAGTTGGTGATGGAAATAATATTCAATATCATTCTTTCAGAGATCCCTATCATTCTAAACTTAGTCATAATTTATGGTATACCTGTAATTTACTCTCAGAAAGAAATATTTGATGAACTATCAAGGCTTGCGTACCCAGTAACCGACGTAAAAGGCTATATAATAAAAATAGAGAACCATGGTCCTGTGCTGTAGATTTAATTGACACTGAAAATGCTAAATCAATATTTAATGAAACTAAATTATTTCATTCTGTAATTAAAGTGCGCTTGCGAAACGCTCCAAATGCTTGCGAAAAGCGTTGCCAGAGATTCAACTGCACCCACGCTAACTGTAAATTAAATCCAAGGTGTGTTCGTTGTGATGGCTCACATCACTATTCGCAATGTAATAGATCAAAAAGAGAACAACCGATTTGTGTTAATTGTGGGGGAAATCACACCGCGAATTATCGTGGCTGACAAAAATTTAAAGAAGCAGAAAGTGGACGAAAGCAATGACAAGGCCTTCACAATGCTCAAACCTTCAATTCAAACACTCGCAGTAAGAAAAAATGCAGGTGAAAAATTCAAACTTAATGAATATGCAATACATAGACACGATAGGTTAACAACGCACTGTGCTTCGGGTGGGGTGGCAATCTTAATTCACAAAAGCATAAAACATTTCCAAATAGAGATTTTATCTAACAAAAAGCTAGAACCAGTAGCAGTACGTAACTTCAGATAACACAACAAATTTTTTAGAAAATGTGCAAAGGCCCCTTGGTTCATCTCGAATACACACATTCAAAGGGAACTTTAAATAGAACCCCTAATTGAACGAATAAGAAAAAAACTGTGACACTTCTTTCATCCTCTCCTTGCAGTATAAAATTCATAATGGGAAAAACATTTAATAATCCCAAAAAATACGCTCACAATATTCCAAAGACATGTTAAAACTCCAATAAAATATTCATTATAATAATGTAAGTTAAATACAAAAATTTTCATTCCATAATGGTAATTGCTGAATGTATGTTTGGAGGTTATCTAGATTTAAGAATTATAATGTATTGTAAAATTCGTCTATTTTTGTAAAGTTGTTTAGATTATATATTAGAAATATAAGTATGAAATCCTGTAATTAGCTAGTAGTAAGATACAAGAGTGAGAGGTTGTATGTCAACATGTTACGTTTGAAAATAACTAGAGGTGCTACAGAATGGCACAGACTTTCTCGTAGTGCAGTTTTCTAATTTCCTTTGTGCCCTGGCTTTAAGGTCTAGCTCCATTCTGTGGCCAGCTGCCATCTATCGTTGCCCAAAGTATACATTTTTGCGATTTTCTCAACTTTCTACTTTCCCAATATTAAATGAGAGTAAAACTTTGTCCTAAATAGAAATTCTCAATGAAACATTTGATCCGTTTTTAAGAAATGGCGATAAAGCATTACTGTAAATCGAAATTTGAAGCTCTTCTTCATCGGAATCTATGGAGTTTTGGAGAAACTTCGTTAAAAGTCATTTGAATCACTTCCACTCACAAATGTAATAATGTATACAAATCAAAGGAAATGTATATAAAAACTAAAGAGTAGAGCAATATAGCGTTTATGTCATAGTATATGGCTAGTTTGGCAGTACGTACCAAAAATTTGAAGAAAAAATTTGGAGCCGTTTTTGAGAAAAACTTATTGTTGTAAATTTTAAAATTGCAAATATCGCATGTCATATTGCGAGAAAAATACTAAAATTTTCAAACAAATCTAAATCACATTAAATAAAGAAGTATATATGGACAACAAATTTTATTTGAAGGAAAAATCCCTATCTTCAATTTTGTAGTTTTAGGAAGAGGTCGAAAAAATTCAAACTTTTGCAATTTTCGAAAATTCAGAGTTAACCATGAAAGTCAGACCTATGCACCTTTATAAGTGTATTTTATTATATTCTTTCAAGAAATTTAAAGAAAAATTGGAGCTGTTTTTGAGGAAATTTTGAAAATGTTCGGGGGCTCGTGTAAAGTACCCAAATTTACAGAATGTTTTTCAAAATCTCAAACCTTCAACTGAGCCAAATGGACAGGGGTTTCTTCAATTTGGAAAAATCGTACTTGTAACTTAGACGCTAGTAGCGTACAAACGGGCGAACAGACGGACGTCTTGCATCCAATTAATTTTTCGGCATCAAGGACCCACAAAACTGGGATTTTGTCTACGCCACTAGTTAGAGAATTTTTTCTATTTATTTAGCAACTGGTTTTTCGGACCTATGCACCTTTATCACTATAACGTTTTCGTTGCAAGAGCTCGGCAATGATTTTTTTCGCCGAAAATCCATCGCTTTTTCGCGCAGCATTACATAACTTTCTCTATACTACGTATATTACTCCGTACGTATACGAGAAGGTAAAAATTTACAAACTCCTGAAAAGCAGGAAGATAATAAATTAAAAAGAAAGGATTTTATTATAACATTTACATGGCACAATGGGAAAATAAATAGAATATAACAGGAACGGGGTATTTAACTATTGTAATATTTTAAACAATTCGGGTTGCTTATGGAACGATTGCACGACTATCGCTTGTGAGACGTGGTCCCACTGTATTGACAGGCATTCGCGAGTAGCAGCGGCGATTTCGGGCTGCACAAGTACTTCAAGCTGTACAAGGAGATGCAGAGCTGGCACGACCCGCAGCGGCAGGCTCCTCTCACCGCCGACCAGCAGCTGCTGTGCGAGACCCCGCTGCAGGACGTGTGGTTCGTCATCTACACCCCCGCAGCTCTGAGGGGCGCCGCCAAGCGGCCCGCCCCCGCCACCCACATGCCCTTCGAGGACGAGCTGCAGACCGACCCTCAGGGCCAGAGCGTCGCCTTGACGACAGCGACCACATGGTACGAGGCCTTCTTGTACAGTTGCAACAACTTCAACGAGCGCTGCCACTAGGGCGTGGCCTTCCACATCTCTTTTATTCAATTCAATCCAATGATGCCTCGTTTTCCGTCGCGAGTCTCAGGTTGGCAGGCCTGCTCTTCCTTCGTTTTTTAAATTAAGTTACTGTGTTTCTATTTCTGTTTTGTGTTACTGTGTAACTCTGTTCTTAGTGGTTTGACGTATTGTTCATTATTGTGATAATTGTATCCTGACATATACGTGAGGTTAAAGCCAATAAATAAAAAAACTTACTTATATTAGTACTAGAAGATCTTCCTGGTTGAAGGAAGTTTGGGAATGAATGTTGAATGAAATGAAATAAGAGGAGCGTCTGTTCCAAGAAGGTTTTCTGTTTGCTGGAAACGAGAAACATCAAGTTGGGTGAAAGAAGGAGCATCTGTTCAAGGACGTGGGAAGTGCGAAAAGACGTGTGAATTGAAACGTCCAAAGAAAAACATCTTCAACGGAGGGGCTTCTTCGGGGCGAGTGTGGGAAGCAGAAAAGGTGGAGGCCTTGCTGCTTGTTGCAGGTGTGGGGGTGCATGTCGAAGGAGTCGGCGGAAGTCCAGCAGCTGTTCCAAGGAGGCTTCCTGCCGCGGCTGCGCCTGCTCTGCCGCCAGGCGACCGTGGAGCAGTTGGACTCGCTCCTGGAGGAGGAGATGAACGCCGCCTTCGGCCAGCCGCTGCCTCGCGCCGATTGGCTCACCGAGCAGCTCCTCCGTCGCTTCAAGGCGTGGGCGCAGAACAACCCCTCGGGCGAGGCGGTGTCGGAGGTGACCGCTTTGCTGGGGGAGGTGGTGGGGGAGGACTTGCGGCGCGCGGGGCGGGCGGCGGCGGGCGGCGGCGCGCTGCGATTCCAGGTTGGTTACTCGGTTAGTGATGCCGGGCGCGGCAACAGCTTAGGGCATTAGTCCCGTATGTGTAGTGCATGTTTTCACTCGGGAGATGGCGGTGATCTTCTCCCGCTGGATGGCGAGATCCGGCGCCGACCTACCGTCGGCTAGCGGGGTTTCCCCCTAACCAGGACACTCCCACCAGCGGGGCACCGCCCCAACCGGGACAAGCTCTAAGCTCCCGACCAGTCTCCTAAAATATGTGGTAGTGTAGTGCATGTTAGTGTAAGTGTGTGTGTAAGGGGGAGAGGATTGGACAATGAAGAAGGAAAGGTCATGCGCGGTCCCGTGACCCGTTTGATAGGGTACTGCTCCGGCATTCGCCTGGTGTTGATCGGAGAAACCACGGAAAACTACCGATCAGAGCAGCTGGCCGGTAGAATTTTCCTCCAGGCAGCGACTGAATTCGACCTAGCTGAAAAGCTAGTGTCCAAAATCCTGCCGCCGTCAGGACTCGAACCAAGGACCTTCCGGTCAGAGGCGCGCTTCCAGGTTGCGAATACGACATCCATACAAGGACATCTGTCTTCAAAGTTAAAATAGCCATATTAATATTATAGCGCTCTAAAAACATCTACGTTTTTTAACATCAAACTTTCTAAAATTGTTTGTAGTAACCTTTTAATCCGCGTTCGCGCTGAGGAGAATTGAACCTGACAGTTGACGCGATTTTATTAATTTATAGTTCAGATTTAACTAACAGTAAAAATATCAAGAACATTTAACAAATCATCCTAAAGCGTGAACTCTCAGTGTTATCTCAGAGATTCTGTTTGCTCAATGCGAGGAAATGCATACGAAATATCCGCTCATTGGACACATATATGTGGCACATTGGACTTTGATATTACGCAGTACAGGGGGGCGGGTAAGTTTGAAAAATCATGGCGGAGATATGGTGGTAATAAAAGCATTACATTTGATTTGTAAGAAAGATAATTCCATGAGGAATATTGCAAACGTGCATCTGAAACATTCCGTTTTGACATATAAAGATATTAAACTGTAGCGAAATATGTAAGAAATGTGTTATAATAGGTAAATATTTAAAAATATGTAATTAAACGAAAATATGTACAAAAATGTAAAACAAAAATAGTTCTAATTCATTCAGACTCTTGTAATCTCTAGAAAATGTAATTGAATGCAGGTATGTAGTTCCTGTATAACAGGTTTTGTCCAGTTTCCCTGATCCATTGAGCAAATGCTGAGATGACCCCTTGTTTTGTTCTGGACATAAATGTAACTTCAATATCTGTGCACGTCTTCTAGAATTCAGTGGGAAATACAATATTCAAATTATCGTTTCCATGTTGTCGCGGCAGGAAGTATTATTCCGAAGGACAACATGGATAAGAGCCTAAATTTATTGCTTTTTCATCCTTGAAAATAGATTTTTTTACATGGTAGCTTTTTTTAAAGTAGTATATGACTTAGTGTAGGGATCACAGAATTTTGAAAATGTGCGCACAATTCACTTTTCCCCATAGCACGTCATACGCAGTTTTTAACTGTTTTTTTGACGTAAAATAAATAAATAAACATGTAAATTTGCTGGCTGTGGCAGGCCGGCCCCTGCGCGCGCCTGCGGAAGCTGCTGCGCCTGGCGCGGGCGCGCGGCGGCGGCGCTGGCGGCGGCGCTGGGCGTGGCGCGCGTGGCGCTGGTGGACGTGCAGCGGCAGGCGGAGGCGGCGCGCGGGCTGCTGGACGCCGCCGTGGCGGGCCACCGCCTGCACGTGGTGGTGGCTGCGGGCGAAGCGGAGGACGATGGACGCTGGAGGGCCTTGAGCCGCGCTGGGAGGCGCCGAGGAGGACTGGGCGCTGGACCAGCTCACCGCGCACGCCCAAGAGACACTGCTCAACGCTACAGTGTTTTTCCAGGTGAGTGGGGATGAGTATTGCTACCGTTCACCCTACGTAGGCTACGACCCTCGTACCAGAGGGACTGCTCCTGTGACGTAGTGGTTTGTTCCTGCCTAGCAACATGAGACGTTGTTGAGGAACAAAATAAATAACCAGAATTCAGTGAGAGGTCGAGGTAAGCAGACCTGCTTAGAAGATCCACGAGGTTGTGGCTGCAGATAGTTTATGAATTATGTCCTGGAGCACAAGTAATAAAGTGTTGTTCAGTTCCTACACTCCCTAGAGTAAGCACCGTGGCGCTTGGTATATATCTTTGCTCCCTCCCCCTTCAGGTGTACAAGTACTCCTTTTGCCTGGGATCCGGATACGGCGGAACTCACGCCACCGGGGCGTGAAGCCTGGGTAGGGCTCCTTTGTCAGCTGGGGCTGCAAACTGCTCGGGCTAGCTCAGGGTTATAATTAAGAGCCAATCACAAAACGACATGCTAAATGCCCTACACGTTTGCCCATGACTATCGGATACTTTACGACGAAGTCAAGTGGCCAAATGGGGGCTGCCTAGACCGAGACCTGGGTAGCTTGGGACCCCCAACCTGTCTTCAACGCATCCACTTTGACATTGTCGACGTGTGTATCGCCGGAATCTAGGCAACATTCGTCATCCCTATCGGACTTTTCTAAGTGGATTTGGCAAGAAGTCCTGGGTCCGTTCCTGCGCAAAAGTCGGCTGGTAGAGTCAACTGGTGGCTGACCAATCAAACCTCGCAACACGGAGCTTAGCGCAGTCTTCTCACTGCACTCATGTTGGCGCTAACAACGTGAGTAATGTCGGGAAACTCGAGTCTATCAATATCCTCAGGCCTTTTGATCTTCTGCCCCCCCACCCTGCCGGGTAATTCTTGGTACACGGAGAGGGAAATTAGGCCAATTGAGTGTTCGAAAAAAATCGATTTCGGAATCGAAGGAACAAAATGAATACTAAAATCGAATCGTAAGAAAAGTATCGATTCTCAAAAGATTCGTATTTAAAAGAGTACCTCCTCATTTACTCTGCGGTCTTTCTTTCATGATAGAAAAAACAGGCGTATCAACAAAAGTATCGATTTCAACCAATCGCAAAAAAGTATCTATGGGCAAAGAAATCGTATTTTCATGCTATCAAGGAAATCGTATCCAACGAAAGTACGTTAACGGTTAACGATATCGGTCCAGCTGTGTCGATTCTATTCCGACAATAATTGAAAACAAAGGAATCGAATACCGATGTCATAGGAATAGAAAAAGAAATCGATTCCTGAACCGAATCGGCGGTTTTAGAAGGTGGATGACGAACGGTTTAAACACTACTTGATGGGTCGGTGAGACGAGGCATGAGAAGACCGAGTTCTAGGAAATGATTGAAACATGGGTTGTCAACTACATAGTTCATTAGTCGTGTAACTGTAGTGAATGTTGTATTCTGGGAGGGGAGATGTTCCTCCGCTGGAGGAGACACATTCCGGTTCGTTCAGTGGGAAATAAACTAGAACAAGATGGATAGCGCTTCGATTGCTTATTTATTCCGCTGCCCCCCAGCTCTTCACTGGCTACTTGTTTGATCAACATCGCTTAGTTGTGCAGTTCATGGCATGTGCAAGTCAACAAAGTTCCGTTACAGTAATAGTTTCTTAATATTTCCTGTATGTATTATTGTGACTCTTATTCATTTAATAATAATTCTTACTTAAATACGAATCTACTTAGAATGAAAAACGGCTAAATGAGTATTCGTGTGCGGTGTTATGTCAAGTTTCGCAAACACGAGCAACCGCAATTTTTAACTTTCGCACATGCCGGTTGTAAACCTGTTGTCGTTGCTACGTGCTTCTAGTCCAAACACTGTGAAGGTATCTATTGAAAGAGGCGCGAGTCGTGCTCGAAAGTGGCGCTTACTCATGTTTGATTGGTTGGTTGGTTAGTGATTCCGGGCGCGTCAACAGCTTAGGTCATTAGTCCCGTAAGTGTGGTGCATGTTTTCCTTGGGAGATGGTGATCTTCCCCTGCTGGATGGCGAGATCGGCCCCGACCTACCGTCGATTAGCGGGGTTTCCCCCTAACCAGGACTCTCCCACCAGCGGGGCACCGCCCCAGCCGGGACAAGCTCTAAGCTCCCGACCGGTCTCCCGGGATATGTGGTAGTGTAGTGCATGTTAGTGTGTGTGGGGGGGAGAGGATAGGACAGGGAAGAGGAAGGAAAGATCGCGCGCGGTCCGTATCCCGTTTGATAGGGTACTGCTCCGGCATTCGCCTGGTGTTGATGGGAGAAACGACGGAAAACTACCGATCAGAGCAGCCGGTCGCTAGAATTCTTCTCCAGACAGCGACTGAATTCGACCTAGCTGAAAAGCTAGTGTCGAAAATCCTGCCGCCGTTGGGAGTGGGAACCTAGGACCTCCCGGTCAGAGGCGCTGCAGTGACATCCGCTGATGCACAGAGTCCTGATACTCATGTTTGAGGATCACGTGAGGGAGTGTGCAGTACTCCTCCGCCTTCAGGACATGCCAGCCTTCCTCGACACCTCAAGGGTCGTGTGAATGAGCGAGCAATGCCCTTCCGTCTCCGGGATGAATGAGTGTGCAGGGTTCATGCATGGGTTAGTTTAACTCGCACGTTGGGCGAGGCAGTGTTGGGAGCTGGGGCGTGCGCAGGGCACGGCGATGCGTCTGCGCGACCTGGAGCCCGCGTGGCCGTCGCTGCGCGAGGACGCGGACGGCGCGCTGCTGAGCGCCCTGGCGCGCGGAGGGGCGGCGATGGGCGCGGCGCCGCCCGCCCCGGGCGACGCCCACGCCTACCTGCAGCGCACGCTCGAGCACCCCGCCGATCTGCATCCGGCCGTGCTGTGGAAGCTCGACCCCAAGCACGACCACATCGCCCTCAGCGGCGTCTCGCGGAAGCTACTGAAACAGCTGAAGGCCGGAGCGCCGCCCCCGGAGGATGAAGAGCGGCAGGCTCAGGGTCACGAAGACGACTCGTCAGCAGAGGACTCGGAAGAGGGAATGGACCTACATGACCCGAAATCGCTACTTGGACAGAGTGACAGGTGAGCAAATCAAATGTAGATATTCAAAACACGAACACTTAATGTACGCGCTGTCTTTTGAGAATGTATTTCGGAGGTTCAGCAAACGCACAGCGCCTCTGCCGATCTGCGCAGCGCACGTTCTCTAAAACTCCTGATATTGATGGACAAACGGAGGCCTTGAAATCGGATCTAGGCGTTCTTACAATTGTTTGTATTGCTTTGTTCTGAGAGAGGCCCAGTCGCTCGGTCAAAAAGGGGTCGTCGTTTTGTCGTCGGGCGAGACCAAACATGCGAGTGTGAGGTTATTGTCAGCAAAGCAACGATACTGAGCTTTTTAGTTCCAAGATCAATTAGTGTTTCTAAATGCAAAGATGAGCGTTTTCAGACACGTCGAGGAATCGTCTAACATGTGTCTCTAGCCGACTTAATATTTATAAAGATATAATTTATGTATATGTGTATTTGGCATTTTAGGGTCGGATTATTTCGGCTTTTGCCAGCGAGCGGTGTTCCCAGGCCTGGGCTTCTTCGTACTCTCTCGCTACTGCTTACGCAGTAGAGAGAAATTTATGTAATGCGGCGGGGAAAACGGCGAAGATTCGGCAGAGAAACTTATTGCTCACCTCTGATAACGAAAAAGTGGATAAATCCAGTTACTAAATTTAGAAAAAATAATCCTTTAACTCGTGGTGTAGAGGTCCATGATTTCTTGGTCCTTGATACCGAAAAATCGATTGACGGCGAAACGTCCGTCTGTCTGTCCATCCGGTGTATGTTAACAACAATAACGCCTAAATTATGCATACGATTTTTTTGCAAACTGAATTAACCCCTATCGATCTGAACTGAGTCAAAACTCTGCAATTTTGAAAAACGTTCATTAAGTTTTCGGAGACTTTTACGTGAAGTCCTTGGGACATTTTGAAATGGCCACACACGCTTGTAAAGATGGCATAGATCCGATTTTCACTGTTAACTCTGAATTTTGATTTTTTGGGGCGTTTTCCTACAATAAAAAATTCAATAGATTTTTCCTTCAAATGGAATTGGTCTCCATCGTGGTTCTATTATTAAGGTCATGCACCTTTGTTTACATTATTGCAGTTACAAGTATATATGCTTTAAATTATGTCTTGCAGTGCTGATACGCCTGCCCGCAGGTGATCTGCGTGACGTGGGGTGTCGTACTTTGATTTTTTGGGGGCGTCTTCCTACAAATAAAAATTGCGCTGACGTGCTGCATGGGAGGCAGAGTACTGATACGCCTGCCGCGGTGTCTGGCTGACGTGCTGCATGGGCAGGTGATCGCCCTGCCTGCAGTGGTCTGTGACGTGCTGCATGGGGAGCAGAGTCTGATACGCCCTTGCCTGCAGGTGGTCTGTGCTGACGTGCTGCATGGAAGGTGACGCGGCAGGTGTGTCTGATGCGCCTTGCCTGCAGGTGGTCTGTGCTGACGTGCTGCATGGGGAACAGAGTACTGATACGCTCTTGCCTGCAGGTGGTCGGTGCTGACGTGCTGCATGGGGAGCGGAGGGTGTTGATACGCCCTTGCCTGCAGGTGGTCTGTGCTGACGTGCTGCATGAGGAACAGAGTACTGATTCGCCCTTGCCTGCAGGTGGTCGGTGCTGACATGCTGGACCGGAAGCAGATGGTGCTGATACGCCCTTCCCAGCTGGTGGACGGTGCTCTGTGCTGGATGGGGAGCAGAGGTTGTGATACGCCCTTCCTAGCAGGTGGTCGGTGCTGACGTGCTGGATGGGGAGCAGAGGGTGCTGATACGCCCTGCCTGCAGGTGGACGGTGCTGTCGTGCTGGATGGGGAGCCGCCCTGCCTGCAGGTGGACGGTGCTGTCGTGCTGGGGCGAGCGCCGCGTGCGTGCGGGAGCCCACGTGCGTGCACGAGGCGGAGGCGGCGGCGCGCGACGCGCTCGCCTGGCGCCACGGCCGCGGGCTGATGGCCGGGGAGCCGGGCATGGGCAAGAGCCACTTCCTGCAGCACCTGGCGGCCGAGGCCCGCGCGCGGGCGCCGAAGAGCTGGGCGGTGTTGGTGCAGGCGCTGGCCCATCGCCAGCTGCTGCAGGCCTGGCCGCCACCGGAAGGTACGAGCCACGCCTCTTGATTTGGTTGCACACAATGGCGCTCTTCCATGAGAACCATTACGAATAAAATTTTATGTTTGACTGTTCACGCAGCAACGCAAGTCCCATATCCATGAGCAGCAGAAAATCAGAAATTTACACAGTTACATCCCAAATTATGATGTACAAAATACTTCAACTATCCAGAATATTAGAAATTAATTACCTGAATGTCATAATAGGTGTCGAATGATGATTGTACATTTATAATCTGTATTGTGATAACAACATACCGAACTGCGAGGACAGGAAAGAAAAGTTACTCTTAACTGATGGCTTCTATTAAGCAATTTAACAATACGCTATCCATTAAGGACTATCAAATAAAGGGAATTGTTTCTACAAATGATGTATTACCACTTTTACTCCAAGAAAAAGTATATTTTTGTTTATATTATTGTGTCCTAGTTAAAGAGAGTATGACAGGAATTCGTATGTTGGTTCAATGTATAAGTATAACCCTCGAGAGGCATCTCCTTTGAAAGTTACACGAGCAGCAGCGCGGTGCAAATTTGCTTCCAGCTACGTTTTCTTGGAAATAATGTTGTTCTACGGTTTTCCTGTCACAAAGAAGGCGAATTGTTTTCGCCCTGTCGTCCTCAGATGTATAATTTTACAAAATGTATAACAAGTGTCGTAAACTTTATTATGAAATTTGTATGAACTACTTGGGAAACTGAAAATTCATAACATTGACACAATTGACAAAATTTAATTTACAAAATAATGGGTGAATAATATTACTCACTTGTTTATAGTCACGTCATTCTGAATCGTAATTTCTGACACATGCACTGCACGATATTGTTGTTTTAGAATGTTCTTTACAGACAAACATTTGACATACATCACATTTTGTGGACGTAAATGTGTTTTTCGCGCTGCCACAAATGACCATCTACCCCTTTTGTCGTGATGGTTTGCTCGCCACACATTTCTGCAGGCCAGTACTTGCAAAATCTTGCTTTGATATTAGAAGATAAAAATCTCATTGTTGCTCTATCATTTTGGCGAGGGTTCATAAGCTGAAACGCCAGTGTTTTCATGAAAATTCTTCTATAAACATCCTTGTTTTCTTTGTTATCCTTTGAATATTTCATATGCACTGATTCCAGCAATATTCAGAAGTGCTTAAAAAAGTGATAGTGGCCATCTTCTGGTTGCGCAGGAAACACTGTAAGACCCAATCATCAGATCCACGATGCCAACACCACCTTTACTCATGTTCTAATCGCCTCCTATATTATTTCAGTAGTATACATAACTTTTGCAACTCTCACGCGCAACCAATCTTTATAAATAAGAACTCTAAAGAAAGAGAATTTTACCCTTAAGACGAGGTGCACTTTGACTTTAAAAATATGAGGTATTTGTTTAAAAAAAAAATATTCATCTCATATGCAACCCGCAACAATTGGTCGGATGTTCGAATCTATATCATTCAATAACTCCTAAACTATGCATTTTACAGCCTTAAAAACTAAACTTTGAGGCCAAAAGCCTAAAAACACGTTCCTCACACCGCAATCTACAGGATGACAAGACAAACAATCTATTCCTGAATATTCTATTACATTTTTGGTGGTTCGATGCTTCTCGATTCTACCCCACTTGTTCAGAGCCTGTAGAATCTGCAACTGTATGTGAAATTCAACTAATTACTTTATATTATACGCGATTGATTTACATGGGTATACCTCTCTGCTTGGCAATAACGTAAAATAAGAATAATTTGTAATCACAAGGGTGTATTGTATTGTTATCAATTACAACGAGACATATAGAACAAGTGCCGGGAGTGTAACAAGGTCTTGAAGAAAACTACGTATTTCAAGCTTAATTTGGAAATGCCAAAATAGGGAAAGAGAGTGAGGTCTCACATGCGAGAGTTCTAGCACGGGTACGCTAGTCAAGTATTATTTCTGATTACCTGTTTCTGACACAATATCATCATCATGAATAGTTGACAATATCACCGACTTATTTTTCTTTGGTACATAGGAAAAAAAGTGTTATATCTTTTTGATCCAAAAACGGGCGTTATCGACCTTTGAACAATATCAGTTGGATTGTTCGAGACGCAGAATGACCCGAATGGCAGTTTACCGCACTACACCTCAACATTTGTTGTGAAATATGTTTTTGCATCAGATAGTTCAAAAATCTTCAATTCGTACTTGGCTGGTTAGCTAGGAATGTACTGGATAAAGTTGCATCTTTCATTAAATGGTTAGAGTGTCTCGTCAAATGTAACAAATTCGCCCGAATTATAATACAGTTTACAATTGTTAGTAAAAGAATCTAAAACATTTCTGATATGAGCAGGGTATTGTCAACGCAACAACTGTAAAAATCTTCCATAACTTATGCATGCACTTTGCATGACGTCAAATTTCAATACCAGTACCAGCTTTGACCCAAAGTTCCTTTCACATTAGTATGATTTTCTTTCTTCGTTCCTATCAAGTGCAATATGTCTAGACAGCCCAAAATTCATTACTGGATATTTCCCGAAAGTTTTTGTCACGTGTGTATTTGACATCAACTTTTTCTTACGAATGTACATGTTGGTCATTATTCATCAACATATTATCATAATAACTGTAAAAATGCTTCTATTTCTCATTTAGCATTCTTAGCACTACCTTTTGGCCGAGGGAAAATTTTTATTATGTTATTTTGACTAATCTTCGAAGACTTTTTGAAGGGCGTTGTCCTCCATATAGTCGCGTTATCCCTTGCAACAAAACAATTTTCTTCCCCTTTAAGGTCATATTCCGGATTAAGGAAATATCAGAAATATTTTCTCCGTCAATTTCATTATTCACGTGTTCATCGACCTCGCCTTCATTTGTCAGGAAATCCTCATCTAATATTTCTTGTATTTTCTGAAGATCCTAGAATTCCCTTTTTCTCAAGTCGTAGTTGATAACGAAAAAGACCCATTCCGGAAAGTAATTACAGATAAAACTAATGTACTAATGTTTTGGAGTAAAATGTGCAACAAGAGAAGATGTAAGATCGGCAGCGCGGTGCAAATCTCCTCCAAACTGCTCGGACCGCGCAATCTTGCAGACTGCTGATAACTGATTTTTATTTTTAATTTTTTTTCTTCTCGTTCGACATTACTGTCTCTCCAAGAGTTGGAAAATAGTACATTTTATAATATAACATTTTGTATATGTCCATCCATAGCAAGGAGTATTTATTCCTACTCGTGAACATTGTCTAAGTTTCGAAGGTTTGTTCAGGCTTCGAGGTTTGGTTTGAGGTGTAAAGTTGAAAGTTAAGGTAGCACTAGAAAGGATGTAAAAATCAAGTTCCGGTGGTCTCAATCTATCCTTAGGGAACCTTAATTTAATACGGGGCCATGAAGCATGACGTTCCTGATTAAATATTGTGGAACAGAGTGAAAAGTAAATATTTTGATAGAAATGGTCAGCTATTTTACTTATGTGTTCGTCTAGTGGCAATATATTTAGCTCGCGATGAAACATAACTGATAACTGATGAGGGTAGCGGTGTTAGAGACGGTTTTATCTTCTTCGTGGAATGTCACCCGAGGAATACTAGTGGCCACGACTTCCTGGAAGGGCTATCGCCGAACATACCCCGAAAATATTTCAGTGGTAGAAATTCTGCACCAGCACTGCCGCTCGAGGGTTAAACAGCATCTGTTGTGTGCTGTATGCCGGTAGTATGACAACAATTGTAAAGTGCGTTCAGTGAGTTTTGTTATATTTAATTGGATGTCGTACTATGGAAGATTGCGTAGTACGCGTCCCTCCCCTATGAAGCACTTCCACTGTTATGTACGGGTTATTCTTGCGGGGAGACTGCCCGTAGGCAGTGTTCCGCACCCGAGTTTCGACCCAGGCTTCCTTCGAAGCCTACCCCCGACGCGGGTCAGGGGACTCTTTATCTAAGCAGGCGCGCCCCGTGGGCAGTCCCCTTCTGCGCCTGGGATTTGACTCTCACTTTCTCCGCCAGATGTCGGGCTCAGTTAACTATATCCGAACTGTCTGGTTGGGAGAAAGTGGGATCTCGTTAGGGCGGGATGTTGTCGGAGGGATTTAATTTTGCCGGGCATCCTGCCAGGGTTCTTTTACATGCCACAAGAGTGACATGGCTACTGTGGATTTTCCGCCCGTCGAAAAATCGGGTTCCTCGGCCGAGATCGAACCCGTGCACTGGGGTTCAGAGGCCAGTAAGCTAACCCCTCACTCACCGAGGAGCCACTATGTGCCCTCTGTTCCGCAGCAGCCGTCTGTGCCCGCAGATCTGCGCTTGGAGCACGCCGTGGACCTGCTGCTGGCAGCGGCGGGGGCGGCGACGGGCCCGGCGGCGGGCGCGGCCCGCCGTTGCCTGAGGCAGCGCTGAGGGACAGCGGCGCCGTCGCCGTGTTTGTGGACGGCGTGGACGAGGTGTGCCCCGCCTACAAGGACAAGCTGCTGGCCTTTCTGCGCATCTTGCAGGCCTCGCGGACCAGCGTCCTTTGGGTCTCCGCTCGCCTAGAGGTACTCCACTTCCTGTGTCTCTGTTGGGTTGTCTTTGTAAATTTCGTCTTTCCCTCTGTCCATAGTGGAGACGGCTTGAATGGTGATGACTCTATATTCCTGACTCTATGTTCAATGACTTTATATTTGTCTTTTTTCCTTGGTCTTTGACGCTTATTGAAGGACCATTGTCACTAGTACAATGTTCCCTGATTTAACTTTCCTTTTGCGGTCTTTTAGTTTCCAGTTTAGTAGAAATTTCTAGTTTTGATTGGAGTGTACTTCCCTTTAGGGCGTGTGCTTTACTCTTTTTAATTATCTACAGTGAAGTTTGTTCCTCTCATTCATACTTCATCCAGTGATTTTTTCTCAGTAATTCTTATTCTCACTCTATGTTCTTGTAAGTTATCTTTTCTTTCTTGCCTAGTTATTAATTTTTAAGTTGGTTATTTTCTTACTCCTCTACTCCTTTGCTATTGATGGATATAATAACCACGCGCTGAGAATATGCTAGGCTGTCTTTGTGTTGATTCTTAAATTGACTATCGCGATTTCAAGTTGTTCTTTTCTCCTGTTTTATGCCGAGTGTGTGTTGGAGATAATTGTCGTCGGCCCCTTCTCTTGTCCTCAGATACTCTTGTCCATTCAGATCGCGAGAGATGGCTCAGGACATCAACTGATGTCACTGCAGTCCCTTTGACAGTCCCTCTGAATTAGGTTAGAGTTCCGACGGTTGCAGGATTTTTCGACACTTTTCCGAGGTTTCTCCGATCAACACCAAACAAATGCCGATGCAATACCCTAAGAAACGGGTCACGGACCGCGCGCGATCATTCCTATTTCATCCTTGTCCTATCCCTCTCCACTTACACACACTTTCACTAACATGCACCACACCTGATCGGAGACCGGTCCGGAACATAGAGCTTGTCCTCGCTGGGGCGGTGCCCCGCTGGTGGGAGATACCTGGGTGGGGAAAACCCCGCTAGCCAGCGGTAGGTCGGTGCCGGATCTCGCCATCCAGTGAGGGAAGAACATCGCCATCTCCCGAGAGAGAAAAAAAACATGCGGTACTAATGACTAGTAGTTGACGCGCTCTGAATCACTGACAATCAAATCAGGAGCGGTAGCTCAGTGCATCAACTGATGTCGCTACATCCCCTCTGACCGGGAGGTCTAGGTTCGAGTCCTGACGGTGGCGAGATTTCCAACATAAGGTTTTCAGCTAGGTCGAATTCAGTCGCTGTCTGGAGGGGAATTCTAGCTCTGATCGGTAGTTTTCCGTGTTTTTTCCGATGGCGACCAGGCGAATGGCGAAGCGGTACCTTATAAAACAGGCCGCGGACTGCGCGCGATCTTTCCTTCCTCTTCCTTGCCCTATCCTCTCCCCTTACACACACACTTACACTAATGTGCACTACATTACCACATATTCCGGGAAATCGGTCGAGAGCTTACAGCTTGACCCGGCTGGGGCGGTTCCCCGCTGGTGGGAGTGTCCTGGTTAGGGGGAAACCCCGTTAGCCGACGATAGGTCGGCACCGGATCTCACCATTAGCGGGGAAGATCACTGCAATCTCCCATGAAACATGTACTACACTTACGGGACTAATGACCTAAGCTGTTGACGTGCCGGGAATCACTAACCAACCAACCGACAATGAATCCTGAACCAATGTGGTGCGTGCGCAGGTGGAGGCGTGGCTGGGCGCGGGGCTGGGCTGCGCGGCCGCGCGCCTGCGCCCGCTGAGCGCCGCCGAGCAGGAGCGCTTGGTGGGCGCGCGCTGGGCGCGGGCGAGCGGGCGCCCGCCGGCCACCTGGCGCCGCTTGCGCGCGAGGCCGTGGACGCGCTGCGGGGCGGCGGCGGCGACGGCGGCGGCGACGCCGGCCAGCGCAGCCTGCTGGACGTGCCGCTGCGCGCGCAGATGGCGGCCGAGGCGTTCGAGGCGCAGGCGTGCGAGGCGCTGCGCGAGGGGCGCGGCCTGGGGCTGCGCGCGGGAGTCACGCTGCTCGAGCTGTACCGGCGCTTCGTGGACGGCAAGCGCGAGCTCTTCCGCCAGCGCTAGGCCTCAAGGACGCGTGCTTCGAGGACCTGCTGCCGCTGCACGACGACTTCGACGAGCTGCACCAGAACTGCGCCATGCTCGTGCTGGTCAGTGCTGGTTTGGGGCGCATTCGGTCATGCTGTTCAGGTTCTCCTTCGGGGCTGGTCGGTGCATGTTTGGTGGCGCTTTCGGTCATGCGACGGTTAGCGTATCGGATTGGTAAACTCAAGATCAGGGTTCAGGTTCTCCGTCAGGTGCTGGTCGGTGCATGTTTGGTGGCGTTTTCGTTCATGCGACGGTTAGCGTATTGGATTGGTATACTCAAGATGGGGGGTTCAGGTTCTCCTTCGGATGCTGGTCGGTGCAGCTTTGGTGGCGCTTTCGGTCATGCGACGGTTAGCGTATCGGATTGGTGTACTCAAGATCGGGGGTTCAGGTTCTCCTTCGGGTGCTGGTCGGTGCAGCTTTGGTGGCGCTTTCGGTCATGCAACGGTTAGCGTATCGGATTGGTATACTCAAGATCGGGGGTTCAGGTTCTCCTTCGGGTGCTGGTCGGTGCATGTTTGGTGGCGCTTTCGGTCATGCAACGGTTAGCGTATCGGATTGGTATACTCAAGATCGGGGGTTCAGGTTCTCCTTCGGGTGCTGGTCGGTGCAGGTTTGGTGGCGCTTTCGGTCATGCGACGGTTAGCGTATCGGATTGGTATACTCAAGATCGGGGGTTCCGGTTCTCCTTCGGGTGCTGGTCGGTGCAGGTTTGGTGACGCTTTTGGTCATGCGACGGTTAGCGTATCGGATTGGTATACTCAAGATCGGGGGTTCCGGTTCTCCTTCGGAGAAGTAAAGCCGGTTGTCCTAAGATGTGGATTTATTGGAGGTGAAACATTCTCAAAAGCCTCTGAGCTAAATTGCAATGGTCTGTTTCGTTTCTTCAGTGATATCTTCTCTCTTGGCGGAAGAATGGTAGCAACATTTGATTTGTCAGCGGAGTATTCAGTGTCCCAATAGCGCGAGTCTCGTCAAGTAAAACAAGGCGTAATTTAATTTAATGCAACGTATAAGAATGAAATATGAATAATTTACGAATTACTCGATTAAATCGCACATTAGCTAGGCGATTTGGATAGAATAATTGAATGAATATCAATGAACACATTATTTCGTCCAGCTAGTATTGATTTAGTTTTGGTGCGTAATATGAAGTGGTTTCAGGGAGTATGAAGCGTTTATGTGATGAATTGAGGTGAGAATTATTCTGTTACAAGAATCCGTGAAAATGTTGCGTTGTTATATGTCAAGGTTGTTGTAAAACGCGAAGCTTTGAGATCGACTTGAGTTTCTTTCAGTCATGAAGCGTGTAATAATATTCTGAATACACTCAAGGGCTCCGAGCTGTCTTATTGTAAATAACAGACCGGTACGCCATACCCTATCTTATTCTTGTGCAATATCCAGAAATGTGGTTAAAGTATTTTTTTTTCTCTTGGAAGCTCTGTGCAATGTATTAGGTAAGTCTAAACAGCTGGTGTGTGCAGGAGTATTTGGTCTGAAACCAAATTGAATATCTGGTATTGCTTCCGTGTATTTGAGATATCTGTTAAGTCTTCTTAGAAGAAGCCTCTCTAAGATTTTACAAATGGAGAGTAGAAGACTTATTGGTGTGAAATGTTGAGGTCGTCGAGGATCCTTTCCTTCCTACGGAAAGGAAGGACGATTGCAGACTTCCAGGCAGTAGGGAAATAGGTAAATCGTAATATTGCATTAAATATTGCAGTTAATCCTGTTACAGAATTTTTGTTGCGATTTTTAAGGATCGTATTGCCAATATACCTGGTGATTTTTTTGTTTTAAATGTTTTATTATATTGGCTGTTTCAGGTGGTGAAATAAACTTTATTTTGATTTCGGCTGGAATTAATGGTTGTTTCATAAGATTTCCAATTTTTTGATTATGTTGTATTATTGTAGAAGGGTGTGGTCTAAAGACGTTTAGAAAATGATCTGCAATTGTTTTGGCCTTATCAACATGAATACAACAATCTGAATACAGTAGCTTATTGTAATCTTTTAATTGGGATATTTCGTTTTAATCCCTAGTGAGTCTTTTTGTTGCTGGTGTTGTTGTTGTCCAAAGATGTGCTGAACAACACTAAAAAGGAAGGTACTGAGCCGCTGGACGGGTAGACGAAACAATAAGTGATTGTTGCACAAGTGTCAGCTTGTCGGCGCGGTATGTCAAACCGCGATACCAATTAACAGAATTAACATAATATAAACAATAATAATGTTATAATATAAATATTTTTATTTTAAAGGGTGATAAATATAATATATTGCTGGTGAAGTAATGTTTCACAGATTATCTAAATTTTTAGCAATAAAATTATTCAGATATTCGATAAAAGACGTTAAAAAAGATATATTACGAATATTTACACCAAACTATTTTATTTTATGGTTTACTAGTTCATTGCTGTGTGTTTACTGACCGCAAACAAAACACGTAATGGTATTGTTAATACCCTTGCGGGCCTTCCCGGTTCTTTATTCCGCAGGGCCTTTTGAAAACTTGATGGCCCGCTCTAATACCAACACAACACGTACATTTGTATGAATTCGATTTATTAGTTAAGATGCAAGCCAATACTATAAATAAATGGATAATGCTCAAATAAGTAAAATAACTAGTTATAAATCTTATTTTGCTTAATTGGTATTAAAACTCCAATATCGGAATGTTCCCGTGAATATATAATTGCCATGAGTCACGTACTGTTAGGTATCACATTTTATAGAGACATATTCTTGAGAAGCAGTACCAGTAGTATTAATAGGATGTATAAGGCACATCAGATAATATCCTCGAAATGTTAATTTTTCGTGTTATGAAATATTCCAAATAACTTTAACCTAAATGTACCGTTTTATCAGTGTAATTTGCACTGTTATTCACAGTGTTATACGAGAATGTTTATGGTGTATTTGAGAATTATATATTTCTCGACATTTTCCTTGAAATCACTGTCCGTAGTTTTGATAGCTTTTGCGAGAATTTCCGCAGGAACTTCACAATATTCTTTCATTTTGTAGGAACAAATCAGTCCAATAAGAATTATACAATAGTAAATAGATACACACGCTGTTTTGTTTATCTGACGTCATTTTGACAAATGACGATTACAATGCCTCTTTTCACTTTAGACGCAAGAAAAATTTAAAGTGTTTCGAAGTCTCGTTTATTCTGCAACGAACTAGTAAACCATAAAGTTTTGTAAGCACCACGGACGTTACTAGATGCTTTTGCCCCTCAGGTGACTTCCGACCCCTTTGGATTGATTTTGATATTTTGGTGTTTCCGCGCGCGTCAATTTCTTTGGTCATTAGTCCCGTTAGTGTGGTGCATGTTTTTTCTCGGGAGATGGCGGCTATCTTCCCCCGCTGGATGGCGAGATCCGGCGCCGACCTACCGTCCCCGTAACCAGGACTCTCCCACCAACGGTGCACCGCCCCAGCCGGGACAAGCTCTAACTTCCCGACCGGTCTCCCGGAATATGTGGTAGTGTAGTGCATGTTAGTGTAAGTGTGTGTACAAGGGGAGAGGATAGGACAAGGAAGAGGAAGGACAGATCGCGCGCGGTCCGTGGCCCGTTTGTTAGGGTACTGCTCCGACATTCGCCTGGTGTTGATACGAGAAACCACGGAAAACTACCGATCAGAGCAGCCGGCCGCTAGAATTCTCCTCCAAACAGCGACTGAATTCGACCTGGCCGAAAAGCTGCCGCCGTCAGGAATCGAACCCAGGACCTCCCGGTCAGAGGCGCTACAGTGACATCAGTTGATGCACTGAGCTACCGCTCCTGGTCCAACCCCTTTGGAAGTCGCCCTCGGGGCAAAATCATCTTAACGCCCTTGATACATAAATAGCTATTTTGACATTAGATGAATCTGTGTAGTGTGGGATTCGTTTGGTGTGTTGAAAGCGCGTGCGCGAAAGCGCGGCGGGCGGAAGGTGAGGCGTTGGTGGCGTGGCGGCGCAGGTGTCGGACGGCGCGCTGGAGGGCGTGGACGCGCGCCCCTTCCGCGACTTCGTGTCTGCGCACGCGGCCGCGCTGCAGCGCGAGAAGCGCGGGCTGCTGTGGGGGGCCGCACCTGCCACCCGCGCACGCGCCGCCGCGCAACCCGACGGGTGAGATGCTGCGGCCTCTCGTTAAGGCAGTGAATTTGTTAGTGCAGTGAATGTGTGGCTGGCAGTTATTGTGTTATTATGACACGGTAGCTCTCTTTCGCTGGATGTATAGAGATCTGACGCCTACCAGGATTGATTGATTGGTTTGGTTGTTACTGATTCCGGCACGTCAACTACCGAGGTCACTAGGCCCGTAAGTGTAGTGCATGTTTTTTTCATCGTGTGGTGGCGGTGATCTTCCCCCGCTGGATGGCGAGGTCTGGCGTCGACCTACCGTCGACCAGCGGGGCACCCCCTCCGCCCGGGAGAAGCTCTAAGAACCCGACCGGTCTCCCGGTAGTGTGGTAGTGTAGTGCATGTCAGAGAGAGAGAGAGAGAGAGAGAGAGAGTGCGTGTGTGTGTGTGTGTGTGTGTAAGGGGAGGATAGGGGGAAAGAGGGAGAGATCAACTGATGTCACTGCAGCGCCGAGAAAAACATGAACTAAACTAACAGGACTAATGACCGAAGCAGTTGACGCGCCCCGAAACAATAAAAAATCAATCAATCAATCAGAGCAGCACGTACACGCGAAATTCAAAGAGTACTCCGCCCTGCTACGCCACTCGCGAGGGCCGGCGGCGGTTTTTAATGTTTTGTGATTTTTAATGGAGAAGACTTTTTACCGCTGGTCCTGAGAGGGGCGGCTCCATCTTTAAAAAAAGGCGGGTGTCTTTTGAATCTCTTTCGCGGTGCCCCGATGCGGCGTGGGCACGTGGCGGTCCTTGAGTGAGGGTCAAAAACTATTCGTCCCCGCGGTCGGCGCGCCGGGAGGATAGTTGGTGGCCGGGTCGGGCCGGACTGGTTTACCGCAGGAGCCAAAGGGCAGCGCCGCACCTAATGTTTTGATTAATAAAATCGAGGGTGGAGTTAATTATGTCCGTTCTGGGAGAGTGATAGCATGTGTACGGACATGCTGTAAGTACGAACATGAATGATTTGATGTGTCTCACTATTCCCCTATGTTGGAAGTGCATTACGAGGTAATTAATGTGACCAAAACGTTATGAATGCTAAGTGCTAAAGAACAGCTAACATTTTACACACCATAAAGTGTTTATAAAACTGTAGGACCCCGAGGGCTTTATAATAATTATTCTAACATACGTGTCCCTAGAAGCAGTAGAGGTTTACATTCTTCTCAACACGCATAGTAAAGCCATTCCGATACCTGGAGAAAACCAGTGAAGTTGGATAACAGCTGCATCCAATATATTTTAATATACTTGAAACAAATAATGTATTTAACACATAACACTTTTGGTAGCATAATAATGATGATTTTCTGCAAACTGCTTTCTGAAAAATAATTCAGTTTTCAGGTTTGGCAATATATTTATTTCGGATGCATATACCAGAATTCTGTATATGCATATACCACCAGTGTGTCAACGTACGTAGTCCTACCTGTGTGTGATCGCATGTGCCACCAGTGCGTGACCGCAAGTAGTCCTACCTGTTTGTGAACGCATGTGCCACCAGCGTGTGACCGCAAGTAGTCCTGTGTGTGAACGCATGTGCCACATGTGTGACCGCAAGTAGTCCTACCTGTTGTGAACGCATGTGCCACCAGTGTGTGACCGCAGTATCCTACCTGTGTGTGACGCATGTGCACAGTGTGTGAACGCACAGTCCTACCTGTGTGTGAGCGCAAGTGGTTGGTGCGTGCGCAGGGCCGGCGTGCGCGCGGCGCTGGAGGCGGGCGACGACGGCGCGCCGGCGCGGCACGGGGCCGCGGGGCGGGGGCGGGGCGCCGTGGAGGCGCTGCTGGCGGCGGGGGCCGACTTGCAGCGCCGCGACGCTCTGCTGCGCTGGACGCCCCTGCGCTACTGCGGCGCCGCCAACAGGTGCGTTTGCGACCCGCGATAGGCGAGAGAGAGAGAGAGAGAGAGAGAGAGACGGACAAACAAAGAGAGAAGGGAAGAGAGAGAGCGAGACCGAGAGAGTGAGAGAGAGACCGAGAGGCGAGAGACAGAGAGGGAGACCGAGAGAGCGGGAGAGAGCGAGACCGAAAGAGCTCTAGAAAGCGAGGGAGCGCGTGAGGGCGAGGAAAAAAGGAGAGATAGGTCGAGCTGTATGCATTTGCGAGTACATGTGTTTTCAATGATGTCTTCGAAAGTTTTCACGCAAACTCAAAACATTTTTGTGAAAACGAGCTCAAAATTCCGCATTTTCAGAAACTCGCTTTTTTTGAAAAACACTCCAAATTTTCTTCAAACGTTTGTACGGATAGTGCTAATGCACTCTTTAAGATGACAAAATAAATTTCGCTCTATGCTTTTGTTTTTTTCAAATATTACACAAATATATATTTTTTAATATCTCACACGCCACATTTTCAGCGATTTGTATCCATTATTGCATTTGTGAGTTGAATTGCTTTAAAATAACGTCCATTGAAGTGTTTTGGAAACCACGACTACTTATTGATTCTCGCATGTTTATTCCCCGTGCGTAGGACGGAGGCCGCGGAGCTCCTGCTGCGCGCCGGCGCAGACCCTACCCAGCTGCACGGCGAGGGCGCGGAGGACGGCGAGGACGCCGAGGCCAGCGCCGGCGCGGCCGAGGACAGCGTGCAGTCCGCGCAGGAGGCCATCGAGAAGTTCGGGCGCGAGAAGGCGAGTGGCCCAGCCCCGTTTCTGCGTCTCTTAAGTCCGGTATACACGGTACCGGTTTCGTGCAGATTGGACGTACAGTTGACGTACGTTGACAGTTGTGTACTGACAGTTGTGTACAGTTGACGTACGTGCAGATTGGACGTACGTTTCCTATACGAACATGTTCATAATTTTTCGTGCAGAAAACCTATAGTTTGTCTCCAGCGCCTCTAGCGGCAGAATGATTCACTAACGGTGATCGGTCATTGCGATTTTATGGTTAGGTGTGTTAGGTACGATTGTGTGAAGTGGTATATTGTGATAAACTCCCTCTTTCCCAATTCTTGACTTCCTATTCTTATTCTCTTTCTTCCTCATGGTTAATTAACACCAAATAAAGATCATAACCAGAACGCACACACAAAAGTACCACCACTACTCGGACGGCGCTATTCAGTTGTTTCTTTTTAGACCCCCTAGCGGCGGCCTGTGGCGAATCGTGCAGAAAACGTATAGACCGTGAATGCGCGACTTTTGGCTTTTGAACTGCTAATTTGGGATCTAGAAGTTTCCGTATTAAACTGTGTGAGAATCTGCACGAAAACTGTACCGTGTGTACCGGGCTCTATGGACTAGTCAAACTAAGAACCTCCTTGCGTTTGAGTCCCGTCGACGGTGGGTTGCCGACACTCGCAACGTAGCTAGTAGTCCAGTGAAACGGGAAAAAACAAGGGAAAGTTTAGATATAGTTTTAAAATTTGGTTTCTGTGTTTCTGATTGCTGAACATGAATATCAGGTTTGCCAACATAAAGTTTACCCGGAACACGTTTTTGATGAAAAAAATGTGTAAAATTCACGATTCCTTTCTGTTTTGTTTTTTTTGAAAGTAACTCAAAAGCAATCCATTTTTGCAGATAATGATCTATAAAATAAAAGAAGATAAAATTTTCTACATTTAATGCCAGTAAGCGTTTTTTTAAATTAACGATTTAGCCGTGAGAGTACCGTGAAAATTAATGAAAGTAGCAAAAGAGATGAAAAATCGGGAATTATGCTACTTTATTATCAAGAAAACTTAAAAACAATTCATTGTTCCTAAATATTAACTAACATAAAAAGAAAGACGATAAAAATTACCTTCATTTTATGTCTTAAAGTTTTTTTTCTACGATCAATGGTCTCGCCAATCGTGTGCAAATTGTGTGCCTGGATGATACTCCGAAAACGGCACTCCCCTAAAAACACTAAGGCATCCGATTCCTTTTGAGTTATTTAAACAAAAACAGCGACTGAGCGTTCACACAACTCAAATACTCAAAAAACAGAAACCAAATATAAAAGCTACATCAATACAATCCGATATTTGCCCTTTTTTAGCACTGTGACTGGATAGAATTCAGTCACTGTCTGGAGAAGAATTCTATCTGCCATATGCTTTGACTGGTCGTTTTCCGTACTTTCTCCGATGAATACCAGGTGAACTTGAGAGCAGTACCCTGCCAAATGAATCTTAGTACAAGACCTACTTTTTGGCAGGGTGAGTCCTCTCAGTTGATGGGATAGTTTAAACGTTAAATGCTGGGAAAGCGTTGAACGCTGAGAAATTAAAGAAGAGAAATTTCACACGGAAATATGTTCCAAGTTTAAAATATATAATTGTTAATGCTATCGGCTGTCCCTGAAACGGCGCGTCAAAATCGAGAGAGCTGTTTAGACTATCGAAATGAAGTGTGGCAGGTGAATCGACGGTTTTATAACTGGCATATCAAGGCCACGGGTAAGGTAATTCGCTCACCAGAGTTTGCGGACGTTGCGTCCAGACCAACTGCCACGAGAGTTAACTTCTGGTACTACAATATCACATATAACCATGATTTTAGGTATCAAGGCCACAATAAACGTGGATTCTGACTACATAACATGTTAGGGGAAGTTATTTGCTATATGTAAGAGAAATATTTATTCACTTTTTCGTTACCAGGGTCCGAGAATAAGAGTTTTTCTTTCGAAAATTTGCCGTTTTCCTGCACACGACACTTAAGTCATAAGACAAGGTAGTAAAAATAAAATGTGTACATATTTCTCTGTGCTGTGGTACGTCACTGGATACCTGTCATATTACGGTCTTTTAGAGAAGTCAGTTGATAGTTATTCTCCCTAATTCAGCGATATTAATGGTCATTTCCTCTTCTAAAGAAAATAAATGGTCCATTAACATAAAATACATAAGTAATATTAGAATTTGGAGAGTAAAATTAAGCGTTTTGAATTTAATGAATCTCGATTTACTTATTATTATAATCACATTTACATATTAGTACAATAATTTCATTAACTTCTGTGTTCAGATAAGGTACAAGGATTATTGTCTGTTATAAGAGATGTTCGCCTTATAAGAGTGTTATTATAAATTTATGGGGAAACCACATAGAGATTTGATGATTTATTTCGCATTATTGCTACATACTACAAATAACAGAATCATTTAAGAAAATTTGTCACAAACAATAACACAGAAATATTCGCATTCAAAAAAAGTCCTGCACTTGGCAAAATGATATACTATTCAGAATTTGAAAATAAAATAAACTTAAAATAAAGTACCAAGTAATAAATATAAATATAATTCAAATCACGTTTGTTTGGTTCAAAATATCCGACAAATATATTACTTTACAATAAAGTAAGTATTCTTCATGTTGCGGATGCATAATAACTTTTTTGAAGAGATTGTGCCAAGGAAACTTCTTCCCATCTTTTGGAGCAGTCTTGTCATGTCTCTGAAAACTACAAATACCCAGACTGTTAGCACTCCTCGGCGTAAGAATCATTAAGTATTGAAGAAATTTTCAGCGTCACCTGTCTGGCCGAATCGTTTTCCTTGCCTTTTTTCTCGAAATTGGTGCGTCTGAACAAAGTTAACGCGCCAACCATTCTGCTTTACGAATCATACGGATCTCGCGTCGCAACGCTCAGTGCTCTTGATCCATATTCCTGCATTACCAGCTTTTGACACGAGCGAGGCGAGTCGCCATGAAACTGCTCGACTACTCTAATTTTCAATGTGGCTTCATCGTGTCCTAAGTAGAAAAAATTGATTTCTGAGAAACCGTCGATTGATTGATTGATTGATTTTGTCGTGTTTCCGGGCACGTCAACTGCTTTGGTCATTAGTCCCGTTAGTGTAGTGCATGTTTTTTCTCGAGAGATGGCGGTGATCTTCCCCCGCTGGATGGCGAGATCCGGCGCCGACCTACCGTCGGTAGTGTTTTTTTCTCTCTAACCATCCAACCAAGGGGCGCCAGCCGAGACAAGCTCCAAACTCCCGACCGGTCTCCCAGAGTATACGATAGTGTAATGCATGTTAGTGTGTGGGGTGTGTGTGTGTGTGTGTGTGTGTGTGTGTGTGTGTGTAAGGGGAGAGGATAGGGCAAGGAAGAGGAAGGACAGATCGCGCGCGGTCCGTGGCCCGTTTGTTAGGGTACTGTTCCGGCATTCGCCTGGTGTTGATCGGAGAAACCACGGAAAACTACCGATCGGAGCAGCCGACCGCTAGAATTTTCCTCCCGACAGCGACTGAATTCGACCGAGCTGAAAAGCTAGTGTCGAAAATCCTGCTGCCGTCGAGGACTCGAACCTAGGACCTCCCGGTTAGAGGCGCTGCAGTGACATCAGTTGATGCACTGAGCTTCCGCTACCGGTCATCGCGGGCGAGGGAGAGCACGATGGCTCCATGAAGTTTGCTCAAGGGAGGTATTACGAGTAACGTTCCGTTGGTTGGTACGAACACATTAAATAACAGTTTTACTATCTGTTATTTGTTCATTTTTTAACTTTTACAATATTGTTATTATGGGAATTTTTCATTCACAAATATACCATTGAAAACGTAAAAACATCAAACACAAAACATCGATGTTAAAAAACATCGTCGTTAATATATCTATGTTTAAAACGGATGGTTTGGGAACATCTACATGAATGTCGCATTCCCAGCGCTCGTCGGTCCTAAAAAGCAAACGGTGCTCGCAACATAGCTGTCGACGCGGCGTCTCGTAGAAGCTAATTAGTGTTACTTATCTCTATTTGCATGATGTAGAAAATTAACTCTTCGTTATACCGTCCCCCACCATGTACTCACATTATGCATTGCACAAACGCGAAGGTTGTTTTATATAAATCGCTGAGGCTGGTCTCGTCGCTGTTGACTAGGAAATGCCGGAGAGGGGGGGGATCGATTAAATTTTACGATTTTCACCAGAAAATGGATTGTTTTTAAATGCTCATATCTCCTCATTATTCTTTTCTCATTATAGTTTATTTTCAGCAATTCTAAATTGCAGTCATCTTTAACGGACTGTATCTCCTAAACTTTTCGCTCTACGATTCTTAAATCTGCTCGGCAGATGAAGAGTACTCTTGTCTTTGTTTTCCCCTTTACGACTGATATTTTGAGCACGGGAACCGTGAAAAGAACGGCGACAATATAGATTGCATTTTGGTCAAAATTGGGTATTTTATGAACGTTTTCGCGAATTTCAGGAAAAAGAAGCCTCAAACAAAAATGATCTTCACCATTGTAATCGCCATGAAATTTTGAGTTAGGATGCTAGTTTTCAGAAGAATCGGCGTCCGGTCGAAATTTGAAAAATTCAACAGGTGATAGCGAGTCAGATTGGTCAGAGAGTTCTTTCAATTTGGCACGTCCGTTACCGATCACCACAAAAACACATGTATCCATCAAGAACTATTTAATTGACATTTAATAGTAAAAAATTAATGTATTAACTTTTTTAATGTTTGTTCAATTATGGGTGAGATGAGGTAAGTCTTAAGCTGGAACAGTCATAACCGGTTTCCACGAATACAAATATTCCACAATGAGAGAATGTATATCACACTCAGCAGTTTGAGTGGGAATGCGTCACAGTTTTACTCTTCCATGACGCAATGTCAAAATTCGGTTTGGGGAAGGTTAATGTACTGAAAGCGTGAGGGTCATGGCCATGTGCTGGAAATTAAAATAATACGCATGGAAGCCCCATAATCATAGTAGTTGCCCTAAGAACTGCCGGAAGGTCTAAAAAATTCGTTTATTCATTTCTCGGTACCGTTTACTCTGTAGAGAGAAAGTTATGTAATCGTGCGCAGGAAAACTGCAAATGTTCGGCAGGAAAACTCTTATTACAGGACCCTGGTAACGAAAATCACGTTACATCGCCGAAATCGACATCTGCCATTCAGGAATGAAAAACCTTCCTTAAATGTTTCATTTAGAATGTCTCCGTCTATTTAAATAAAATTTTCTAATTAGTGCAAAAGCTACAAAACTGACTTGACAAGAAATATGGTTACATATATGTAAGGGGCACTCGACGACACCAAATACAAAATGCTCCACATTCATTTTGCATCTCGAAAACTTCCATTTATATCCAATTCCCGTGTAATGTTATCTGGTTTCTTTTCTTATTCGACGACCAGTACTAATTTTGTTTCAGGCAAAAGTATAGCTGTAGTTTTCTAATACAATCGTCTCAGTTTCTACAGCTGTGTGACGAAAGACAAGTTCGGGCAGGCCAAATACACTATACGCAGTGCTAGGAATGCGTCATGCTCGCCATATATTTTTTTCACTCCCAGGCGTGATTTATTAATTAATTAAAAAATCAGTACATCGGCCTGAGGACCCCGCTAGCTGGCAAAGTTGGATTAACGCGTCCCCTAAATGACAAATACATTTGTTGGTGGCGAATTGGCCATCCTATGACCACGCAAACGCCCCATTTGTACCCACCGAAGGCCAATCATATTCTCCCGTGAGCAAGTGCATGTGACCTTTTGACGGGAAGGGGGATCAGCACTTTTATTCCAAATTCATTTTTACACGCCAGGGTTGTTAGCCTTGCGGGGATGAAGTATTAGATGATGATGAAGATCAAGGGTGAATGGACTGTCACAAATACATCCATGCCCGAGGTGGGATTATTACGAGGTATGATTTTCGACACTAGCTTTTCAGCTAGGTCGAATTCAGTCGCTCTCTGGATGATAATTCTAGCGGCCGCCAGCTCTGATCGGTAGCTTTCCATGGTTTCTCCGATCAACACCAGGTGAATGCCGGAGCAGTACCCTAACAAACGGGCCACGTACCGCGCGCAATCTTTCCTTTCTCTTCCTTGTCCTATCCTCTCCCCTTACACACACACACCTACACGAACATGCACTACACTACCACCTATTCCGGGAGACCGGTCGGGGCCTCAGAGCTTGTCCCGGCTGGGGCGGTGCCCCGCTGGTGGGAGAGTTCTGGTTAGGTGGAAACCCCACTAGCCGACGGTAGGTCGGCGCCGGATTTCGCCATCCAGCGGGGTAGATCGCCGCCATCTCTCGAAGAAAAAACGCACTACACTTACGGGACTAATGACCAAAGCTGTTGACGCGCCCGAATCACTAACCAACCAACCAATTATTATTTTATTATTATTATTATTATTATTATTATTGTTGTTGTTGTTGTTACATTTGTTGGTTGTTGTGGATCTGCAGGTGGCGCGCGAGGTGCTGAAGGACGTGTCGCACCGCGTGGAGAAGGACCTGCGCAACCTGCGGGACAAAGTGGGACACGAGGTGCAGCGGGAGATCAAGAAGCTGCCGGATGTGCTGCGGAAAGTGAAAATCAAGCGTCTCTTCTAAAGCTAAAATCAACAACCAAAATAAAATTAAAAAGTGAACAAGAGGAACTAAAATAAATCGCTTAATAGTTTGAGTCGTTGATAAACTTGAATTTCTCGAAGCGCAAGTCTTCATAGTTTTTACTTTCTCACCCATACGAAGGTACTTCGTAAGAAGAAAAGGTTATACAGGGGCGAATTTTCGGCAGAAAAATACTCGTTGCCGGTCTCTGATTTATTGTTATAATGTAGTTAACTACTGCTTCTCTGGCGTATCACAAGTGAGCATTATCCAATCCATAAACACTTCTCTCTCAGCAGCTTCCACCCCTCTCGATTGCTCTTTCGTTCTCCATTCAATGAACGTCAGTACGAACTCTTTCTATGATCACAGGTCGGGTAAAGGGTAGTCGTAAAGATGTGTCAATGTAGTGAACATAGTAGACAACTTCCAGGAATATTTTTTTTAGCTTCGTTATCGCAATGATTCTATTTGAGTTTGAAAGTGAAAGACCCCGTGAATTACTTTTGTATTTTTTTAAAACTTTTATGTTGTTTTGTGGTCAATACAGGTCATTGAGAGAAACGTGTCATTGAGGGAATTGTTTCATCTCATCAAATGAGAGCTGTCTAGTCCGAAGAATTCATGAAACCAGTTTTAGTTAAAACTAGTGAAAACCTATCTTGTAAGGACATTGTAAATACATTGAAGGGGGCTTCCAGAACACAAAGTGCAAGCTTCAACATTTCAACGGGCATTGAAAAGTGTAAGAATAAACTAAGAAATGTGAAGAATGTACAAAAATATCAATTTATTGATTTGCGGCAATTGCGTGATATTTTACTGTCTCAGTAAAAGAATGTATTGTATTTCGAAATTGTCGAAAATAGTAAAATCTGATGAATAGTTGGTTACATTACTTATTACTTAGTTTTTCCAGAAATTCTGTTAAACTATCAGACGAAACTTGCAAGTACACATTTGGCATCTCACACAGTCATATGTTTTAGAATCCACGGAATCGGGCTATTTTTTTCATCATTTTCAGGTCAGAATATTTTGCATCCATGTTCCCTAATATGCACGGATGTTGAGCTATCGCCACAACATTATTACTAACTTTTTCGTGACACCATTGTTTGTTTTATAAGAAACATGAAAACGTTTGTCTTTTAAGTGATAACTTTGCTTGCGTCGAACCACCAGGCATATTTCTATCATGTATTTGATAGTCACATCCTACTATAGAAATTTTGAACTATAGCACATTAAGACTGAGAACTGTGGATATTTCTCTTTATTCAGTGTCTTCTTGTGTTGGGATGCGTTCTCAGGTTACTGAGAAACGTCTCCAAATCTGCCTGAATAAATAGAGAAATAAACATGAAGACAAACATGCATATAGGTTTATTTCTTAAAAGTGTATAGTGAATAAAATATGCGATGATTTGAGTGTATTTTACGATTTAAATGTTTTTTATCTTCTTTAAATGTCAAAAAATTGTGTTCAGATGTATAGCTATTTTTCTTCATTGCAAACAAAAGTATTTTTGACATTCAAGAGGATTCGAGCCCTGGCAGCGACAGTTTTGACATTAAACTTTTAAAGATTATCGAAGGAGTCTGAAGGAAAATTCTAAGCCCTGGCTGCTGTGATCCATCGTTTTCCGTGGTTTCTTCAATAACGCGTGAATGCTGGAGAAATGCCCTAAGAAATGGTCTACAGACTGCGCAGGATCTTTCCTTCTTCATCCTTGACCCTTCCTCTCCCCTTCCAAACAGACTTTTACCTGCACTGTAGATTATGGCACCCCAGTCAGGCTGGTGAGAGGAACCCTCCACGCGGACGTGTAGCTCGGCGCCAGACCCTACCCTCCAGTGCGGAAGGAGCACCGCCGCCACGCACAACACTTACGGGCTAATGACCGTAGTAGTCGGGCCCAGAATCAATACTCATTCACAAAATTTTAAACTGATACAAAGAGAGCCTCTTTGAAATGGCGTTTCCATAACTAGTTCGCGGAATCAAACATAGGGCGAGTAAATTTGCGAAGGGCAGAGAATTGTAAAATTTCTTTCATGAAAAATGTCTTCCTAAATGCCTGACAAAATTAAATGCTTCAAAATTTCCTGACTAATCATATCCCACATTCATTTTGCTGCGAAACAACGCGAAGTAATACATATGGTCCCTCACAAACAAAATCAAAATGTGACATATCGTATGGTGATTATACGTAAGCCTGCATTTATTGTTGTCTGTATTCTGTATGTGTGCGAGAGCACGTTAGCACAAATTTCATTCTTGTATTTAAGTTTTGTTCCAGTTCTCGCTCAGCAGCGGTCACGTACGTACGGGTACCACAGTTCCGCTAGTCATCTGAACGTTTGCTAACGAACGCTTACCGCAAATGCCGACTGCCCCGGCTGCTACCAAAACCGATCCGGGCTCAGAAAGAAGTGCATTTGCTTGGAAACGTGGTGAATTAGAAACATTTTCAAATTCATACCGCTCAAATTTACTTGTGAAATAGAGACCGCATTTATTTGCAAACAAAGGTGACTAAATTTACTTGGGAACAGTGGCTTATCAAGAACTATTGCGAATCAATATCGACCAAATATAGTAAGGGGAATAATGTTAACCGACCATGTCCTCCCTCACCAAATCAGCAGAAATAGTAAGCACCTATTTCACCGGTGCGTGATAAAGTATCTGATAGTCTATCCAGAAGTTATCTCACTGGTATGTTGAAAATTTGTTTTACGTGTGCCTGATAAATTTATCCAGTGGTTAAAGTAACCGGTAAATAATCTGGGAATTCGAGAGTCTGTTAAATGTTCATCTGGTAGCTAACCCCAAAATAAAAGAACGTGTGTGAATTTGCTGTGTTTTCAAGAAATCTGTATTTGGTATGGACGACGTAATAAGATGATAGACGACGAATTCTTTGATCATTTCGAGCGTCCGCGCAGACGGCATGTCGGTCAGAATATCTTGATATCCTTGACGAACAAGATTGCAGATCTCGTTTTAGGTTAACGAAGCCTACGTTTAGCAAAGTTATGATTTGATAGAACAGAAACTAAAAACAATATGATTTGTGAATACAGACACATTTCTGCAAGTAATGGTTCTGGTAATTCATTTATTCAAGATAATAAAATGTATACTTTGTTTTGTTAGCGATTCGGAGGTATCACCAATCAACCCACTTTTTCTCGCTCTGCGTTATTTTGCAACAGGATCATATTTTATCGTAGAGACTTTAGTGGGGTGTGCAAATATATTGCTTAAAATGTAGTAATTGAAGTGCCTCATGCCATTGCAAAATTGAGACTTACAGTACGTTCGTGAAGTTTACAAGGATAGATACCACCCAAGAAGTTTTTTATGAAATTGTCAGATTTTCTAAAGTTCTGCAGAATGATTGCACTCATGTTTTCATACAATGAACTGGTAATATGTGACATACATTTCGTAAGAAAAGTAACTTCTCAAAAATATAATATAATATATAATTTTATATAATATTTATTTTATATAATATATAATTTGCAGGAGAATGGTTTTATGCTGAGTGGAGCCGATTTTATAGTGTTCTACTTTACATACTGACTGTCTTGTGAACTATTATGATTTTTTCTAATAAAATAATTAAACAAAGTCCTTTTTTTTAACAATCAATTATTTTTTTTTCAGGAAAAAAAATTAAAAATTATAAATTTAAAAATAAATTGACAAATAAATATTAAAATAAAATAAAAAATAAAATTAGAAAAAAAAGAATTAAAAAAAAAAAACTTCTCATTTTGAGAACATACTTATATATCCTCCCTTTCAGGAGATAGAGAGGCAAGTATGGGAAGAGAGAGAGAAAGAAAGAGAGAGAGAGAGAGAGAGAGAGAGAGAGAGAGAGAGAGAAAGAGAAAGCAGATCAGCGTAAAAAATAAACAATTATTTTTAATAGACTATATGAAAACAGTAAAAAAGAGTAATCAGAGATGGAAGGAACAAATGTAAACATATGTACACCAATAAATTTATAAAGGCCAACAGAAACTTATACAAATATAATAACATACTTTTATGGGATTTTAATTATAGGAAGAAAATTGCGAATGAAGGTTTGTGAAAAGATTTCAATCTAACATGGCATTACCGGTCTTGTGTTTTAAATTAGGGTTTCTGAGATTATTCTAGTATTTTCTGGATTCTTTTAAATTGTCATAATGTTTGTGTTTTCAAATTTACATTTTTAAATCATAAAAATATCAAAAAAAATATTTCTTTAAGAAAAACATTTTCATTGATTGTCAACAGCAAAAGAAGACTTGTGTTCTCTTCTTCTTCTTCTTCTTCTTCTTCTTCTTCTTTTATTATTATTATTATTATTATTATTATTATTATTATTATTATTATTATTATTATTATTGTTTTTCTCACGTTTTTATCTACTTAAATTTTTCTAAACTCTGAAGATTAATCTTACAACTTTTTTAATTGTTGTCGGTATTTAAAATTGATTGCTTTGTTTCTTGGGGCATCCCACACTCCTCTCTGTATGGTTTTAGGCGAGAAGTTCTGGACTTGATGTTTTTGTCAATTTTCTGTGGCTTTATATTTTCTTAATTTAATTGTAAATTATACACTCTAAAAATTTTGTTCAGGGAATGAATTGTATTTAGAATTTAATTTTTATAATATATAATAGGCTGATCTCGAGAAAAGTTAAATATTGAGATATTTATGAGAAATATGATAAACTTACAGAATCTATTTTCAAGATACCTCCATAACCATAAAAAATTGTAATAGATTCCTTGCCTTACTCCACATGTGTGATTTCAGAATCGACCATTTTTAGTAAGCATTATTTCGATTACAATGTTGTTTTCGACAAAAAACTTTGACCAGCAATAATTAGATTTTCTGAATCTCTCTTCAGGACTTCATACTTTTATTCAATATGTTTCTCTTCGCAAAAACATCCCCCACGAGTATGAAAGCCTTTTCAATAGCTATCATGCTATATCTTTTCCTGCCAATAGTAGCACCATTTACTTTATATTCAATAATATTTTTCCTCTCCGCAACGAGGGATACTCGTCTGTTTTCTCACGTGTAAAATTAACTCCTTTTTCTCGCTTCTTTCCCCTTTCCATTTTGAAATTCCTACACACACACACAAACACACACACGCGCACACACGCACGCGCGCACGCGCGCACGCGCACACGCGCACACACGCACACACGCACACACGCACGAAGTATGATGCAATAAAACAAACATTTTCACCGTACTCGCTCACAGCTCACGCCGAAGTAAACTGTAACTCAAAATAACAACGAATGAAGCGAAACACACCTTAAACTTCATCAATAAAACAAATTCTAATTTGCGCGTACAGAGCGCGTCTGAGTTGAAAATGCGGTGTAACTGCTGGTGAAAATGCAACCAGCAAGATTATTTATCAGAAAGATATCTGTCAGATATTTTAACAAGAAAGACCTTGGTGAAATGAAAAATAAATATCACTTTTATCTGACAGACACCTATCTGTCGGATTAGTATTCAGAACTTTGTCAGGGCCGCCGGATGGCCGAGGTGGCCAAGAGCGAGTACCGACTCAGCGATTCGGTCCGAAGGGTCGCGGTTTCGAGTCCCGCCTTGGGCATGGATGTTTGTCCCTTGTCTTTGTATGTATGTGTTGTCACGGAGGGCCTCGCGTTCTGCTGACCCCAGATCAGAAGAGCCCGCAAGTGTGTTGGTGTCTAGTGTATGGTCGAATATGCGTCCCATCGGCGCGCAAAGGGTAACCGGCTGTCGGCTGGATAAAAACCCTAGAAAGTAGAAGAACTTTGTCAGGCACCGGTGAAACAGGCCCTAAATAATCAAGAAAACTATGAAGTATGGGTTTAACAACAGCACGGACAGATTGACAACATTAGAATACAGTGACTTAACACAAACTTCATCAACAGCACCAAGCGTTATTGCAAGAACATAAAATAATTAAAACAGCATTTACAATGAGGGAGCCGTGACTGAATATAGTATTCACGTACATTTTCATAATCCCAGAAACTCATGTACGAAAATATCTTCCGAAAGAAGATAAGGAAGTATTTTTAAGTGTGAAGATCAAGGAATGGCAGTTGTACACCAAGAGATTTAATTAGATCTCTGTTCGCTCCACGAAGCCACGTCGAACACAACGGGAACCTCAGCTCTCTCACCTTGAACGTGTCTAGACTGAGTGTGATTGTGTCTATTTTGAAACTATTTCCACAACAAAATAATTAACAGTTTATATTTGCAACATTTTATTTGAATATTTTCAATAGTGAGTGCAATAGCAACCAGTGACTGTGAGTGGTTAAAATGAATAAACAAAGTAGCCCCGAGTCGGGGCTACTTAACTCAAGTGCATTTGTATACGCAATAGAGACACTATCAGTGCTCATTATGATTCCCCAGCAGCACAAATACATCTATTACAACATCAGCAACAACAATTACAATTTCTTCAGCAGCACCAGCAACTACTACTAACAACAACAACAACAACAACAACAACAACAACAACAACAACAACAAACCGTCTACTCATCAAGGACAACCGTTGATTCAACATCAGACTTGTGTTATTATTATTATTATTATTATTATTATTGACCGTTTTTAACCGTTGATTCAACATCAGACCCTCAATTTCTCGTCGATCGTCGTCCTGTGCGGATCGCTCCACCGTGCAGCTCAACTAGCGCCGACCAGCGAAGTTTCTTTACTGTATCGACCCTACGCCGACCGTAGTGGTGCTTGTACTTCTGCGCGACGAACAGTCAGTCTCTATCAAATAGTGTTCACTTATTCAGTGCAGTGGTTATATCTACTCGTGCTCAATCGTTTTCACAGTGCTAAATAGTGCTCAAACCCAAGCCCCCTAGGGGGGCATCCCATCCTAGATGTCTCTGCAGTGTATCAACATCAACTCTATCTTAACTCAACCGCCAACAGCAACATTCAAGTACTAAGGCCAGACCCGAGAATACGCAGTCTTGACAATCTCCAGGTATCCGACGCCAAACGCAAGGTTAATTCTCTCCCCAGCGTAATGATTTACCAACAAAGAACAGGTTTGCCCCGCTCGGGCATTTGACGGACAATGACTGCGAGGAAAATCCCCAAAAGAACCTGTGATCATAAAGCCACCTCCAATATTTATTCACGAAATTACAAATTATAAAAACTTGTTAGTAAATTAACCTCCGAGGTAGGAGAAAACTTTATCACCAAACAAAAGGTAATTCAGTTAAAACTATTCTTAATTCAATAGACGATTTCAGAAAATCTATTCACTTTCTTTATCAGAATAAATGTCAATATCACACGTTCAGAGACCATTCGGCCAACACCTTTAGTGCAATTATGCGTGGAGTGCCGATAGACTACCAAGAACGTGAAATTACTGAAGAACATAGCAAGGCTAATAATCTGAACTTCAAAGTAACCCGCTTGTTAAGAACTGATAAATCTTCCATGCCATTATGTGCAGTTTTAGTGAATGACAGATCAATCTTTGAAAAACTATTTAGCATGAATAGACTTTTCAGTGCCGTGGTCTCAGTTGAACTCAGACGCCGTAATTCAATTATTGTGAGATGCAAAAGATGTCAGGACTTCGGACACACTAAAAATTATTGTAAAAAAACTCAAAACGTGTAAGATGCGCTAACTCCTATGAATCGGGTAAATGTAATTTAAACCCCCAACTTTATCCTACTTGCGTAAATTATAACCAATCTCATCTAGCGTCATCACGCAAGTGTGAATATTTCCAAAGACGACGAGAAGCATTCATGCAAAGTTCATCAATCTTTATTCACAGGTAGTTAACAATTTCTCTTCCCCTCCCCTTCTCATTTCCCCCACTTCACGCTAGTGTCAACTATCGTCATTCGTCGTAGAACCTCTCCCCAACAATACCTTCCCCTCCAAACCTTCCATCTCCTCCTCCTCTCCTCAACAATATATTTTTTCCATCTTAGTCACAACACCCATCAACAAACTCTGCACACCACTCCCCCTCCCACCATAACACATCTCTACACCCTGATATAATCTCAGAAATAATCAACCATGTCATCAAAGGTCTCATTCCCATAATCAACCACCAAATTCAAATAGCGCTTGCGTCAAATCCATATTTATCTCAGATCAATAAAGCTCAAAACAATCAAGAACTGTCTCAAAATAAATTGACGTCTCTCACTCTCCTAAACTGGAATATAAACGGAATCACCCCCAAAATCAATTTTATAAAATATTTCTAAATAACTATAATATGATATTGTTTCATCACAGAAACGCACCTTACACCAAAGATAAGGTTAATGTTCCGGGTTACTTGACTTACAGATCCGACAGACCTCGAACTGCAGAAGGAGGAGTAGCAATTTTCATTAAAAAACGGATTCGACACGATCCTCTGCCACAGTTGATCACCCCAGGACTTGAAAACATAGCAATAGCGCTACATCAGCCACACCAATCACAATAAGCCACCTAATATTCCCCCGAAACAAACACATCTTAACATTCTCTTTTCAAACCTACTTCTACCATAGCCATGGGTGATTTCAACGCCAAACATACGGCATGGGAATGCAGAACATGCAGCCCGAATGGAAATTTTTTTACTCATATACAATATCAATAATAATTTAATTATCTCTGCTCCATCGGAACCTTCGCATTATCCGTATAATCTCTGCTTCCTTCCAGATATCCCAGATATTGCGTTTTGCAAAACTTTTACGAAACCGTTATTCCAATCTGTTTTAGCAGAATCAAACTCAGACCACTGCCCGATGCTTCTCTCCTGTGATGCTAATCTCATAGTACTTGTATCTAATCTCCCTAATCCACATATTCATAAGAATATCAATTGGAAACTATTCGATGAATATCTTCCTACATCCACCCACTCACCACCTTTCTGAAAAACCCCAGATCACATCATCGACACTGCAATAAATACGGCCACTCCCAATTACCACCACCAGAGGCATCCCCCAATTTCCCTTCCACCAACATCCTGAATCTTATTAGACAAAAGCGATATATAAGACGACAATGCCAAACATTCCGGCTACCTCAATTAAAAGCCGCTTTAAATCAGATAACGCTAAGGTTCACGAAGAGTTAAATAAATTCGCTATCAAAACTTCCAAAAACGACTTCTAAACATTGAAAAAAAATTCCAATACTTTGAGGAAACTCTGCCATTTCTCCCACCCAATCAAGCAATCCCCCCATTATCTGGCAATTCTGAAATTGCTTACACGGAAGCACACAAATTAGAAATGCTTGCCAACCATTTCAAAGATGTTTTTTATCCCAATATTTCTACAGATCTGAATTTACAAAACGCTGTAGAGGAGTTTTTAAGATCCCCATACCATACTTCTCCAATACCAATTAATTATATCTCTCCCTTTAATGTCAAACAAATAATTAATAATACAAAAAACAAATCTTCTCCAGGAATAGACGGTATCCCCAACATAGTTCTAAAGCATTTACCTCCTCATTCCATTGCTAACCTAACTGCCATCTTCAACAGCTGCCTCAGATTAGGTTGTTTCCCGCAGCTGGAAAAATCATTGTAATCCCAATTTAAACCTAAAAAATCTCCGAAACATCCCTCAGTTACAACCCATAAGCCTTTTTTCACTCTGTCAAAATTTCGAGAAATTGATTCTAATCAGACTTAATAATTTCTTCAAGATACGAAAGCTATTCCTCCTTTTCAATTCGGATTCTGCCCTCTTCATTTGACCACCCACCAGCTTCTAAGAATAGTAGAAACCATAAGACAAGCATTTCAAAATAAGCAATATTGCTCTGCAGTCTTTTTAGACTTTGCTAATACCTTTGACAAAGTCTGGCACATGGTTTGCTCTACAAATTAAGGAACTAAGGCACTCCCTCAGCAGCTTTCTCGAAAACAGACGAGTAAATTTCTCTCTCTCCGCCCCTAAGATAATTCGGATGGACGGACAGACGGACGTTTTGCAAAATACCACGAGTCTCGGCCGAGCAGTGGTAGCGTACGTACGTCCCGCTGCGCGGCAGCGCTTGCCTTCGCCTCAGTAGTGGCACATCAAGATAAGCGTTAGGTGGTGAACGTCGGATACGGAGCCCGTAACGGGCTAAGTTTATTTAAAACATTGTTTTTTGTGACTTTCCTGTGAATGTCAGTGAACTCAGGCATCTTAACGGGGTAACTTATCACAAGTGCCATTTACACTTTGAACAAAGTGGATAGTGATGTGATGATGTGAACTCCCAGCTAGATATTAACATGATAGATCACCTACAACAACAACAACGTCAACAACAACAGCAGATGTATCAACAGCAGCTTCATCAGTTGAAAGCAGCTGCAACTCGCGCAACGAGGACAAACTCAGCCGCAGCTAATGGGAGTGCGTCAACAACCTCATGGCCAGCCCCCATTAAAATCTCAACGAGGGCCATCCGTAGTTACAGCACAAGGATACCAACAAAGTGGCGTATGTACTCCTGGTTCAACCACCTCGCAAAATTCACAAGTAAGTGACGTTAACGCCGATAGCAGATCGGACGGTAAGAAGCGCAAATTCTCCGAGCGTAGTGAAAGTAATGAAGTGCATTGTAAAGAGTGTTGTAAAATCAGTTATAGTATTCCAGTCTCATCTAGATATAAGTTGTTACAAAACACTGAAAGTGATTCCATGGAGCACAGTCAGTTAGAACAGTGCAAGTGAAAATCCATCCCATTTACGTTCACGAAGTAGATGATTATAATAAGTGAATATCAGACTTAAAATACATAGTCCAAGCAGACTTTACTACTAAACCTAACAAAAATTCAGTAAAAATAATGCTCACTTCTATTGAAAACTATCGCAGTTTTAGAAAATGTTATGATGAACAAAACATTCAGTACTATATTCCGTGGACCTCCTCACCGATAAAATACTTAAGAGTGTTGTTTGACAAAAGATTAACTTGGAAACCACACATAAATGGATTGGCCAACAAAGTATCTGTAAAAATATCAAAACTCTTCCCTCTAATCAATGCACATTCTTCTTTGAAAGTCGAATGCCGATTTCTACTATTTAAATACTTAATTCTACCAACCCTGACTTATGCATGCCCAGTTTGGGGATGTGCTGCGACAAGCAATCTTCAAAAATTAACAGCCATTCAGAATATTTTTTTTTATTTAATAGGTAATTATTACAGCCAAATTAGAAAACTTGATGCAATGTGGCTAGGCCGAAGGCCTTTAAGCCATTACAATACCTACATTCTACCGCGTTCTAACCTTTCGCCTTCTGGTATTCACCCCAAATGGTCTCTCCATCGCATCAAAGCTGCGGAAACGAGACCGTAAGGTACGGCTGAGGGAAAAACCCCTGAAGGGGGAAAAACCTGCCGTCAGAAGCCGAGTACATGCTACTCTATCCGGTTTTTAAACTATTTATTTATTTGGCGCGGGCGTCAGGCATTCTCCTTCCAGTGTTTGGCCTCCACCGCACCTGAAAACAAACAGCACCACAGAAAATCGTCCGCACCAACGCCTCTGACCTAACATTTCCGATTCCCACTTCCCTTCGCCCCCTAATGTGCTTTATTGTAACCGTTTCCTTTTATTTTATTTTAATTTAATTTATTTTGAATTTATTTAACTTATTTTAATTAATTTAATTTTAATTTATTTAACTTAATTTTAATTTATTTAATTTTTTTTTTTTAATTAATATCTATTTTTTTATTGACTTATTTATCTACTTATACTTAACAATTGACTACAATTTATAACTTTTTTTTGTTTCTAAGCTAACATAACTTACTAACTTAATTATTGTTAGTTTATTGATTTATTACATATTTCTCTCCAGTCTAGGCTCTGCTCGTACTAACCAATGCTGTTTTCCCACTCCTTAATTTCAGTTTCTCTAGTGGTCCGAACCTTTCCGAGAAATGTTCCTAATTCTTTCATGAAGTTAGCTCTTTTATCCCCTAGAATGTTTTGGGCGAGCGTTACGTTCCTATGTTGGAAGTAGTAATTTCCCATTCCCATCCATTTTCCTCTCCAAGTTTCGGTCGTACTGCAAGTTAAAAGGATGTGGATCCAGTCTTCCCTCATTCAGAATATATTTTTAAGAAGAACTTTAAATGCCCCCTGGTTCATTCACAATACCCAGATTCGCAGAGAATTGAAAGTGCCTTTTTTAAGCGACCACATAACACAAATATCACAAAATTTTTACCAAAACCTTCACACTTCGCCATGCTTCTTAATCTTCAACCTAGGTTGCAATGCTGCATACCCACGTATTAAATCCAGGTATCCCAAAGACCGTTTCAAACCACCGTAATTCCCCGTATCGGTCAATAGATCAAACTGAAACAGTCTTCAACCTCGCTTCATTTACTTTATATATTACTTCATTTATTACAATGTTTACGTTCTTCCCAGTAATAAAAAACACTACTTATGAATGGCCATTCCCAAAAAGTAAAAAACTATGTAATGCATAATTTAATCTCCTTGAAAGACAAGTATGTCGAACGAGAAGAAATAATTTTTTTAAAAAATACCACTTTTTCGGTATTAGGGGACACGAAAACGTGTATTTCCGTTGAAATCTTGAAATCGATTTTCCGCAGTATTACATTACTTTCTCTATACTACGTATATTACTCCCGTATATTCGTATGTATACGAGAGAGTTAAAAAGTACTTTAGGCGACGATAAAACTCAGGTGGCAAGACCGAAAAGCCAGTCCACACCAAGGAAATTAGAAAACTTCACTACGAGAAAATCTGTTCCATTCTGTAGAACCACTAGTTTTATTTTCTTTGTGAACTGATATGTTCATTTATTTCGTAAATAATAAGCAATGTACATGTTTCTGAAAAGCAAGTGTGGCTGTCGGTGAGCGGAAGGAGGGGGAGGGTGGGGCGCCGTGGGGTGACGGCCGACGCGCGCGCCCTTTTTCATTTTCCCCTCACCAGTAGCCCTGGTGAGGCGGGTGTTTATTCAACTTATGGGGATACAAGTGCTCCAGTATTGCTGCTTATGGAGCTTGGGGAGGGATTTATCTTAAAAATACTACTTAACCAAAATATTAAAAAACTAATGCACAATGCCTCTTTGGGCGATTGACGTTTTTTACAAAGTTATTTAATTGAATTGATAAAGTTCGTTAAAATGTTCAAGTCTTTTTCTTTTTTTCTTTTGTTACATTCACTCACTCATTCATTCTTAATCTATATGTACAAACCCATTCACACACTCATTCATACCACACGGCACTACGCTTCACTGTACACTATTTACACTTTATTTATTTACGCCACGGCGCCGACTTTACTCAGGCGTCCGTGGCGCCGCGACGTTTTCAGGGCCTGGCGGTTCAGACCCGGCTAAGCGCAATTCCGCGCGTCCATCGCGGTTTCCGGCATCGGTGAGCGGCGACCGCCTCCCACGCACTATTACGGGAGCGGTAGCTCAGTGCATCAACTGATGTCACTGCAGCGCCTCTGACCGGGAGGTCCTAGGTTTGAGTCCTGACGGCGGCTGGATTTTCGACACTAGCTTCTCAGCTAAGTCGAATTCAGTCGCTGTCTGGAGAAGAATTCTAGCGGCCGGCTGCTCTGATCGGTAGTTTTCCGTGGTTTCTCCGATCAACACCAGGCGAATGCCGGAGCAGTACCCTATCAAACGGGCCACGGGCCGCGCACGATTTGTCCTTCCTCTTCCTTGTCCTATCCTCTCCCCTTAAACACACATTTACACTAACATGCACTACACTACCACATATCCCGGGAGACCGGTCGGGAGCTTAGAGATTGTCCTGGCTGGGGCGGTTCCCCGCTGGTGGGAGAGTCCTGGTTAGGGGGAAACCCCACTACCCGACGGTAGGTCGGCGCCGGATCTCGCCATCCAGCGGGGAAGATCTCAGCCATCTCCCGAGAAAAAACATGCACTACACTAACGGGACTAATGACCGAAGCAGTTGACGCGCCCGGAAACACGAAAAAATCAATCAATCAGTCAATCCCACGCACTATCTGCTCCCCCGCGTCGCACAGCTCAGAGAGCTTGTGCGGGGGAAGTGCGCGCGCGCGCCCGCAAAACAGCGAGCAAGGGGGGGGGAGCTCTTCCAATTAGCGGCGCAGCGGGGCCTCGGCTGCGAGTGGCGCTCGCCACGCAGGGCGCCCCCCCCCCTCCACGCACCGCACGCGGTAATCTAAATGACACTACTAATTTAATGGGTCATTTAATTAAAAGCAAACCGCACACAATAATCAAAATTTTAGCGTTTTAGAAAGCAACTCAATTACTTGTGTTATTCTCGTTCAGGTTGTTGTATCTCATGAGGTACCACGATCTGTGCTGTTAATAATTACTCAGAAACATTGCATTATTAAGTTTAAAGAAATTTTATAAGATAATATATAGGTGTAAATATGCCTATGTGTGAGGAGGAAACCTGGTTTTTCCACCAAATCAATCGCTCCGATCGTTAGAAAACGGTTCTCTTTCAAAATGACAATTTTTCTGGTGTTACTGTTCTTGAGAACCAATGATAAACTTAATAATTGTCTCAAAGCTAATTTATTCGTTGGTGATTTGGAACATTTTAGCCCCAGTGATTTCCCGGCTGATTTGCCTACGGCAGCACTGGACACTCACAAAATTTCTATTCGATTTTTATTTTTATTTATTTATTTTACATCAAAAAAGCAGTTAAAAACTGCGTATGACGTGCTATGGGGATAAGTGAATTGTGTGCACATTTTCAAAATTCTGTGATCCCTACACTAAGCCATACACTACTTAAATTTTGAAAAAAAGAGTATTAAAATCTATTTCCAAGGATAAAAAGGCAATACATTTTGGCTCTTATCGGTCCTTCGGAATAATACTTCCTGCTGCGACAACATGGAAACGATAATTTGAATAATTGTATTTCCCACTGAATTCTAGAAGACGTGCACAGAAAATGAAGTTACATTTATGTCCAGAAGCAAACCAAGGGGCCATCTCAGCATTTGCTCAATGGAACAGGGAAACTGGACGAAAAACCTGATCGAGATGGGGGTCATTGACCCGGAGGCTGCAATACAAAACTTGTTACAGGTTGTTTATACTCATTTATACAGTCCAAATGGTAAATAATGCATTATGTATCATTGTTAAAATTAATGTTACTTTTCTTGTGATGCTTAGTATAGTCTCTAATTGTATAGAAACAGTTTTGCAGCAGAAACGATTTCACTTGGGATTTAAACTTTTCTATTGAATTTAATCGTTTAATGTCATCTGGCAAAGTGTTGTAAGATAATGTACATGTATTGTATTGTAATTGTATAATGTACATGTATTCTAGCAAATACTTCCGTAAAAGGACCATTCCTCCGTCTCTCCGTCTGTCCGCCTGTCCGTCCATCTGTGAACACTATTAGCACGTAAACCACACGTACAATATTTATCAAATTGAAGAAACCCCTGTTCATGTGGCTCTGGTTGAAGCTTTGAAATTTTGAAAGACAATCTTTAAAATTCGGGGGTACTTTACATGAAGCCCCCCCGAATATTTTTAAGACTTTCTCAAAAACGGCTGCAATTTTTTTTAAGTTCTTGTAAGAATAAACTTATGAATCGATCCGATTTTTATGGTTAATTCTGAATTTTCAAAAATTGTAAAACTTTGAATTTCTTTTCAGCGTCTTCCTATACCTCTAACATTTTCCAAAAAGACAGATTTTTCTTTTAATTGTAATTATTGCCGATAAATAGTTTTTTCATGAATGTCATGTATACTTCTTTGAAACGTTTAGTACTTTCCTGCAACAGAGCGTGAAATATTGTCAATTAAAAAAATTACAAAAACTAGATATTCTCAAAAACGGCTCAATATTTTGTCATCACATTTTTGGTAGGGGGAGTACCAAATTTATCCTGACCGAGGCATCAACGCCATATTGTTCTATTCTTTTGTTTTTTCAAAAATTACAAAATATTACACAAATGTATTTTTTTAATATATCTAATGCTTTTAATATGCACATTTCCGTCGATTTGCATACATTATTACATTTCTGAGTAAAAGTGAATCAAATGATTTCAAATGAAGTTTTTCGGAAACTCAATATATTCCTGTAAAAATTAGCTTCAAATTTCGCATTTACAGTAATGCTTAATCGCCATTTTCTTAAAAATTAAATTTTTAAAAAATTTTTAGGAAATTTTACTCTTTAATATTAAGGTATTTTTGGCCAAAATTAAAAAAAAAATTTGGTGCGGTGATGGAACTGCCAGGAAACCTTAAAGCCAGTTCACACCAAGGAAATTAGAAAACTTGACTATGAGAAAGTCTGTACTTTTCTGTAGCACTTCTAGTTACTTTCTCGTATACATACGTATATCCGGAATAATATATGTAGTGTAGAGAAAGTTATGTAATGCTGCGGAAAATCGATTTCGAAATTTCAACGGATGTACACGTTTTGGGATTCCCTGATACCAAAAAAGTGCCCGTGTGTCTGTCCGTCTGTCTAACGTCCGTCTGTGAACACTACTAGCACATAAAACACACGTAATATCTTAACCAACTTTGAAGAAACCCCCGTACATCTGATTCTAGTTGAAGCTTTTAAATTTTGAAAAACATTCTTTAAAATTTGGGGGTACTTTACATTAAGCTCCCCGGACATTTTAAAAATTTTCTCAAAAAAGGGTTCAAATTTTTTCTTTAAATTTATTATGAGATAGAGTGAAATACACTTACAAAGGTGGCATAGGTCCGATTTTCACGAAATGCAATTTTTAAAAATTGCAGAAATTTGAATTGTTTTCGGCGGCTTCTTATAACTTCAAAATCAAAGACAGAGATTTTTCCTTCCAATAAAATTTGTTGTCCATAAATAGTTCTTTCATAAAGACCATGTAGATTTTTGAAAAATTTAGTACTTTCGTGCAATAGTGTGCAATATTTGCTATTTTAAAAAATAACAAAAAGAGATTTTTTCAAAAACGGCTCCTTATTTTCTTTAAATTTTTGGTCGGAACAGTGAATTTTTTTTTTTTTTTAATATTTCTTAATACCTGTAATGTGGGTTTAATTTAGGGGGGTTAAATTTACATAAAATCTCAAAGCTTTAACTAGATCCAAATGGACAGTGGTTCTTCAATTTGGGAAAGATCGTACACATGGTTTACGCGCTAGTAGTATTCACAGACGTACAAACGGACCGATGGACGGACGGACTTATAACATAATGAAATACTCTATTACGTAATGCTCATTCGCAATTGATAAAAAAAATCCACTAAAAAGTGCATGTTAACTTCAATAATGCCGCATACCGCAAAGTATACATGCTAAAAAATAATTCAAAAAACCTCAATCTGCAAACATATGCACTGAAACTTTGTATTATTTGTAAAACAACAAAATACTCTGTTTGCTTATGTGAGGAATAAGTCGTTATGCGCCATACTTGTTAATGCGAAATCTCCTGAACCGAATGCTTCGTTTCATTTCAGTAATGCAGGTTGCCGCAACGAGATATACACGCTCATACGAAATTTTTCCGTTAAACACATCGCAACGTCAATCAATATGCAACGTCACGCATCCATATTTTTCTTTAATTAAATGAATATTAAATAAGATAAATTCTCTATAAACTTGCGTGTGTTCAAGTGTGTTATATATAACTTATATGCTAGTTTGATTTTATGCCTTATTACTTTGTAATTATTGTAATCTATATTAAATTAACATCATTTTTGTTTTACTTACCACCAACAGGAACATTAATGATTGGTATCTACAATAAAAATTATTTTAGAGCACTTTTTTGCAAATATTAGAAACCACAGCCTACCATCTCCTCTCACGTCACAAGAGCACTGACCACTGGACCGGGAGTTTGTTCGATCCCTTCGATGAATGGCAACACAGCGATCGCCGACGCACTCACGGAGATCACGCCCAGCTCACCATCAGGCTTTTTCCATATCATAAGCGCCGTTATTTCACCCATACCACAAACCACCGCAATAATTCCCAAGCACCCCAACCTAATTGTCTTGTAGAGGAGCCCAGTGGGGTCATCCTCCCTCTTACTTTTGGTCTGTATATTATTGTATACATAATGTAAGCAAACTATTCTGTAAAGTGGCAATGTACGCTGTATCAGAAAATATTTGAATAAAAAAAGAAGCGCATCATCAGTGTGCCACGTGGCCGGTGCCCCGTACGGGCGCGCCGTGCTCGAGGACAGGCGCCAAGCACACGCGCCGACCCTCGCCCTACTCCGCAGGAGCTCACAAAAGAGACGTCTGCACTCCACGACCACCAGAACAAGAATGGACGGAGTAATTAATACACGTAGTATAAAGAATGTTATGTAATGCTGCGGAAAATCTTAATAATGTTCAGGTTTCTTCTTTTTTGTTATGTTCATTCACTCTCACATTCGTTCTTAATCCATACGTACACACAAACACATTCATACCACCTTTCACTTCACAACACTTTTTACATATGTACAGTTGTTTTTCGCCACGGCGCGGCGCCGACTTCACTCAAGCGTCCGTGGCGCCGCGACGTCATTTGCGACGTCATTTGGTGAAAGGAGTGTAACGAAATTTGCGTGGTCAGACGGAAGAGCAGGCCTCATGGCCTGAGTCTCGCCACGTAAAATACGGCAAATTCAATTCAATTCAATTCAATTTGCAGGTGGATCAGGCCTAGTGGGGAGCGTTTCCGTGCTTCCCGCGCGATTTTCGAGATCTGAGAGTGGCGACCGCCTCCAACGCACTAGCTGCTCCCCCGCGACGCACAGTGAAGAGAACTTGAGCGGGGAGAGTGGAAGGCCCCGTGCACGCCGCTGTTCGCCGCTACGCCGGTTTCGTGCAGGATGCGCGGAGCGGACGGCCTCAGCGCCCTTGCGAGCGTCGTCTCCGCCCGCTTTCGCAGCTCCGCCGGCAACTGACTTCGCACGCCTCGAACTCTGCACTCGTCAGCGTTGCGGGGACGGTGATCAAGGCATACGAACAGCCTCGCATGCTACTCTTAGTCGAAAAACGACCACAAAACCAGAAAGGCCACTGGCAAATTTTGCCGTCATTCGAGGGCGAAGCGATCTCCGTGCAAAGCCGCATAAGCTTCTGCGTAGAGATGTGACCTCTGAAGCCAAATTGTTAATCTCTGAGAATGTCGAGACGACGCATTTCGTGTTTCAAACGACAGAATCAGTCTCTCGAATGTTTTCTCTAAGATGGAGAGTAGACTAATCGGTTTATAACTGCTCGGGAGTAATTTTTTGCCAGATTTTGGTAATAGCGAGATGGTCGCAAATCTCCATGCCTTGGGATGATATCCACGCGGCACGCATTCCGGAGCTCGAGTAAAAAATCGACTCCACGTCCGCCCAGAGCGCGTAGTTGCGCTGCAGAAATACCATCTAGGCCAGGAGCCTTCTTAGGATTTAAAGCTCTCAGCTGCGCCTCTAACTCCCTTCCCGTCACTCGACGCGCTGAGGAGAGGAGGGCGGGCGGGCCAATGGCATAGTAGCTGGCCGTGCGCGCCAATGACTCACTACCTGTTACAGAAGCGACCAATGGCGGCGCAGCGGCGCCCGTTTCGAACGCACGGAACTGCTGCTCAAGCGAATTCGTCCTATAAACGTCCTACAGACGTCCTATAAAGGTATTTTACCGGTATAAACGAATAAAGGTATTTGATGTAGGTATGAAAAAATGCCGGTATTTTACTGGTATTCAATACTTTTTCGGTCCCTGGAACAAATAGTATATTAGGAATATTCGAGAAAAGTTAAACGTCGTGCAACTCGCAAATTTTTGTGAAAAAATTTGTAGCCTTTTTAAAAGAAATGTAATGCATTAGGAACCCCAAAATTGAGAAAATGTCAAAAAAATATATTTGGGACGGCGATGGATGGCAGCTGGCAAGAGGTTGGGGCAAGACCGAATAGCCAGTCCACAACAAGAAAATTATAAAACTTTACTACCAGAAAGTCTGCGCCATTCAGTAGCACTAGTTTATATTTTCCCCCCCATCGTATTAATAAGAAAGGTTTAAAATTTTCCTCCTGCCAGCTCGTGACCTTGAAGGGACTTACTATTTCATGCAGAGTATAACATACCAGAGTTCTCGCACGGGTACGCTAGTAGATAGATGCGGAAGAGATGTTATAACGTAATTGATGAATCAAACTTATCAACGAATGAAAATAAATATGCTGAAACGTAATTGGCGGGTTTTTTAATTACTCTGAAGTCGAGAGAAATACATGTATGTAAAGTTCTCTGTGCTAGTAACATAGTGTACAACTTATTTGTATAGGTAAATCATGCCATTGATTTACCTATACAAACCTATACCAACGTATTTGTAGTCATTTCCATATTTCATCATGCCATTGAAATATAAGAACAATACTCCACCGCCATAAGAACAATGTTCCCCCAACATTCAAAACTAACAAATCACCAACGATCACACACGGACATTTACATAGCCTTATTCAGAGCACAATGAATTTCGTAATATTTCTGGACATTGATGAAATCAGTAGTTGATCACAGACGTCATCCTCTGGAGGAGCGCAGCTAAACTATTGATGAACTCTTGGATATGTGATGTAAAGCTAAGCAACAAGTTTCCAGGAAAAGTTATTTATTTTGTAAATTTATAAAGGATATTGATTGTAAATCATAGTCTATAGTACTCCAGACTTTTAAAGGAAACTGACAAAAGATTTACCAGTAATTGTCCAGTAGATTCACTGATTATCGTGCTGTAAATCAACGCACTTGTCTTTATATATTAGTATAAATTATTATTATTATTATTATTATTATTATTATTATTATTATTATTATTATTATTCCTTTACTTCACGCCTAAAGACATTATGAGTCAGTTGGATATAAAATCTACTCCAGGTTGTAACCAACTTCCTAAGGAGGAGATCTCGGGACTCTGTGTGCCTCTAGAATACATTTCGCAAAATGTGGGCTGTTCCAAATAAAGCAGTATCTTGAACTTCCCAGTCTTTTGAATGACCTGGGAGGTTCGCCAAGTTATTACACAAGTTTTGCGGAACAAATCCCAGATCTCCGATAATTATCGGGTCGATCTGCGCTTTTACCCTCACATTTGGTTGATCTCGATTTCCAAACTCTTGTAATTAAGGCGTTCATCTGACTCCTTGGTTACGACGATTTGATCGCATGGCACAGCAACGTTACAAGTAGTGACGATTTTTTCTCAAAATCCCGGATAACGATATCTGGTTTGTTTGATGCTTGAATTTATTGGTCATACAATATTGTACACAGTCCAACACACGTCACCGGTTGTGGTGAGTCTTCGTACCACCTGGTGCATGTGTCTGGAACCGTACAGATCTTGGGTATAGGGCCGTACAGATCTTGAAGAGGAGGTACCTACACACCCTGTCGTGTCTTTTCAAGTATTCAGTCTTTGCTAGAATTTGTCAAGCTGAAACGATATGATCAATGGTTTCAACTTGTTCCTGGCACATATAGCATTTCTCATCTGGAAACATTTTGAGAACTGCTTTATTATAATGTCGAGTTCTCAACGCCTGATCTTGGGCAGCTATTAACAATTGCTTCCGCTTGGGACTTTATGCTTCTTCTTTTAAACCACATAACTGATTGATCTTTATTGACCTGCACCTTGTTTATTCTTTGTAGAAACAGTCCATGGAGTGCGTTGTCTCTCCACGATTTCTTTAACACTTTCGTGTCTCACATTTCATGTTATGTAGCATCAGAAGTCCAGTTATTCTGCGCGTCGTGCAGTCGTGTTCGCAATGCTTCTTACTACACTTACAATGGCTGTTTCCAATTCTTCGGTCAGATTTAATGACCTGACTTATTAGGTCATCTTAATGGCTGACTACATATAATACTTTCTTATCTCGACTATTGCATTGTTATTATTATTATTATTATTGTTGTTGTTGTTGTTGTTGTTTGTTCACACTTACTTTATGCCTATCATCTTGTAGTCAATTTCCACTTTCCTTGATGGGATTTGCTTTTATTTGTATTTTGTGGTGACTGGGTGCGTTTTACCTTTGTGATTTTCTTCTAGCTAGTAAATCTTTCTGCTCCAACTCACGTTCTTATAACTCTTAACTCATTATCCACCATCTCAGAGGAAAAGTTTCTCGAAGAGTCTTAAAATACTTGTATGGCAATAAAAGTATGAAATAATTTGAATGGATCAATAAGATTACAAAATTCTCGAATCTCTTTCAAACTTATATATTTCTCAACATACAATACGAACATTTGAGAAAATACTCTAACAATAAGTTTGTAAATGAGAACAGAACATTTTGTGACAGAGAAAACATTTTTTTCATAAAGAATGAACAACTAAATATTTCTGTATCACTCTTCAATGCAATTGAAAAATATCAAATTTGTCCATTCAGAAAATAATGAAAACAAACTGTTTTCTTTTACAAAAGTTCCATTAATAGGCAATATTTTCATTATTCAAACAGTCGCAAAATATTTCCTCAGAGTTTTTTCAAGGAACATTCTCATTCTTAATCGAAAAGAATGGAATTCTTAACTTATCGTGCTTTTCTTCATTACAAGAATGAAACTTTTTAGTTGCAAAATGTCCACAAAGATGAGACGTATTTGCCACTTATAAGTTTCATCAAGCGGAATAAAAAGTGGGAAAGTTTCCTTAAATGAATTGCTAGGGTTTCCGTGAACAATTTCTAAGATAAAGTTGAAATTGCTCTCAAAATTTAATTCTGAAATACATTCATTGCAAGTCCGCCCTTTAATCTATTTACATCTGCTCAATGCTCTTAAAATCCTAGAAAAGTATCAAGTTTTATTTTCGTGGATATCTTCAACGTTCTTTTTTCACCAAAAGTGTGCAGATTCAATGCCTATAAGTAGAACGCTCTCTGACTGTCGGTCTCTGACTGTCGGTCTCTGACTGTCGGTCTCTGACTGTCGGTCTCTGACTGTCGGTCTCTGACTGTCGGTCTCTGACTGTCGGTCTCTGACTGTCGCTCTCTGACTGTCGCTCTCTGACTGTCGCTCTCTGACTGTCGCTCTCTGACTGTCGCTCTCGGACTGTCGCTCTCTGACTGTCGCTCTCTGACGGAATCGCTGTCTGACGGTCGGCCTCCGGTTTAGCACAGACGGACATAAAGATGTTTTGACATAAAGATCAATTTTTCGGCATGAAGAACATACAAAACAGGGATTAGGGCTACACCACGTGGTTGAGGATTTATTTTTAATGTAGCAACTAAATTCATCCACTTTTTCTTTAACAGGGCCGGGCAATACAAGCTCTTTTGTCAAAAATTCGTTGCATTTTTCAGCATTACATAACTTTCTCTTCTTAAGAAGTACCTTCTTAAGGGTGAGAAAGAAAAATTACATAGGCAGTAAGAGCGAGGAAACACATATATGTACTATTGCACGGATATTTATTATTGCATCTTCTCAAAATTATTGCGAACTGTAGCATTTTACCTAAAGTCAAGTTATTGTAATGAAAGTATTGTGACGGAATCTGGCCTTTTGGAATGCATTAACACATTATTCACTTCATGAGTACATACCCTTACCAAAATATCATGCTATGCCCCTGGCATGAGTGCTACAATTTCATGGTTGTGTACAGTGTCTATTATAAGATTCATTAACTTTAATGCTATACCTTTTATTCCGGTGAATAAGCTGATAAGTCATAAACACTTAATTTTAAGGAGAGCAAAAAAGACGTTTAAATGAATCAAATAGGATTAATGATAATAAACGAAAGTTAATTATAAAACAAAACTATTTTTGAGTAGGTTTGTTTAATATCATTAATCCCTTCTTTAGATCATTAGTTTAAAGTTTTTTTTTTTGCTTCCCTGTAAAATTAAGTTTTTGGTTTTCAGCTTATTCACCGGGGTCAAAAATATGTTATGTGAGAGTCATAGTGAGTCGCTGCAATCGCAACTTGTTATACAAAATGTGTACTCTAATTCAGGTAGATGTCGTCCGTGTGTTCGGTACTGCCATTTTTGTTGGATATATCTTATCCATCGGCATCAGGTTCACGAGTGAATCGAATGATGTCTGAACTTATTCCCCACAAGCTGGCACTGGAGGTTTCGTTGTAGCAAGCATTTACGCTTTCAAGCTCATGATGAGCACCTTCATAATTGTTCAACGTTTTAATTTGAATCACAGTTAATGTAAAACTTTGCTATTTCTATGAGCTATTTATTATGAAATATGAATTATTAAAAATATACTGAAAGGCATTGAGTTTAAATCTGAATAAACACCTTGGTGCGATAGCTTTATCCATCAATTGCAGCATTGTGTATGTGACCATTGTAGGAATGTTGGAGTCTGCATACATATCATTCCTTAATCCACTGCTCTGACTGCAGCTTCGACAACTGTATTTTGAGTTTGATAACTTCTTTGATTTAAAAAAGTCCTTTCGTGGAGGGAAACTGAGTGATAACATGATCCATGTTATTACTACAAACAATATGGTTCCTAAAATGTAGGGAAACTGCTAATTTGCATCTGCCAAAATGTCTTATATTCAATACGAATTACAACAAATTATTAGTTGTGTATTCAAGACAGGCACATTACATCCATTATTCGATTTAGGGCAAAATTTACAAGTTCTGTAAGCTTCTTCGTGGCGGCCCTGGCTAATTCTCCCACAAGGGAGAGCTCAGGAAGAAGCTAATCCAAGCGCGTCGAAGATTCACGTGCCCTGTAAAATGGCAGCTCCATGCTAATGGATGGAAATCCTGAGACAAAATCAAAACGGAAGAGAAGCTCAGCAGGAGTATAATGGATCCCTCAACACAAACACGATCCTCCTCGAAGAGTCCAGAGTAGCAGGGCGGTCACTTCACACTCTCGCATGGAAAATATTTTTGTACAGTTATGAAGAGTTCTTAACGACCATAAGTGAAATTTTTTGCACGCAAGTTAACGGGGCTTGGTTAGAACAATTTTACTAGTTGTTTGCCAACGTTTCGGAAACTTTTATTTCCATCATCAGGGATAATATGAAAGAAAATGAAAACAACACTGTTCATGAATAATGTTACAAAAAAACACACGTATAAGACACAATTTTCTAGCTAAAAAAATATTTTTTTAAAAGTTTCATAAAATAAGGTATTTTATAGAACACGAGACCTCTCTTAAGCGTCCTCTACGCTACCTAAGATTATAATTTAATCAAAACACGATGTACCGTTTTAAGAAAAGAAATTGGCTTAAAGAAAATAAAAATTGCCTGTTTGACCCAAAATTTCGCAAAAATACTCATGTTTTTGAACAATTTAACATGAAATTATATTTATATCTTTTTTGGTGAACACATTTATTACAAAAATGTATCTTCTTAATTTTAGTTGAAGGAAGACACCGAAAAAAATGTTTTCAATTTTCGAAAAATCAGGGTTTTCAGCGAATATGAGACTTGCGCCAATCTGTTATACGTCTTTCACACTATCCCATAACAAAGTTTAATAAAAAACGATGAAACCATTTCTTAATGTCCCAAGGGCTTCTTGTGTAGTACCCCTCAAATTTAAAATATAGGTTTTAAATTCAAGGGGCCGTGACATCAGTCATATCGATTGTGGAATATCAATTTTTGAGAAAATCGACTGAACAGTTAGCCGGTAGCGTTGTTCACAGATGGACAGAGATGTTTTGCCGTCTATCGTTTTTTCGGTATCAAGTACCCATAAGACATGAAATCTGGATATAACACGTGTTAGAGGATTTTTTGTTCCAAATTTAGCATATGAATTTGTCTCCTTTTTCGTTACCATGGCCCTGTAGTAAGAGTTTTTCTGCTGTAAATTCGCCAGTTTTTTCGCGCAGCATTACATAACTTTCACTCTACCGCGGTTGCGGTAGCGAAAAAGTAAAATACAAAACAATTTAATCTGGAAAATTCAAATACACGAGTTAAATATTCAAATAAATCGTAATAAATACAATAATATCTATTTACGAAATAACTATCGTAAAACACCTGCTTAAAATACTAGATTAGAGAACCATCCTATAAGGACATTTGACCGATATTAATAACCATTCGAGTATTATAATAAAATGATAAGAATACGTCTATCATACAAAGTTTACCAATTTTGAAAAAAATCATTATTCACATTCTGCGAAATGTAACAGAATGCCAATCTGTACGTTCGAAGGAATGCGCATTTAGTTTCGTCACTATAATGAAATGTTCATTTAATATTTTCAAATGAAGAATATAGCAAACAGTGGACGGAGCGGGTTGCTTTCCACGGGTCACTAGTTCGATATCCGAAGATTGAAGGACCATGGACGTGGCGGGTTACCTTTGCTTGTAGTGGACTGTATTATTGATTGTTGAAAGTAGGTAGGCAATCCACTCAGTCCCTTTCGACACTCGTTAGGAATTTTGTAATAATGTGGATTTTCATGGAAACACACTTCTCACCTTGCAGAATGATGTTTCATTACCTTGGAGTTGTCACAATTGTTCTTTACAATAAAAATACACGTGAGTTATTGTTCTCAATGTGAGAATACAGGAGTTTTCCATCTTGAATCACAATACATTAATTAGTTCAATACATACGCAATGCTGAACTATAACAAATTGAAACAATGTGGCTTTCACTTGACCACAACTTAAGCACAGAATATTACTTTCTGCATAAGAATTTACGTGATGTTTTAAACAAGGAGCCCGAGATATACTTCTCGCACTGGCTTCTTCTCAGCGACTGATTTATACACAATGCTGAACTAGAACAAATTGAAATAATGTGGCTTTTCACTTGGCCACAACATAAGCACATAATATTACTTTCTGTATAAGAATTTACGTGATCTTTTAACACGGAGCCCGAGACATGCTTCTAGCAAGGGTGCTACTCAGCGACTGATTTCTGTTCGGTTTGCGAGTTCTATCGGGCACGCGAAGAGGGGATTTGAACTGATTTGAACTGGCCAATTAGCGACTGCTTTTCCAGCGGTTGCAGTATGGCGAGGTGGGGTGAATTTGAACAGTCCAATAGGCAACTGCTAGAATTTGAAAATGTTCTAGAGCGGTTTAGAAGATTCGGGTCGCGAAAGCGAATATCACGCGGCGCAGTGGTGCCGCTTGGCAACTTACTTCCATGCCGCGCTTCCGGTGTTGCCGCTTAGGGCGTAGGAAGCGTTTTATATTTATACGTCCCTTTCTGCTTTTGCGTGTGGGCCCGAACAAACAGTTTAAAGCATCGGTTTGTAGGACTTACCGGAAATAACGGCGGAAACGTTAGATCCCGCCCGAGACCCTTTCCAAAAATTAGTTTTATTATTTATAACGACGCAAAGTTATCATCGCCGTGTTTTGTTTGCATTAATCAAGGATCACTATATGTTATAAAGAGCATAATAGGAACTCTACAAAATGATTGAGTACTTCTAAAACTGAGATAGGATGGTGTTTTAACCAAACCAATCTGTCTTGGCGAAGTTGGAAACAAATCAGTGTATGAAACGATGGCACAAACAGGGAAGTGTTTTCAATTGAAGAAACATCTCATATACAGAACAGCATCTACTATATATACACGGCGACACGTACGTGCCAGGGCGCCACTCACAGGGCGCTATTTAGAGAATAGCCGTTAAAACAAATAGAAACGAGAGTAGGTTCAGTGGAGGAGTTAAGGGGGTTCTAAATAAGGGTGGAGGGGTGGAGAACGTAAGGAAGGTGAAAGGGATGGATTTTTGGCAGGAGACTGCGTAGGATTGGAGTTGACGATGTATTGTGCAAGCTTGTCACCGACTGCATGTTTTCCAGCAAGGTTCATGTGAAGACCATGCCGGGTAAGGTTTTTGCTGAGAGGAAATTAATTTCAAAATGTGTGGCATTTGTTTCCCTCAGTTGCAATTTTAATTGCTGGTTTATGTGCTTAATCTCGCCGCATAGTGTTGATCTGTTGTACCAGAAGGGCAGAATTGAGAATCAATGTTAGTATTTTGGGAGGCACATTGTAATTTGTTTACAGGTTGTTCAAGTGTAAAGTTACCCACAAATTAATGGCATTCTGCCCTCCTATGATAATGACTGTGTCCTGATGGCAGTGTCTTCGTTGGGTGTCAATCTGCAGTACACTGCAAACCTCCCGAGGTTTAAAAATAGATGAGACTGAGAATTGGAGGTAACTTCCTACTGAGAATGGAGGAAAGATGGTGCATGTTGTCTGCCTGTCAGCCTGTCAAGGCAACGTGTCAGCCTGTCAGCCTGCCTTTGAGCCTGTTACGGATGTCAGCTAAAATAAGGACCTCTCTTTTAGGCTCAGTAGGAATATCTTTGTTTCCAAGTGAGCTAGGATGCGCAGCTTTACGTATTTTGTTTTGACGTGCTTCCTTACCTGTTTGCGTGGTTTGTGCATGTATTTGTCGATGGTAGAGAAGGGTTGTGAGGATCAGGGAGGGGAGGAAAATCTATTTCATAATCTAAAACACCCAATTTGTTTTGAGTTGCGACTGGATGTGGTGTCTGTGTCAACTGTGTAGTCATGGGTGCACGGTTGGCAAAATTTGCTGTGTTGCCGACTTGTACCCAACCGTCTGTGTAAATAACGACCTCTTCCAACCCTGGGATATGTTGCTCTAAATTATTGTTTATGTATGTGAAGGCTTTCAGAAGGTCGGCTTTGAGAGTGAAGAGAGTAAAAAGAGTAGAACGAGCAGTAGCTATGTCTCAAATGCGTTTTAATGTTCCCGATAAAAATTAGAATAAATACAAGAAAACTCAGATAAGAGCAACAAGCACCTAGCTCAATATTTTGAAAGTGTAGGATTGATGTGTTTTGGATAAATTAAAAAGTAAGATTCAAGATATAGTAAGATTCAGTGTGTTTAGGTGAACTGGATGTCAAGAGCTGAAGAAACACCGTTTGTAGAAAAATAATTTACAGTAAAAATTGTATTGCAGTAACAGTAAATAATTAGCAACTAAACAATTAAAACTTCTGACATTAATTTGATAATGCTATGGTGACTTTTTCAGATTGGTAAGTCTGTTGTAACTTTTGTTAATAGGTAAAATATTAGGGGTTACTGTTCGGGCCCACACGCAAAAGCAGAAAGGGGACGGATAAATATAAAACGTTTCCTACGCCCTATACTCCAGGCCGTGTATTAGGTCGCACTAAATTCGCAATATGGCAGATTGAAAGATTTCCTGTCGGAATAGCCAACTTATGAAACTATAACTCTGATCAAGTCTCTCGCTTTTGTTTTGTTTGTTGTCTCATTCACAACCCTCGCGCGGTCTCGAGTCTTGTCCACTGTTCTATAATACATGTTTCGTTTTTCGGTAGAATTAAAAAGAGATGTTCATCTATAAACGATTATTAACTCTGTGAATAATTATTAAGTTAATTAAGAATTATCATTATCAACTATTGCGAGCTTAAGAAGTGTTAAAAAGTGTCAAGTGCAAATGAAAAATACAACCTCAAAAGTTATCTGCGGTCATACTTCTATGTTATTAATGCTTTTGAGATATGTGTCAACAGTTCCTTCACGTTTTGAACTGGTAGTAATGAGTGTTATTGAACGCAAATAAATACCACAATTATTGAAGTTAATTAACGTGATATACATGATAGTTTTTAAGTGATCTAATGAATTGTTCCTAACAGTCCAGTAATGTCAATATCAATGCAATGAGAAGTGATCTAATGAATTGTTCCTAACAGTCCAGTAATGTCAATATCTTTCTCATTACCCATTTTTCACCATTTCAATGGGGTGTGATTCATAAGATTGGATAAATGGTAATAAATATGACTTTTTGATTTTTAATGATGTTTATTTAAACAGGAATGTATACAATCAATATAATGGCACATTAAATATATAGTTGCACAATAATATTGAATCTACTCTCTTATTGTGACTACATTACTATAAGCTTCTCCCTGAACATGCAGTTATTACAGAGTAAACCCTCTCATTGCTTGTTAAATAATTCAAATCAAAAGCATATTATACTTCAGTTTCCATTACAAATTCATGCCAAATAATTCCCAATAGGCAGTCAAGCAGTACAAGATTAATATATTATTGTGTTTATTTATTGCCAGTTAAATACACATTCTTGCTGTGAAAAATTTCAAGGTAAGACAACGGTTATTTTCAGCATTAAAATTAGAGTATTGTGCCAAGGAAATTCAAAATGCATGTGGGATTTAGATAGAGATGTGGTGCTACTTGCCCCAAACCAGTATTACAAGTAATGTCACAAATGCTACTAATCAAATAAGGTTACAAACAAGCTACAAAAAACTGAAACAATGTTGACAAGACTATTTACATATACATTTAGATATACAAGACAAGTACATGTGTGAAAACTAATAATTATAATAATTAGAGAGATAATTTTTATGTCCTAAAAATCTTGAAACATGCATCTATGACCTAAAAATTCTGAAATATGCAACTAAATTAACAATATTTCATTTCATGTGTACTTGGAATGAAAAGATGTATTTTTGCAAACATAATGTATACCTAGCTCACTTCTCAGGAGAAATAATTGAAGTAATTATGCACCTTCATTAAGAACATTGTTTGTCTTGTTTCATTTTTTCTGCTTGTATAAAAATATATCAAGAAATATCTACATTTGCACAAGTATTGTATTGTCTATAGAAAGAAAAACACAAATTGTGACAAGCTTTTCTAATCAATGACTGCTCCAAATAAATAGACTATATGACAAGGAATGGTTTAGAGATAAGTCTCTCTTTAACAAAATAAATATGGGAGCATAAAATATGCTCTCATTATTATATGAATATGCACCAACAGGAAAACTTTGCCAAATTGCACTAACATATTAATCTACATAGCATCCAATTCTAACCACATGTCAAGGAATTTCATTTAGCTATGCCAAGACAAAAATTTGCAAAATCATAGATATGCACTCCCTAATAATAATAATAATAATAATAATAATAATAATAATAATAATAGTAATAAAATTATTATTATTATTATTATTATTATAACACAATGTCTGGAGACAAAAAAAAACATGTTTTGATATTACAAAATCTTCTATTGATGATTAAAGAAATACATTTAATATAAAGTTGTGTCAACAAAACTTGCTTCAATAAAAATATTACGAAGTGATAGTCCCGACACATTTTGTAAGCTGGGGAATAAAAAGTTATTATTACATCAATCATGCATCTACTTCATGCAACAGAACCATAAGGTTTATATCTTACCTGAAATTTTAACAGGTAACATCACATTAAATTTGTTATTCCAAATAGTTACAATATGACAGTTCAGATGCAATATGTAGAGCGTTCTTCTGTAAATGTATAATATAAATAAATAGCTTATTCCATGTTGTTCTTCATAAAGGATGACTTACAGTCACAAAATGTTTCATAAAGATATGAAACCTTGTTGTAATGAACATGTTACCTATAATTCCTCAATGTCATTGTCATCCTCTTCTTCAGAACTGTTCTCCAAATTTATTGTCAGTTCTTCAACTTCTGGAACATCTTGAATTTCTTTCCTCCAATATTCATTTATAATTTTTTCAGTGTGTTCCACATAATTGTTCCATTTTTGTGGAGTCACCTACAAGGATATGTGCCAAAAAGAAAAAAGACGATACCAGATTCCACATTACAATTAAAATAACTGATATAAATATTGAAAATAATAAATATTAATAGTATGCAATATGGGTTACACAAAGAAAAGCAAACGCTAAAATGAAATATTATAAAATTCATCCACTCAGATGTGCAAATAACTAATAATAGAAGTAATAACAATAATAATAATAATAATTATTATTATTATTTTTTTTGTATCAATATTATAAGAATATTCAAATTTTATCATTAAGCTGCTATTTGGTGTTAAAAGTTAAATATTCGCTTAGAAAAGTAAGTCATACCTGATTTAATGCTTCCTCCCAAACCTGTTTAGTTCTTTCAGTGCCACTGCCTGGCCTTGAAACTACTACTTTAGAATAATCACGTTTTGTCTCAGACCATACTTGCTCAATTGCATTGAAGAAACAATGGTATGGAGGAAGGCGTAATACTTCATGTCCTTCATCTTCCAAAAGTTTGTCAACAACATATCTAGAAAAACAACAACCCATCTCAAAAATATTTTCTTTATTAACATTTTGAAAATGCAAATTATATATGAAAGCAAACCTTTTTAGTTGAGTACAATGAAGCTTGCATAGTTGCCTCAAAAGGACAACAGTGGCATTATTTGGTGGCACCACACCATGTTGTTGTAACCATCTCTATAAAAAGATTTATTGTTAAAATTATTTACATTTCAAATTCAACCTATAATCTTTACTAATTACTTACCACTAATTCATTTTTTTTCCACTTTGAAGAAGGATTTTCTTCCACCAATCTACTATGGTATGAAGCATTGTCCATTACAATTAAGCAAGGCCCCAAATTTTTCATCCCAGGAATTAACTGTGTTTGGACCCATCTGTGGAAATTTGAAAAAATAAAAAAATAATAAAAAACACTATAAATATTGATATAAGAATGACTTGATTGTTTGACCATAATGAAAATTAATGATGAACTTGCCTTTCAAAATTTTCACTGTTCATAGAACCATGGTAATCCTGGCCCCTCTTCAAATTGGTGCTAAAAATTAAACTTGCCCCTAATGAACATAAATTATTTTACTTCAACCTCCATGCAGAGGAAATTATGTTAAAAAATTATTAACAGTCTATAAACACCAAGAATAAATTATTGTTATAGGTGATTATAAAGTTAGGGAAACATACTGTACGGCACCATTATGCAATGTTTATTATTATACATTCAGAATATTGCGACTCACCTTGTACAAACCCATGCTTACTTCCTGCATGAACAACCACAAATCTGCTCCCCTCATCTGGTTTTTTTGGATGGCCCCTTACCTCATCCTTTTTCAACCACGTTTTTGAAGACCCTCCTATTGTAAGAAACCTATGGTAACATTTACCTATCCAACTTAAATCAAAATTTATATTGCTTTATTTTATGCACTCCCCATTATGTTCTTTATACTTTCATTATAATGGGCAACAATATTAAAGTTAATGTCCCAGAAGATAAGCATAAGAAATTACCATTCATGTATATCCATGTTTCATCCAAAAAAATTACGGTCTTTGGTGTGTTGGAGTTTGTATTTCTATAGTAATTCCTCAGGAAGCACTCTCTTTTAAAAACTTTAATTTCGTTCTCCCTCACATGGGCATACCTGTCTCCCTTTCCCCAAGTAAAACCCATGTTCTTCAGTATTCGCTTTAGGGAGGTCTGAGAGCCTTCAAAATTTAATGTTTCATCTCCCACAATCTCTGTGTACAGGTTTCTTACAGAAATACCACAACCTACATAAAATATAATCCTTGGTACTTGTTAAATAATACATAAAACAACACAAAATGATAATTGTTTATATTAATAAAACTGTACACTAACAAACTAATTTTAAAGTCTAATTGATTACCTGAACTCAAACTACAATAAATTTTATTGGCAATTGCATCCTTAGTGAAATTGTCAATATCTGTGACTGGACGGGATCTTTTACGGGTCTTTTTGGGTGTGGTCAGTGCTTCTTGTTTTTTATATTTGTTGATAATATTATCAACTGACTTTACACCCACCTGTAAACACACAATATCTTGAAAAAAAGAAAATTAGATTTATTACGATTAATACATGAGTAATGGTAATTAATAAATGAGTAATGGTAAAGAAAATTAACAACTATACTCATCCCAATTTTAATTAAGAAAAGTACACTTGTACGTTTTAAAAGATAAGACGTAGAAAGAAAAGAAAAATCAATCTTACCTGTAATAATTTTGCCACTCGCATTATTAAACAAGAGTGGGTAAGATGGACCTTTTCTTCAACTGCTTCCTTCCACAGTCCACAATATAAATTTATAATTCCCTTTTGAAGAGAACTTTGAATGCGTGTTATCTTCAAAGGTTCAATATCAAGTATAGACCCAGATGTTGTTGGGCAATCCATTATTTTCCACTTATAATTAAAATGAATTCAGAAAAATAATAATAATAAATATAATATAATTAATTTAAAACAAGAAATACTAGAGGGACACTTAACAACAACAAATAATGAACTACTATAACTATTTCAATTAACTTAAAAAGAAAACAATTGGAAAATAATAAATAAAACTCAAAAACGCCTAGTACTACTAAATAAATAAATTGAACGATAAAACGCAAATAACGAAGAACACCGAAACGCAAAATTCAAATCTCTAGGAACACTCGTAAACTAATACAACTTCACTTGGATGGCTTTGAATGTTGGCGGAATCTACGGAAGTAGTCATTGTTTCATTACAAACTTAAATTTTAAAAACTGTCCCTACCGCTTGAAGGTAATATATACAGGGTATTTGTGTGACGGTTGGCAACAACTTTTGCCAACATAAAACGAAACGAAACTACCCTAAATCGAGTATAAATGTATGTTCTCATCCGACAGTGACATTTTTCAAAAGTTGTCCCGTTAGTTCGGCTTTTTAGCTGGCCAGCAGTTCTAAGCGGCAACACCGGAAGCGCGGCATGGGAAGTTCCATGAGCCGACCGGCACCACCGCGCCGCGTGACCCAAACCTTCTAGAACATTTTCAAATTCTACAGTTGCCTATTGGACTGTTCAAATTCACCCCACCTCGCCATACTGCAACCGCTGGAAAAGCAGTCGCTAATTGGCCAGTTCAAATCAGTTCAAATCCCCTTTTCGCGTGCCCGATAGAACTCGCAAACCGAACAGAAATCAGTCGCTGAGTAGCACCCTTGCGAGCAGCATGTCTCGGGCTCCGTGTTAAAAGATCACGTAAATTCTTATACAGAAAGTAATATTCTGTTCTTATGTTGTGGCCAAGTGAAAAGCCACATTATTTCAATTTGTTGTAGTTCAGCATTGTGTATAAATCAGTCGCTGAGTAGCACCCTTGCTAGAAGCATGTCTCGGGCTCCGTATTAAAAGATCACGTAAATTCTTATACAGAAAGTAATATTCTGTGCTTATGTTGTGGCCAAGTGAAAAGCCACATTGTTTTAATTTGTTGTAGTTCAGCATTGTGTATAAATAACTCGCTGAGAAGCAGCCAGTGCTTGAAGTATATCTCGGGCTCCGTGTTTAAAAGATCACGTAAATTCTTATACAGAAAGTAATATTCTGTGCTTATGCTGTGGCCAAGTGAAAGCCACATTGTTGCAATTTGTTATAGTTCAGTATTGTGTATGTATTGAACTAATGAATGTATTGTGATTCAAGATGGAAAATTCTTGTATTCTCACATTGAGAACAATAACTTAGTGTATTTTTATTGTAAAGAACAATTGTGAACAAAATGCCTAACGAGCGTCGAAAGGGACTGAGTGGATTGTCTACCTACTTTCAACAACAAATAATACAGTCCACTACAAGCAAAGGTAACCCGCCACGTCCATGGTCCTTCGAGCTTCGGATATCGAACTAGTGACCCGTGGAAAGCAACCCGCTCCGTCCAGTTACAATATTTTTCCGGTAATTAATTGGAATAAGGATAAATATTTTTTAAAAAAAATTCGTTGGGGCGCAATTAAATGCAAATATTTCCCCCGTAGATGAATGATCGCTCAGAAATTTCGTGACATCGAAGGCATTAGTTGGAAAATATTTTCAACAATTACTGTTTCCTGAGCTCTTGCCATACACGTTCCGCTTCTCAGAATCGTTAATTCACTCTTCGTGTTCGGTGCGCGAAGCCTTGTTTCAACACGGAGCCAAACACCAATATCGCATTGGAATTTCCCAATTTCGCATTCCACACGCCTCTGTAACTTCCCTTTTTCCAGTGAGAACAATCGCTGTTAGGTATTCGGGGCAAAACCCATTTTCATTGTGCGTTTTCATCACTGCTGTAATATTGCATTTAAAGTTTTGTTCTGACAAGTAACTGCTGCAGGTGGCCATAGCACAAGTCTGTTTGCGATGTAGTACTGCTCTAGTCAAATAGGATCAAAGTGAAATTACGATCCAATTTATTTTAAATAATATTCCACGAAAATAATAAGTATTAATACAAGAAATTAAAACTGAGGAGCATAATATAATATCAAATGCAATTTTAATGTACACAATCGAACAAAACATTTACTAGAACGTTTCTCAATGATTAATTACGAGTCAATACTTGGTTTCTAAACTTCCCTGTGATTGGCCAAGAACCTGTATCATAATGAAATCCGTATCGTAATGAGTATCATTATGCAACTGGTTGCAGCGATTAAACGATAGCATTATACAATGGGAGTAGAAAAAGAATGTTAAAGAATTGCACTTTGCTAGACCTCCATTTTTACAAGCCATAACTTCAGAACCTTTACTGTGAGTGCTACAAAATTCTGAAGTATAGTTTTCTAAAACATTTTGAGCCCTAACTTAAAAAAAACTATACGTACGTAACGTTCGACGGTAACGTTACCACATTTCTTTGGGTCTGAAAATCTAAGATCACTTTTAATGTTTCCGGGTGCTGCAACTTTGTCAGCATGTTTGTTTTCATCAAATTAATATTTCTCACTCGTATAGTCGGGAGCTGACTTGTTTGCGTGCGGGGAGCGGGGTGTCTTTGCTTATTTGTTTTACTTATTCTCGTCTGCCGTTTTAATTTTTGCCTATGGGCACTTAGAGCAATATTCTTAGGACAGCCAATAGTTGGCGGACTAGGTGGAGGTGGAGGGGGAAGAAGACCGAGAGCATTCCTCAGCCTCGCAATCAATTCATCTCCCAAGTATAGGTACCAGTGGATCATATACCAGTATCCATCTGAAGTCTTATGTTAGATAGATAGATATTTATTATTCTGCAATAGGTATATACAACCTAGTGGCAGAACTCTACAATTTACATATTACTAATATTAACTTTAAATTACTTAACAACGTAACTTTAAATATTTAAAGACATAATAATAATAATAATAATAATAATAATAATAATAATAATAATAATAATAATAATAATATGCTAAACAATAATAGCATTAACTACATTTTATGGTTGACCTGCACAGTTATTTTAAACTATTAAATACAATATTGCACGGCTTTTCAATTACACTTCACTTTCACTTCACTTGACTTCACAACATTTGAAATTCACTTCTCTTTCTACTTCTATACTGCACTACACTGCACAACACGTCACCACACTTCAGTACAATACTACTTTGAATATAATTATATATTTAGAACAGGAACGCATGTAATAGTAATTAACACACAATTAATTAAATGTTAGACAATTATGTTCTATAAAGTCGTTAAAATATGGTCTAAAATTTAAAAAAAAAATTCAATATCTGTTGTCTACTTTCGGAAATGTTTTTCTCACAAAAAAACACACCACATGGTTTACGCATGCATGCAATTAAACATAAAATCTATTTGTGGTAAATGCACACATCAACCTTCGAGCGTTTGCGGGCAGAGTTTAACAAGGCAGAGTTTAACAGGTAGTGGCACAATTTCCGTCACATCGTCTGCAATTTTCCATTCCTCGGGTGGAAGTAGCTCGCATACTTTTATCGCAGGCGCCCTGCCACGGGCCGGGCGCGGGCCTCGGCGCCGCAATGGGTGCGGGCGAGCGGAAAACGCTCCTGCGCGGGGGGCCGTGGAGGGGGTGGGGGCGCTCCTTCGCGTTGATTCTCGCTCAGCGGCCCGCGAAACGAGCGCACGCGGAAAGGCAGCACAGGGGACACGGACTAGGGTGCGGGCGGGGGAAAGGGGAACACAACTCAGGGACAGCTGCCCGCTGTATGCTGTGCTCCCGAGATGCCGTGCTTTACGCCCACGGCTGTCGAACTGAAATTGGGGACCTCTCTCTCCTCCCGCCTCCTCCTCTCCTCTCCTTCTTTCTCGCTCGCTCTCTCTTCTCGCTCGCTCTGTCGCTCCCTCTCCCTCTCTCTATTTCCCCCCCCCTCTCTCCCACCGCTGTGTTGCACCAAACTGGCGTTTGAGAATCCTATAGACTTCGAGGTATTTTTCACAGTTCTTCCAGTTTCACAAAACCATTCAGAAAAATCGACTTGTAAAACATATGAAAGTTCAGTAACATAGCTTGCATTCGCTTCTAGAATTTCTTAGTTTGAATTATTTCAATGTAAAGTGTTTGTGATAACATAAAAAATATATGGTTTTTATTAAATTTTGTTCTTGTATAACGTAAAAGGCGCTTAACTCTTCAGTGGTTGCGTGGATTACTATTGTAATCCAGTCTTTTTTATTCGCTGTTTACAGCGAGAGTTGACAAACTTTTGGCATGCACTTTTCAGTACCTTTCATAGAAGGCGCCATCTATTGAATTATAGCGAAATACGACTGAAGTGATATCTGCTGCACGAGCAATAAGCGCCGGAAATACCTTAGATTACAAAAGTAATCCAGGCGACCTCTCGCGGTTCAGTTTCTCCTAAGCTGACTCCCATAATTCGTGCAACCGTTGCTCTGAATGTTTATGTAAAGAACAGTGGAGGAATGTTGATTAGAAGGAGATTTCTAATGAATCTCGCTTTGACCCTGATGAAAAAATGAATGGAAAGGATGATCGAGAAAAAAACCGTGCCGGCAGCCATGAGAACACGCGTGAGACTTCTGCTGAGAATCCGAGAAGATGGAGGGTCCTCGGAGTCACCAAAGGACAACGTGAGATGTCGTTATCTCTGTAACGAAACAAGAACACTCGACAGTATTACGTAGATTGTGTTCAGTGGATGTGGGCATAAAGAAAATACTTGTAAGATGTTCTCATTCATGTTGTTGACACTGAATAGTTCAAAAACAAGATCCAAATGTTTAAACAATTATGTTAAACTGTTTTTTTAATATCTGAATCAAGTCACAAAGCATTTAGAGCACAAGGCTTTTCAAAAACAAAATCTTCTGCATTATTTAGTATATTTATTTAAGGCATAATAAATGTTATTTTGTGTAGCATTTCATAGAATTTCATTATTCAAGTCTAATAAATTTAAAAGTATTTTGTAATTATCATGTTTTAGAAACCATTACTCGTCCATATTTGAAATAAAATATTATATTTTTCATGAAATATTATTAATAAGAATTTTTTAAATATGTATTACAATTGTAATCCACACAATCCCTCGCGTTCCATTTTTGAGGCGACCACTGAAGGTTAAGTAAATGGCAAAATCTAATTTTTTTTTTTCAGATTTTTAAAATTGCAAGACAATTTTTGGCGGCTTCCTACAACTATAATATTGAAGATAGAGATTTTTTCCTCAATAAAATTTGTTCCTTAGGCAGATCTTAAATGCAGTTCATGTTCAGTTTTTTCGAAATTTGTGTTTTCTGTAATTTTGCACTAAATATAGGCGAGAAGTCTTCACGTAATTTGCGCTTTCGCGAAATGTATGCAATTTTGAAAGTGATATTTTCTCAAAACCCACTCCAAATCTTTTTTCATTATTTATTTTCCACGGATTGAAGATGGACCGCTTAAAAATTGTGGTCTCATTTTCGCTGAACTTCATTAATTTTCTTTCAAGCAATCCGCTAACCTTAATTGAAATTGGCCCAATTACATTTTCTCTCTTAAAAATACGATTTCAATGTAATACGAAAAATTGGAAATATCAAACAATCTATCCAACAATCTTTGCAACAATCCAACAATCTATCCAACCAACAAACCAACTAAACAAACAAAACCAACGAAACCGACCAAACACCTAAAAACACAAATCCAACAAAAAAAAAAAAAAAAACAAACAACAAAAAAAAAAATAAATAAAAAAATAAAAATAAAAAAAATTATAAAATAATAAATATAAAATAATGAAATAATAAAGATAAAATAATAAAGATAAAATAATAAAGACGATCTCTCAGATATCAAAAAACAATCAGCATTGATTTGATTTTTGATTTTGGCAACCTAGCCTTTTTGCGTGAGGGGACGTTGACGTGTGCTACTCGGCACTTTGCCTTTCCGTCTCGGAGTCGTATTCAAATATCTATCCGACAGACAATCATTGCTAAAGGCCGTATCAGAAGCAGTCTTGCCGAGTTTAATACAAAACGTGATCACCATGCGTTGCTCGACAGAACATTGCATTCCGAATTCTGACGTGCCACGAAAACGTCTCTCACGACAAATGCTGTCCTCACCCTGCAGTAGCTCGCAGGCAACTGGCGTAAAGACGGCTTTGTTCCGGAAGCCCCAACACCATTACCACGCTAGAAAAGCGAGCTTAAACTTACAGTCGTGTCGGAAAAAATCATTGACATTACTTTCCGGACAAACCTTGTATTCGTAGATATGATTACATTGTACTACTTGATCTTTGTCTTTATTTTCTCCGCCAACACTTTCCGATGTTATATCTCTTTTCACATACACATCTGTCATTGTCTCATATAACGTTACTGTTTTGCTATTCTGATTACTACCATTTGTTAGAGCTCCACGTTGAAAATACTCTAGCTGTTCCGTTTTCAAACACTAGTGTTTCTATACACACGTTCCAGACACTTCCATTCTTACTGTTTCTCGATGACCGCGAATAGAGATTGCATGCAACTTCCTTTATCTCATCGGTTCATTTTCTTTTTCGTCTTCTTTGTTAGCTTTTTCCAATTCTCGGGTCTCATAGCGTTGTAATGTTGGCCCAACAGTTGTGAATCAGGCGTACTACATGACATTCTCATTTCCATTTGAGTCGTTGAGCAGTGGATGCAGCGTCTCTCACTTGCGCCTTTCTTCTAATCTCTGAATTCCTTATGCGATCTTTGAGTGTTACTTATAGTGGATTTCTTTTCATTTTCTTCTGCGTAATTCGGAGTGATTTCTTTTACTGCTCAGTACGTGCCCAGGTTTGTGCTCCATACAGTATTGTTGTCAGTATACATCTATATAATAGTCTCTTTTTATTTTTATTGTTTGTGATTTATCCAGCAGTACGTAACTCAACTCCCAAAATTGTTTTCAAGCTTGCGCGATTCTTCTGTTTATTTCTTTCTTATGGCTATTGAGAAATCATACCGTTTGACCTAAGTACACGTATTACTGGTTGCCTTGAAGTTTCCTGTGCCTCGTTTGATTTGAGTTTCTTCGCTGTTTGTCATATCATTTGTTTTGCTTAAATTAATTTGGAACCTTATTGAATTGTACTTTTAATTCTTGCAGATTGGCTCTTAATTCTTCAACCGATTGTGAAAACAGTATTATATCATCTTCGAATCTTAAATGACAATTTTTGTCCTTCAAAAGTCTTTTATTTTTCCATTCAGTTGTCGAAATATCTTTCTAGAAGGCATGAAATAATTTCTGTGGCAATTGGTCTTTTGTTTGTCGCCTCTAAGCAGTTGAAATGGAGTATCGTCTTTGTTAGTTCTAATTTTTGCGTAACTATGTGAATAAAGTCTTGTCAGAATGCGGATGTATTTTCTTTCTACTCCTTGATTCTGCAATGCTTGGAGGGTGCAAAGGTGTTCGAAACAATGGAAGGCTTTAGCACTCCGTGAGGTCGTTGAGCCATCAGCTGGTCCGGCAGAAATGCGGGTGGGCTGGTGCAGACGGCTCGTCAGACGCTCCGCGGCCCTAGGTGGGGGCGTTTTTGCAGCCTCGGCGGCCACGGAGAAGTGGCTGCCCCCAGATTCGGTTGCGAACTCCAACAGATCAGCGTTCATTCACACGGACACAAATTCTTTGGACCGGTAGCGGTAGCTCAGTGTATCAACTGATGTCACTGCAGCGCCTCTGACCGGGAGGTTCTAGGTTCGTGTCCTGACGGCGGCAGGATTTTCAACACTAGCTTTTCAGCTAGGTCGAATTCAGTCGCTGCCTGGAGGAGAATCCTAGCGGCCGGCTGCTCTGATCGGTAGTTTGACGTGGTTTCTCCGATCAACACCAGGCGAAAGCAGGAGCAGTACCCTACCAAACGGGCCACGGACCGCGCGCGATCTTTCCTTGCTCTTCCTTGTCCTATCCTCTCCTCTTACACACACACTTACACAAACCTGCACCACACTCTCACATATTCCGGGAGACCGGTCGGGAGCTTAGAGCTTGTCCCGGCTGGAGCGGTGCCCCGCTGGTGGGAGAGTCCTGATTAGGGGGAAACCCCACTAGTCGACGGTAGGTCGGCGCCGGATATCGCCATCCAGCGGGGGAAGATCACCGCCATCTCCCGAGAAAAAAACATGCACTACACTGACGGGACTAATAACCAAAGCAGTTGACGCGCCCGGAAACACGAAAAAATGTATCAATCAATCAAACCAAAGTTCTTTGACGCGCATTCGTCGGTAAAAAAGTATTTATTGAGAGCGGCAGGCTCTGGTAGTTCACGGTACCTTGTCCCAACATCAATGATACGAGGATGTAGTACAATGCATCTTACCATTAAAATCAAAATCTAGTCTCTCAGCGAGTTGCGTTTTCTCTATTGTGGCGGTAGATGCGCCTCTATTATCCGTAACAGTCATGTTTTAAGTAATCTCCTGACGGTAATAGCAAGGAGGATGACACGCGGTGCGAAGTCTCTAGGGAGAGCGGGAGATCTCGGGAGCTACGCAGTTGAGCTCTCATACGCTCACAACGGAATTGCGTGTTCTCTTACATTACGCAACTCTTTTCAATTATTAATTGAAATTGGCTTTTACGTTCCCTTATCTTAATTCTAACTTCGTGTCGCCACAATATATGTAATAAGGTTTCATTTTTGTTTATATTCTATTTCTTGTTTATACGAAAATTAGTTAGCGGCTGAATTCTTACCTAAACTGGAACTAGACTTTTTATTTTTTCCTATTCCACGTACAAATCTTTAGTGCCTGCTCAGAGTTTATGTATACCTTTGAACAGGCATGTGAAGGTCGTGGGCAAGGTAACAAGCTTCCTAGAGCTCGCTGGCACTGCGTCTAGAGAAATTGGCGTGAGATTTAAAAGACAGGGTTGTACAAATTGCTACGGAGTGGCGATTCGTACCTGAATACCTAGACCATGATGGTCTTTGGGAGAAGTTACTTGCCAGCTATCGTTACGAATTAATTCCTATTTTCTCTTTAAAGCAAAGAAGTGATCCATTAAAATGAAAGAATACATCAGTCCGATTTAAAATTATTAGTTGAGAGTAAAATTTATAAAAATGGCATCAAAAGTATCTTGATTCTCTAATCGTATTTACTTAAGAGCGATATAAAACCAAGAACTTTCTCCATTAAAGTTAGTTCGTTTAACAGACAAATATGTCTGTTAAAAGCGCTGTCCGTTATTGTAACGAGATTTATAGACTTGAATTAGCGAAAAGTATAGATATTTATTAATTTGTTTCACATTACTGATAAATACAATAAATAAATGAATGTTTAAATAACACAACGCAAGTTGAAAACAAGGAAAGTTTAAACATTTGATCATTTTCCTGTCACTTAGCAAAGGTGTATATAGTTAGAAACTAAACATTAAATAGTAAAAAGTAGTGAAGAATATACCGTGTAGCTCACCTAAGATGTTCCCTTCAATTTTCTCCTGAACCGTTAGAGATACTGAGATGCGGTTTTCACAAAAACTACTATATGCAAGGGGCACATATGGTCATGCATAATATTATTCTATTGCAGAGATATTGACCCAACTTTGATTTTTTAAATGGAACCCTATAGATTTTTTAGCTCATCGTAACAAGCGTGAAGAGACGAGTTCATAAATATGCATATCGCCATATGTTACATAACAAAAATTTCGAGAAATTACGAGTTTTAAAGACGCACGCCGACTGCTAGTTTCTCTAATCTGAACGAGAAATTCCGGGTGATATGCGCCGAGGCCATTCCTTTCCGTTGCGTCTGCCTGTCTGCCTCTCTGTCCATCTGTCCATCTGTCCGTCTGTCCATCTGTCCGTCTGTCCGTCTGTCCGTCTGTCCGTCTGTCCGTCTGTCCGTTTGTCCGTCTGTCCGTCTGCCTGTTCTTCTGTCTGTCCGTCTGTTCTTCGGTCTGTCCGTCAGTCCATCTGTCTCTGTCTGTCAGTCCATCTGTCTGTCTGTCTGTCCATCTGTCTGTCTGCCATCTGTCCGTCTGACTGTCCGTCTGCTCGTCTGTCTGCTCGTCTGTCTGCTCGTCTGTCTGCTCGTCTGTCTGCTCGTCTGTCTGCCCGTCTGTCTGTCCGTCTGTCTGTCCGTCTGTCCGTCTGTCCGTCTGTCCGTCTGTCTGTCCGTCTGTCCGTCTGTCCGTCTGTCCGTCTGTCCGTCCGTCCGTCCGTCTGGTACTATTAGCGCCTAAACCACACATATAATCTTTTCCAATTTGAAGAATCCTATGTCGATCTGGCTCTAGTTCAAGCTTTGAAATTTTGAAAATCATTCTTTAAAATTTCGGGATTCTTTACAAGATGGTCCCCGTACCTTTTGATAATACATTTCATACGGCCCCAATTCCTTTCTTTAAATTTCTTGTAAGATAAGAGCAAAATACACTTATACAGGTGGCAACAGTCAGAATTTCACGGTTAACTCTGAATTTTTGAAAATTGCAAGTTTGAATTTTTTCCGGCATCTTCCTTCAATACAAAATTGAAGACATGGATTTTTCCTTGAAATGAAATTTGTGCATAATTGTTTTTTTTCAATCAGGTCATGTATATTTATTTGGAAATTTTAGTAGTTTTCGTGCGGATTCGATTATAAAACGGCTAGCATATCCATATTTCGGGAGACCGGTCGGGAGTTTAGAGCTTGTCCTGGCTGGGGCGGTGGCCCGCTGGTGGGAGAGTTCTATTTAGGGGAAACCCCGTTAACCGACGGTGGGTCGGCGCCGGATCTCGCCATCCAGCGGGGGAAGATCAGCGCCATCTCTCGATACACTACAATTATGGAACTAATAACCTAAGCGGTTGTCGTGCCTGGAATCACTAACCAACCGACCCACCAAGAATTTAATAATTTTCGTGCAATAATGCGTGCTATATTTACAATTTTAAAAAATTACAAAAACAATATTTTCTCAAAATGGCTCCAATTTTGTCTTTAAAATTTTGGTAAGGTTAGTGCCAAACGAACCGCCGTGACATAATCGCCATATTGCTGTATTCTTTTGTTTTTTCAAAAAAATTTAAAATGTCATTTTTTTACTTGTCTCTCACGACCGTAAAATAAATATTACGAGCGATTTCTTCACATTATTATATTTGTGAGCCAAAGTGGTTTAAATAATGTCAAATAACGTTTCTCTAATATTCTACATTGTTCTGTAAAAATGAGCACAAAATTCCGCATTTTCAAACACCTTCAAATGCCATTTTCTGAAATATGGCCACAATTTTTTCTTCAAGTTTTTCCAATAGATAGTGATAATTGCACTGTTTGTTATGACGTAAAGTTCATTTTGGTGTATTCATATGTTTTTTCAAAAATTACACAAAAGTAATTTTCTTGAAATACCTCTGACGCCGTTATATAGACATTTCCATGATTTGTATGCATTATGACATTTGTGATCTGCTTGAAATGACTTTAATAAAGTTTATCGAAAACTCAATAGATTCCTGTGATAAAAAGCTTTAATTTCGCATTACAGTAATGCTTAATCGCCATTTTCTTAAAAACGACTACGAATTATTCAATGAAAACTTCTATTTATGACGAGTTTTTACTTTTTTTAATATTCTTCGAGTATTCAGTTGTACTACTAGAAATAAAGAAAGTTGAGAAATTGTCAAAATAATATACTTTGGCAATGTACGATAGATGGCAGCTGGCCAGACAATGGAGAACGATATTAAAGCCAGATCTCACCAAGGAAATTAGATAAATTTAGTACGAGAAAGTCTATGCCATTCTCTAACACCTCTAAGTACTTTTTTTGATACATCATAGTTCATTAATAATTATAAAATCCCATTTGTGCATAGACTAATGCTTTTGCAACGGTTATATTTTATAAATATAAAATGTCCTAAGAATTTCATTACGCCTAAACTTGTTTCCATTTTTACATTCCATTCCCTTTTAACATTCACAATTATATTTTCACACTGTTACTTTGTTTTTATTATTCGATATATAATTTATCTAGCCTTACAACATATTATGAGAATCTTTTATTACGGATTATTCATTACTCTTTACCAAAATAAAATTCGTAACCGTAACGAAAACGTTTCATGAAGGATTGAATAAAAATAAATTCATATAAAGAAGACGAAAATTGTTGTTAATTGATTGGGATTTTATGGATTGGTTCCTAATTTTTCCAATGGGTGATGCCTTAAAAATTGCTCTTTATAATCATTTAATTCGTATTCTCAGTCAAATAGTATCTTGCTGTTCCTATTTGGTCGGTACATTGAGCATCATCCCACTAACTAGCAAATTGAAAGCAACCAACTGTATACATCGTTTATTTATTTATTTATTTATTTGCGTCAAAAAAACAGTTAAAAACTGCGTATGACGTGCTATGGGGAAAAGTGAATTGTGTGCACATTTTCAAAATTCTGCGATCTCTACACCAAGTCATATACTACTTAAATTTTGAATTTTGAAAGGAGAAAAGAAACTCCCATGTAATAAAACCTATTTTCAAGGATAAACAAGCAATAAATTTTGAATTTTGAAAGGAGAAAAAACAAAAACTCCCATGTAATAAAATCCATTTTCAAAGATAAATAAGCAATAAATTTTGAATTTTGAAAGGGAGAAAAAAACAACAAAAAAACTCCCATGTAATAAAATCTATTTTCAAAGAAAATAAGCAATAAATTTTGGCTCTTATTACTTCCTGCCGCGACAACATGGAAACGATAATTTGAATAATTGTATTTCCCACTGAATTCTAGAAGACGTGCACAGAAATGAAGTTACATTTATGTCCAGAAGCAAAACAAGGGGCCATCTCAGCATTTGCTCAATGGATCAGGGAAACTGGACGAAAAACCTGATCGAGATGGTTTTCAAAAACCTGATCGAGATGATCGTTTTCAAATTATCCTTTCGAAACATGCTCTTGACGGTGAATGACCATTATGTGGGTAGACAAAAAAATTGTACGATGTCCGTAAGAAAAAATGTATTATGTGAGTAGAAAAAAAATTGTACGCCTGTACGATGTCCGTAAGAACGACCTTATACTTTTTTGCGGAAAATTGATGGATTTGCGTCAAGAGCGCTTGCGTGGGCCGATTTAAACCCCCCAGTGGGCATGCGTGAATTTTTTTCCGTCTATCGATTGCGTCTGTCACTAGCAAGTAGCATTTGAGTGATGTAGACAGTGACCCCGACTTCAATTGATAGACAGAGAAAAGTTTACACATGTCCACTAAGGTTCAAGGTCGGCCCATACAAGCTCACTTGACGCAAATCCATCAGGTTTCCGCAAAAAAAGGTCGGATATTTTTCTAACAGACCTTGTATATTGCCAATCCCATTCGAGGGTTCAACCTTTGTTTGAACTATTAGCTAGACAAAAACAATGCAGTAGAGAGTAGTGAAATGTGGACCAATATATTATGCCATTACAAACAAGAACGGTAGAGATACCTCCTTGGTACTTTACTGACATTCGACACTATTTCTCTCAATCCTAAATATTTTTAATCGCAGACAAATTCTATCTTGATTTCTTGAAAATAAGGAAGCCAACGTCTATAACAAATACTATTTATTCTTCCACTTAATCCACGTCTCCAAATGCGAAAGAGGTTAAAGACCAGAAAACACGCAACAGTGGAAGTACAAAGATTTTCCCCTCAAAGACGGAAGGTAGAAGAAAAAAGTTTTCTTAGAGGAAGTCAGCGTAAGAAAAAGAAGATTCTCTGAAGATTTCTTCCTCTCCCTTTTGCTTGGCAGTAGCTGCATGCACTTCGCGAGAGTTTAAATCCATTTGCGTCATCTCTGTTGGAAATGTCAAGTACTTTTCAAAAACGTTGAAGATAATTGCTTCCAAGAAGTACGAGCAAAACTGTTCCGCAAAGGAATGCTATTTTTAAAAATGTACTGCTCGTGTAAACAGAAAAGTATGAGGATAAATGTGTGCATTAAAAGTTTATAATACATTACAACAAGAGAACAAAAATTACAATACCGTATTTCAATATACGCATCATGCTTTCGATGTCCTTGGTCAACCATAACACAAACATTCTGATACCCTCAGAAAAAAAGAGTTTTCGATTGAGCAGCAAGTCGTGTATACACTGCTTCCATATCTATAAGTCAGAGCAAATTTTTGGGCTCTTAAAGCATCTTTAAGTAGTTCAAATAATTGGTAAGTAGGCGTTACAAGATGGTAAATGTATCCAGGATGCTCTGACACCTCGGAATACAGAAGAAGAGCTTCAGCGGTGATATGTGAAAGCGCACTATCTAGCAACAACAGAATGTCTTTCTACGAGCAATGTCGCCGTACACGAATGCCAATTCTGACTAACTGGCGTATAGTCTACCGCTTCATCAACACACTTATCGATTATAGAGAATCAGGGACATAATTCACCAAGAAAAATTTCACTCACATTATGCTGAATTTTTTTAAAAAAAATTTCATTTGTCTTCCCAAAAATTAAAATACTGGTTTTAAATTCTAGGAGCAGCGACATCAGTAAGGTCGATTAGGAATTATCAAATTTGGTAAAAATCCAGCCTATGGTTTAGCCGCTTGTTCACAGACAGATAGACGAGCCGTTCTTTTGCTGTAATTTTTCGCTAACAAGAACTAAAAGACGGTGTGGTTTCTCACCACACAGTGTTAGAGAAATTAACATACTACTTATAGGAAGAAATATTTCCTCTTTCGGTAGCAGAAATGTACAATGCGAATTTTTCTGCCGAAAACTCGCAGTTTTTCTGCGTAATTTCAACTTTAGGTAAATTTGTTTCTTTCTTCTAGCGACTCTTTAAGATGGATTTCGATAGACAATCGTCGATGTCAGAAGAGATTTTAGTCGCGTTCATGAGTGAAGAGTTTGATGATAAATTTGACAATGAACTTGCCGAAACGCGCCATGAATCAAGAAATGAAATTTTTCTTCACAATGATTACGTCGATAAGGTTTCGAATAGGAGAAAATAGAATACAGAATTTTAAAACTCGTACTGGTGACAACAGGGCTTTCGATCTGGATAGAGATAATAAAACTTTAATAAAAGCAAACATTTGCTAAGTAAATTTTCGAGGACAAGCGCAGCAAACATTGACATTAATTTGCCTGGGCCTAAAGGTGGCGCTCGAGGAATAGTAAATGGGTAGCACTTCATCTCATTGTTTATTAAATAAGAAATGACAGATGCATGACTATTTCATTCCTAGTGATACCGGGCGCGTAAACTGCTGAGATAATTAGTCCCGCAAGAGCGGTGCATGTTTTGCCGTAAGGGAAGGGGCGGAGAACTTCCACCGCTGGACGGCTACCTACGTAAATTAGCGGACGTTTCCAGAACCAGGTATCTCTTTCTAGTAGGCCACACGAGCCATTTTCCGTTAAGGGGAGAGAGTTTGTCCGAACGGGGAAAAGTGAGCGCCAATGATGACGTTCACGATAAGCTTAAACAAAACTAGAGGTGCAACACAATGGGACAGACTTTCTCGTAGTAAAGTTTTCTAATTTCCTTGGTGTGTACTGCTACTCTACAGTCTTGACCTTCCTTCTTGCCCTTCCAGCTGCCATTTATTGCTGCCCAAAGTTCATTTTTTGGGAATTTTTTCCCACATTTTGGTTTCCAAATAGTAGAACCAAAATATTATACAGCAATACGGCAAGAATACAGCAAAATGAACTTTACGTCATGTTAAAGAGTGTCATTACCACTATCCGTTGTAAAAGTTTGAAGAAATTTGGAGCCATTTTTGAGAAAATACCTACATGACCTTATTAAAAGAACTTATTATGAGCAACAAATTTCATTTGAAGCAAAAATCTCTCTTTAATTTTCTTTTTCAGGAAGACGCAGAAAAATTCAAACTTTGCTATTTTCGGAAATTCAGAGTTAACCGCGAAAATCGGATCTATGCCACTTTTATAAGTGTATTTTACTCTATTCTTACAAGAAATTTAAAAAAAAATTGCAGCCGTGTTTGAGAAAAATGTTCAAAATGTCTGGGGGTCTTCATGTCATGTAAACCCAAATTTTATGGAATGTTTGTCAAAATTTCAAATCTTCAACTAAAGACAGATGGACAGCGGTTTCTTCAATTTGGAAAAGATCGTCCGTGTGGTTTAGGCGTTAGTAGTGTTCACAGATGGACGGACATATGGATGGACGGAGAGACGGACATGCGGATGGACGGACGTTTCGAAAAAAAACACTTTTTCGGTATCAGGAAAGCCCAAAACGTGTAATTCTGTTGAAATCTCTAAATCGATTTTCCGCAGCATTATATAAATTTTTCTATAGTACGTATTGTGACATACCAATATGAGGACATGTTTATTTACAGAATATTTGTCGTAAATGGGCGAAATGTTTAGGGCAAATAATAGGCAATATGGCGCCTTAGTAACGACGTCGTGGTTGTTGTCAGGATAAACAAACATTCATCTGACCGTGAGGTGACGGCGTGAGTAGGAGGAAATATAAGAGATTTGTGGATTGGTTGAAGAAGCGTCGACTGATTATTAAAACGGAAGTTTGGGCATTTTGTCAAATAAAAGAAAGGCGAGGCATTGTGGGTTTTAAAAGGGAGGATAAAATTCATTCGGTCGTATGTCGTGACGGTGAGCAGTTCGCTCGTGCATAGATTAATTTGTGCATGTTAGGACATAAAAATTCGGGGGTCTACAATACGTGTTGGACATTGAAATATTTTCGTGTGGTGGAGCAAGAATCGGACTTGAGGGACATATTCCGACTCTTAATATTTTCGTGGCAGAATCGGAAGTGAACTTGAGATACTTCTAAGATTTGGGGAACTGTCGAGTTCCGAATATTTTGCTGAGCATAAAAATAAGACTTGGAGTTTTTCGCGAGTGAACTCTAATCCTTCTTGAACTTATAAATGTATGCGGTTTACAAACGATACCGGCTTTCTATTTTCTTGCTATACACAGAAGATAGAACTGAGAGATTTGTTTTGCGGTGTAATCATAAAAACACTGGAGAGGTGAGAACAGACATCAGACATAATATAGTGGAGCTGGAACAAATATTTGAGTGGTGCGAAGCGGTGAATCGGCGGTGTTCGTTTTTAAAGAAGAGCAGTAGATTCGTGGTAATTGGACTTCTGGACTTCGGAGCTTCAAAAAGGAAGGGAAGGCGTTTTTTCGAGGAACCACCCATCAAGAGCACGCAAAGACCAGAATCGCCGTATAAGGTTCGAACCCAGTCATGACTAAGCAAGTTTTTCAATGTAAATTTTTCACATTTTAATTTGCTACATTGATAGAAATAAACATTAAGTTTCTCTTGAAAGAAAGATAAAATGATTTTCATTGGTCAATTCAAGCTAATAAGTAGCTAGATCAAATAATATCTGTTTTCAGATTCCTGCCATTCTGTATAGATGGCAGATCGGGTAATCGGCTATTAATAGATAATAGCGATTATTTCTGACGTGACCCATTGACCCAGCTAGCGGGATAATATTCAGTTTTTTATCAGAGTAATAATAGTTAAAATATTATCGTAACCTTTTTCCTGGCGCCCATGTTATTAGAAATTTGAAAATGGGTTACGACTAAACGCCCAATAATTGTAGCAGTTAGGGGTATGTTTCAGTATATTGCTCTCATATATACGTATGTATACGAGAAAGTAAAAACGCACTTATTCATACGGGTAAATCCTGCACTTCTTTCTAAAAAGGGATGTCTTTCAGAGAAGAACATGAAGTAGGGAGGGCTTATGAAGGCCGTGCACATGTATACAGGAGCGATGGTGGTGGAGAAAGGGGGTAGGGCGGGGCGGGGCGCGGCGCCGCGCAGTGAAGTTCGCAAGTTGGCGGGGCGGGGCGGGGCGGGGCGGGCGGCGTTGAGGCACGCGCGGAACACGGCGTTGTGCCAGCGGCGGAAGCGGGGGGGGGGGGGGGCGGATGCGGGTTGGCATTAGGGGGGCGGCGAGGGCGGGGAAGCGGGGGAGGCGAGGGGCGCATGGCTGAAGCGGGTGGGAGCGGAGGCGGCACCGGTGATGGGATGGGGCGGTGAGGAGACGGGGCGGGGTAGAATTGGGGCGAAGCGACAAAAGCGAAGGCGCGGAGGTGAAGCCGAAGACAAGGCGAAAGCTCGGAGGCGAAGCTCAAGGCAGACGACGAATGCGGGAGGCGAAGCCAAACGCAGAAGGCGAAGGCGCGAAGCGATTCAAAGGCAGAAGGCGAAGGCGACGCCAAAGGCAAGGCGAAGCCAAGGCGAAGACGACGGCGCGAAAGCGACGCCAAAGGCAGAAAGCGAAGGCGCAGAGGCGAAGGCGCGGCGGCAAAGCCGAAGAAGGCGGAGGTAGTGTGGAAGGAGATGGGCGAGAAAGACGCCAAAGAATAGCCTTCTTTCGGTGGCGTGGGTGGGGAGCGGAGGCGGAGCGGAGTTTACGGGCGGTGCGAGGGCGCGGGGCGTGACGGCTCGCGCGAGACTGCGGCCGAGGGCGCTGCCGTGAATGCAGCAGGGGACACTTCGGCGGAGTTGCGGCGCGGCTTGCGGTCGCCGGTCGCTGAGTTGGGCGGCAAAGGACTCAGCCAATATTACGTTAGACACCTGGTATGTGTGCTTCGCCGAGGTCCTAGCTTTTTCATAGCACAGGGTTTTCCACATGAATGTTAAATATGAAGTTGATTTTTTCTCACGAAGTTTTAACATGATTTCTGGTGATTTTTGTTTGACTTACAATTCTTAAATGTCATAAAAATGCGCGACAAGCGACATAAACAAGCGAGATCTATTAACCCTTAGCTAGACGATTGTATTTCCGTTGGAAAGTGGCCATTGGCGTTCTTTCTACGCCGCGCGGATACCAATGTTACTTTTCATTTCTTTTCATTATCACAGGATTTTTTAAAATTTATCAATATAATCAAATTTTTTTAATTTTTTTTTAAATTTCTTTTAGAATACACTCAAAAGGGCATAGATCCGATTTTCGCTGTTAACTCTGAATATTTGAAAATTGCAAAACTTGAATTTTTTCAGCGTCTTCCTACAACTACAAAATTGAAGACGGAGATTTTTCCTTCTAATAATGTTGTTGTCCATTTATTTAAGGTCATGTAGATTTTTTGGAAATTTTACTAATTTTCGTGATAATGCGTGCAATATTTGCAATTAAAAAAAATGACTCCAAATTTTTTCTTTAAATTTTTGGTTGGTTAGTGCTGAACGAACGCTATAGAAGACATAAAAAACATATTATTGTATTCTTTTGTTTTTGACCTGTCTCCTACGTCGGTAATATTTACATTAGAGACGATTTCTTCAAGTTATTTATTTATGAATACATGTGCTTTAAATATGTCTTATAAATTTTTCGAAAACTCGAGTTTTTTTGTTAGAATGAGCTCAAATTCACATTTCCAAAACACTCAAAGCCATTTTCTCATAAATGGCTCCAAATTTTTTCTCCAACCTTTTGCAAGGCATAGTGACAATGGCAATGTTTAATATGACGTAAAGTTAATTTTGGTGTATTCTTTTGTTGTTTGTTTAATTACTCAAATGTATTTTTTTCAATATCTGTCACGCCGTTAATATGCACATTTACATTGAATTGTATACATTATTGAATTTGTGGAAGGTCTTCAAAAGTCGTCAAATGAAGGTTTTCGAAAACTCAATAGATTCCTGTGAAAAAGAGCTTCAAATTACACATTTACCACATTTACAGTAATGCTTAATGTATTTTCTTGAAAACGGCTTCAAATTTTTCAATGAAAATTTCATTTAGGACGAGATTTTACTGTTATTTAAATTCTTGAAATCTAATTTGGTTCTACTATTAAAAAACGGGACTTGAGTGATAAAACATACTCGAGTAACTAAGGGTTAAACATTAGACAAAATTGTGAGGACAGGTTTTTGAATTTTTTTCTTATGACAGTTTTGTTTATTGATATGCTGAGGTTTATAAGTCTTTACAACTTGTCATCCCAGTTCCACAACAAGAAAAACAAAAATTTCAATCACAAAGGCCACAGAGATGTTTATTTCTACCGACATATTGAGATTAATGTTTTACACTAATTCTGTATTTTACACTACCTACGCTTATATTTATGAAAATATATTATTTATGAAAATAAAATAATGTATTATTTATGACAATGTGAAAAAATCAATTTGAATATTACATTAAGATTTTTAAACTGATTAAATATAAGTTCGATTCTGACCTCCCTGCCTCCGATCCTCTCTCTCTTATCCTACCTTTCTTTCCCATATCCCTTCTCGTTCTCTCCTCCCCTTCATTAACTACTCTTAGTCCTTACTCTTCCTAGTCTTTGTACTTACTTTCTGTACTCCTAGTACCTTTATGAATTTAGGGCGCTAGTTTAATATTTCTCAATAAATTACGCAGGCTGCGAGGATTTCATTGCCGCCATCTTGTATTGATTTTTAGAATTACTTCTGCATTCTCAATCTCGATCCGACGTAATTTTTCCCACACCACGTTACGTTTTTTTAAAAAATCACACATTACCTTTTTATCACATTCATGCTCTAATGCACTTCTCACGTTGTTACTTTAATGAAGGGAGGAGTTGCTTTAATTAAGATTTCCAGATTAATTTATTAAATCAATGTCCTGCAGCCATCTGACAACTCTGTATGATCCGCTCAAGTCTGGAGCTGGCAACACTGTACAATGCAGAAAGTTGCTGCTAAGCATTGCTTTCCGTATCATTTACAAGGATGTCTCATATTTTAATACCACTTATAATGTACAATCATTTACTCGTAATCCAAGTCAAAACAGTTTAAATAGGGCGCGTGCGTTACCTTTACAAAATGAGCACGTAATTGTTGGTTGGTTGATTGGTTTTTTCGTGTTTCCGGGCGCGTCAACGGCTTGGTCATTAGTCCCGTAAGTGTAGTGCATGTTTTTTCTCGGGATATGGCGTGATCTTCCCCCGCTGGATGGCGAGATCCGGCCCGACCTACCGTCGGCTCCGGCCCGGGGCCGCCCCAGTCGGGCTCTAAGCTCCCGACCGATCCCCCGGAATATGTGGTAGTGTAGTGCATGTTAGTGTAAGTGTGTGTGTAAGGGGAGATGATAGGACAAGGAACAGGAAGGACAGATCGCGCGCGGTCCGTGGCCCGTTTGGTAGGGTATTGCTCCGGCATTCGCCTGGTGTTGATCGGAGAAACCACGGAAAACTACCGATCAGAGCATCCGGCCGCTAGAATTCTCCTCCAGACAGCAGCTGAATTCGACCTAGTTGAAAAGCTAGTGTCGAAAATCCTGCCGTCGTCAGGACTGGAACCTAGGACCTCCCGGTTAGAGGGACTGCAGTGACATCAGTTGATGCACTGAGCTACCGCTCCCGGTGCGTAATTGTTATTGTCGCAAATAGATACGGTAGAGTTCGCCTGCTTTGAAAGCACAGGGCTCCCTGCAACCAGAGTCTCATAGGGAAATCTGTGATCAGCAGATATGTTGGCGCGTGTGGTGGGCGCACGCAGGCCCATTAATTCTAGCTCGCCTTTGGAAGCAATCGACCAGTTACATGCAGCGTGACCACTGCGCGGTGGGCTCCGCATGTGCTTATCGGTTCAGTGTTTAAAGTATCCATTTGTCGTCTTTTCTAAATTCTTTGCCAATCGCCACCCAAACTATATTTTTTAAAATTTTCTGAACTTTCCGGTTTCCTAATAGCACAACCAAAAAATTACTTTAAGAAAATTAAAGAAAGGGTTTACACACTCGTCCTCAACAGCAATTTTCATTGAAAAAATTAGAGCCATTTTGATGAAAATGGCGTTTAAGTAACTGTAAATTGCGAAATTTTGAGCTTTTCACAGGAATCATTGAGTTTTCGAATTTAAATTTTTGAGACTCACAAATGCAACAATGTTTACAAATCGATTGTGTATTTTTGAAAAATCAAAGGAATATACCAAAATGAACTTCACGTATATTAAGCAGTGCGGTTAGCAAAATCTGCTCGAAAAGTTTGAAGAAAAAATTGGAGCCATTTTTGAGAAAATGTGGTTAGTTTTTCTGAAAATGAGGAGGTTTAGCTTGTTTTCAGAGAAAACTGTTGAGGTTTCGAGAATCTTTAGATGACATCATGACAGTATAAATGCAATAATGTGAACAAATCGCCTCTAATATTACCGATATGAGAGACAAAAAATTAAATTTTTGTATTTAAAAAAAACGAAAGAATAGAGCAGTATGGCGTTTAGGTCAACTTATAGAGTACATTTAGCACTAGCACTACTAAAATCAAAGAAAAATTGGTACCCATTTTTGAGAAAAATCTTGTTTTTATAATTTTTTAAAATTGCAAATATTGCTCACAATAGTGCTAAAAAACTACAAACATTTTCCGAAAATATACGTAACCTAAATGAAGGAACTAATTGTGGACAACAAATTTCATTTGAAAGAAAAATGTCTATTTTAATTTTGTAGTTGTAGGAAGAAGCCGCAAGTCTTTTGCAATTATCGAAAATTCAGAATTTACAGTGAAAATCGGACCTATGGATCCTTTATGAGTGTATTTACTCTATTTTTACAAGAAATTTAAATAAAAAACCTGGAGCTGTTTTTAAGAAAATTTTGAGATGTTACGTGCACTGCAGAACACTCTGCTTGAAAATCATTTCAGGATGTGATCAAAAACTTGCTTAGCAACAGAAAGAAAAAGACAAGAAAAAAACGGGTGGATAGAATGCTCGTTTATTTCCAAGATTTAGGCTGAAAAATGAGCTTAAAAGTGCAAATGTTAGATTGACATTTTACTGGAATATTTTCTTGAGAATCTAGGAATGCTGTGTGAAGAGAAAGGAGAATGATTCCACCAGGATCTAAATGAAATGGACGCATATAGCAATGGAAATGGAACAGACATGCTTGGAGAATACTGTTGGATACTAGAGAGAAGATACAACTACAACTCACTCGCAAAAAAAAAGTTAAAAATTTTCCTTCACTAAGTTATAATATTGAAACCGAAGTCGTGCCATTCTTCATACATTATGAAGCATTCGGTTCATTTCGCTGGTTTTTTTCTTCAAATCTGTTGTATTGCTTCAAATGTGTTGCTTTATTAAATATCTAATTATATTCAAGTACTTTGGATTGAAGTGTGGTAACGTGCTGTGTAGTGCAATAGAGAAGTAGAAAGAGAAGTAAAGTGCAAATGTTGTGAAGTGAAGAGAAGTGCAGTGTAATAAAAAAGTCGTGTATTTAATAGTTTTAAATTATTGTGCGGGTGAGAAAAAATGTATAGTTAATTCTATTGTTATTATTGCAATTATTGTTAGCATTTTTATCATATTATTATTATTATTATATTATTATTATTGCCTTAAAATAATTTAAAGTTAAATTTGTTTATATTTCTTATTGTAATTTGTAAATTTCAGTGTTCTGCACTAGGTTGTAAAAACATACTGCAGAAATAATAAATATCTATTATTTCTGGTATTTTAATTTTGATTTTCAAAAAAACCTGATGTGATAAAGAAAACCTTACTTCAATTTCGAAATCAGTATGCCAGAAATATAAAAAATTACTACTTTATCTTTATGCAATGATCAGAAAGTTTAATTCGCAGGTCAGTATTATTTGAATCAACAAAACAGTGAACCATTTTTCGAAATCCGTAAAATGACATATTTTATAAAGGAATTTGTTTTGACTGATTAACTACTTTGGAAAGGCTACTCTATTTTAACTTCTGAGCCTGTTCTGACGTGGAACAAATTAACGTACCAAACTTTGCCAAAGACCTTCCATTCGAAAGAAGTTCTAAAGAAACATCATAGGATGAAAGGATTAGAAAATTGATGAAGGTTCATAAAAAGGAAAACCTAATTCGCAAGAATTTCAAAATAATCTTTGGAATTTTGAGAATAATAGGACGAAAGGATGTCGGTGGTGTTCGTACTTTAATACCCTGACAACCTTTTCATTGTTCCTTGTTTGCTTGCTTAATTACACGCCATTTATTCGCAAGGAACTCTTTACAAGATAACATTTGTTATTTTAACACGAAGCTTAAAGAAAACCCTAGAACAATGATAGCCTCATAAACACCCTCCCCTATATTATTTCAGTAATGTAGATGACATTTGCTGCTCTCACACGCCACCAACTGTATAAATAAGGTCTCTAAGGAAAGAGAATATTATGGAGACTTGGCGAATTGCCCTGTAACTTTAAAAATATGAAAGATTTGTTGAATAAACGAATGAAAACATTAATGTCAAGTACAAACTAGGGCAGCTATGCCAAAACGAAGCGTGGTAGAGCCTTTAACTCTGCAATTATAGGGCCAAAGGCCTCACCTTTGTCTCGAACCGGAATACCTCCGTTCACCTCGGCGTTTCTAACAAGCAAAGTAGCTCCGTTCACGTCGGCGTTTCAAATCAAAAGAACGTTTAAAGCATTTCCCGGTGGTCAGTCCGCTTGCCTCCTTCCCTTGCCCCTGCGTGTCGTAGGAAAATGCCTCCCCTACCTCTCTGGTCAGTCGTCACTAAAGCTTCGAACGCGCCCTGATTTGCGCGGTAATTCAAATGAATTGTAGACTCGCTCCCCCTGAGGACCTACTCATATAAGTACAGTCTCTCTCTCTCTCTCTCTCTCTCTCTCTCTCTCTCTCTCTCTCTCTCTCTCTCTCTCTCTCTTTATATATATAGGCTATGTATATATATATATATATATATATATATATATATATATATATATATATATATATACAGGGTGAGTCACGTAACTTTAGCACCTCCTATAACTTTTGAACGGTTGAAGATATTGAAATGCAGTTTTCAGGGAAGTGCATGAGAAAATAGGGCTAACTGATACGTGTATTTATTTATATTTTATCACTTGTATTTTACGAGATATTTGAGGTAACTTTGTTTTTCAAATGGAACTATACATATTTTTCAGTCTATCATAAAGAGCGTAAAAGACGATCCAATGATATACATAATGTCATATGTTAAATGAGGATTTTTGAGAAATTTTTATTCTTTGCGACCCAGTTCTTAACGGATATTTTGAATGTAACCGACCGCCACAGAAGGTCACGCAGCGCTCCACCAGCAAGCGCCTCGAGGAAGGAAGGGATCTTAGTATATCAAGATACAAAACATATTCCAAATATTCACAAAACTTGTAGTTTTTTCCCTGAACTCTGCGTTCCATCCTTCCCCATTTTCAGCTTATTTTTAAGAAACGGAAGGTTAAAAATAAGGGTTTATTGTAAGTATGTATTGTAATAAAATTGTTTATTACTTCTACTCCAGTTAATGGGGTTTTATATTACAGGATATTAATGGGTGGTACTGTGTGTTGGCCCGCGTTCCCCAGACTTGACGCTACTAGATTTTTTCTTTGGGGTTTTCTTAAAAACCACGTCTACAAAGAGGCTCCATCTACATCACAAGATATGGGTAGTCGCATTGTAGCTGCATGTTCTGAAGTTAAAAGAAACATTGGTCGCAGTTAAGAAATCTTTTCAAAAGCGCCTGCAGATGTGTTTGTGAATGGTAGTCATATTGAACACATTCTAAAGTAATTTGAATAGTAATCTATTTTTATTTAGTATTTTGAATTCTATTTTTATTTTGTCATTATCATTATCTTTCTGTAGTTGTTTGTTTTCACAAGGAATTGTTATATTATCATTAACAATAAAACTATTTGCTGAAAATATGCAATATTCTTTGTAAAGTCTTAATAATTTATTCTTACTGTGTTTAGTTTCAAGATCCCATTAATATCCTGTGGTACGATATCCCTTTAAATTAAATTTAAATAACAATCTTATTTCAATACATACTACATATGACAAATCCGTATTTTCAATCCTTAAGTAATAAAATATTTGAAAATGGGAAGGATGAAAGCAGAGTTCAGGAAAAATGGCAAGTTTAGTGAATATTTGGAATATGTTTTGTGTCTTGAAATACTAAGATCCTTTCCTTCCCCGAGCGCGCTGGCTGGTGGAGCGCTGCGTGACCTTCTGTGGCGTCGGTTACATTCAAAATATCCGTTAAGAACTGATCGCAAAAGAATAAAAATTCCTCAAAAAAATCCTTATTTAACATATGACATTATGTATATCATTGGATTCGTCTTTTTACGCTCTTTATGATAGACTGAAAAAATATGTATAGTTCCATTTGAAAAATCAAAGTTACCTCACATATCTCGTAAAATACAAGTGATAAAATGGAAATAAATACACGTATCAGTTAGCCCTATTTTCTCATGCACTTCCGTGAAAACTACATTTCAATATCTTCAACCGTTCAAAAGTTATAGGAGGTGCTAAAGTTACGTGACTCACCTGATATATATATATATATATATATATATATATATATATATATATATATATATATATATATAGGCTATGAAAGAATGGTAATTGAAACTAGATACATGGGACATTTCTGAAATCGTTAGGGAATACAATATTTGGAGATCCACAGTGTAAAGACTGTACCCAGAATATCTAATTTCAGGTATAACCTCTTACCACGGGCAGCACAAACACCGACGGCCTTCACTTGATGACCTCTCGGTCATCAAGCAGCGGAGTTTGCGTAGAGGTGCTTGTGCTAAACGGCAAGCAACACACTGTGCAATAGTCGCAGAAATTAATGTGGGACAGTGCGGAGAAATTTGCGCTATGGAAGCAGAAGACCGACTCGAGGGCCTTTGTTAACAGCACAACGTCGCCTATAGCGCCTCTCCTGGGCTCGTGACCATATCCATTGAACTTGAGACGCCTGGTAAACCGTGGATTAGTCAAATGAGTCGCGATTTCAGTTTGTAAGAGCTGATGGTAGGGTTCGAGTCTGGCTCAGACCTTATGAAGCCATGGACTCAAGTTGCCAACAAGACATGAAAGCTGGTGGTAGCTCCATTAACTGTGGGCTCATTTACACGGAATGGACTTGGTTATTTGGTCCAACTGAACCGATCAATGACTGGAAATGGTTATGTTCAACTTCTTTGGTCCCTCTTCCACATACGGAAATTAGGTAACCATTGATGGGTTTTCTCGGGAGGAAATACTCAGGATGGTTTCCTGTTGCTTTCCCTGACTTGTCGACCCAGGCTTCTTTAGAAGCCTACCTCCGACTGGCAACTGGGGACCTTACCGAGCAGGCGCACAGTCCCGTAATGCACCTAGATTACGACTCTCATTTTCTCCGCCAGATGTCGGACTCGGTTACTATATCTGAACTCTCTGGGAGAATTTGCATGGATAAAAACCGGGTCACAATTGTTCATTATTTGTTTGAAGAAGATTCTGATCAATTCAAGCGAATGACGTGGCAATTCATCATATTGCCGACATAAATCTCATCGAACATTTATGGGACATCATCGAGAGATCAGTTCATTCACAAATTCCTGCACCGGCAACAAATTTCGCAATTATGGGCGGCTACAGAAGCAGCTTGGCTCAATATTTCTGCAGAGGACTTCCAACGAGTTGTTGAGTACATCCATGCTGAATTGCTATACTTCGTGGGGGAGGTATCTCATGAGTTTTGTCAACTCAGTGCATTTTTATGAAAAGGTCTCATGTTAATTCCACTTACTTTAGTCATAACATCTACATTATTTTTACTCTTATTTTCTATTTTCCTTGTTTTTACCTTTCCAGTGTTCATGTAAATCCTTTTCTTTTCAAATTTTCCAGGTCTCCTTAAACCCATCCTTTCGAGTCTAACTTGTTTCTTCTGCCTACAAAAAATGCTGAAATAATTTTTAAGTACCGTACGGATACTAGTTAATTTATGACATATTCTTAGGTTTTCTAGTTCGATTCTAAAATAACACCATGACCACCACATCGTGCAACAATTGAATCTTCAAAATAAATGGCTCCAAGTCGAAGACAATGATGGCATCGATAATCGACGATGATTATAATGACAGTGATTATGATAATGTCTGACATTGTTGATGTTGGCAAATATTGTTGGCGATGATATCGATGTGCGTGATTTCGATGACATGTCATGGACAATGAAGATATCAATAATATATCGAGAACGATTGCAATATTCATGATTCCGATGTCAACGATGATGTTGATAACGACCGACATAATGGACGATGACGATGTCGATGACGGACGGCAATGGCAATGACAATACATCAATGACAATGACTACGGTGGTGATAACGGCGGTGACAATAACTGCGATGACGATGGCGGCGATACCAAGACGGCGATGGTGTCGAGGTACAAAAGGTATAAAAAAGTCAGTCGTGTCGGTAATCTCATCACGTCAACTTTAACTCGACTTCACAGAATTTATCGTCGATAATCGATAACGTTGTCAATGATGATGACACTGTTGATGATGATGATGATGGTATTGAGAATGATTCCAAATAAAACTAGTCATCAGAAGCCACTCCCATCCGCTGCATTCGCTTCTGTTGTCCACGTGAGCGCGTGCGCGTGCTGGGGCTTTTATTGATTGATTGATTGATTCGTGTTTCCGCGCGCGTCAACAGCTTTGGCCATTAGTCCCGTTAGTGTAGTACATCTTTTTTCGGGGAATAGCGGTCATCTTCTCCCGCTGGATGGCGAGATCCGGCACCTACCGTCGGTTAGTGGGGTTTTCCCCTAACCAGGACTCTCCCACCAGCGGGGCACCGCCCCAGCCGGAACAAGCCCTAAAATCCCGACCGGTCTCGCGGAATATGTGGTAGTGTAGTGCATGTTAGTTTAAGTGTGCGTGTTAGGGGAGAGGATAGGACAAGGAAGAGGAAGGAAAGATCGCGCGCGGTCCGTGGTCCGTCTGTTAGAGTACTGCTCCGGGATTCGCCTGGAGTTGATCGGAGAAACCACGGAAAACTACCGATCAGAACAGCCGGCCGGTAGGATTGTCCTCCAGACAGCGAGTGAATTCGACCTAGCTGAAAAGTTAGTGTCGAAAACACTGCCGCCATGGGGAGTGGGAACCTAGGACCTCCCGGTCGGAGGCGCTGCAGTGACAGCAGTTGATGCCCTGAGCTACCGCTCCCCGTCGTGCTGGGGCGCGGGGCGGGCGGCAGCAGGTGCGGCGAAGCATTCATTGGGAGCGCGCGGCGCCGGCCCCGCGAGGGCCATTTGTTTCGCAGCTGTCGCTCGCACGCGCGCGCGCCCGCCGCCCAGATCGCGCGCGTTCACCCAGAAGGAAGCTGCAGGTGATGGAGAGCGGGCGCGAGCGCGTTAAAAATTCACTTCCTCGTTGGCACGATCGCTACTAAGCACGACCGGATTCGCGGGGGCCAAGGGCGAACCGCGCGGCAGTTTGATCGGGAGTGGTAGCTCAGTGCATCAGCTGATGTCGCTGCAGCGCCTCTGACCGGGAGGTCCTAGGTTCGAGTCCTCACAGGATTTTCGACACTAGCTTTTCAGCTAGGTCGAATTCACTCCCTGTCTGGAGGACAATTCTAGCGGCCGGCTGCTCTGATCCGTAGTATTCCGTGGTGTCTCCGATCAACACCAGGCGAATGCCGGAGTACCCTACCCTACCAAACGGGCTGCGGACCGCGCGCGATCTTTCCTTCCTCTTCCTTGTCCTATCCTCTCCCCTTGCACACACACACACTAACATGCACTACACTACGACATATTCCCGGAGACCGGTCGGGAGCTTAGAGCTTGTCCCGGCTGGGGCGGTGCCCCGCTGGTGGGAGAGTTCTGGTTAGGGAGAAACCCCACTAGCCGACAGTAGGTCGGCACCGGATCTCGCCATCCAGCGAGAGGAAGATCACTGCTATCTCCCGAGAAGAAACATGCACTTCACTTACTGGACAAATAAAGCAGTTGATGCGCTCGGAAACACGAAAAAATCAATCAATCAATCAAGCGATAGTTTCGTCGGGGAAAGTCGTCGTTTCTGAAGGAATATTTAGTGACAAACACTGTTAGGCGTGGGAGACACTCCGCAGAAAAGTTCAGAAACCGAACGTCGGCAAGCTGGTAAAAATGAACTTTAAGCCGTTGATAGTGTGTATCCTTTAACGAAGAAAACAAGAGGCAGGATTGGGGGAGTGGGAGTGGCCTTGCAGAGAAGTGGCCCATCACTGTCGTCTTCTCAAGATCAGAAGAGAGTCAATCGGTAACATATGGTTGGTTGAGTCCGGGCACGCCAATTTCTATGTCCATTAGTCCTTTGAATAAAGATAATTTTTTATCCTAGGAGAAGATGCTGAAATATTACACGAACTCAGTATTCTTTCTCTAAAATCCTGGTTCCTTCGTCTCTCAAATATATTTTATACTTCTAATTCCTTCTTCTGCTTAGACGTCTTTACAACCGGGAAATACAGTTAATCATTTTTTTCGAATTAAATCATATTACCGAAAAGATATTTTATATATTCCTTAGTTATCTTTTCACCCAGTATCTATTATTTTTTGTAAAATGTTTCATGTATTATGTTATATTTATAACAAAATTAAAAAATTTTTTGTCGAACAAGGATCAGTTAATATTTTTTAAAAACGGATACAGATGATTTGAAACACTCAAAATAAGCTTTTCTAGATTTTTTTTCAGAATATGCTGAAAGAATTTGCCTAAAACACACTTTTATGGAGAAATTCCTTAGAATGCTCTAGATGGGCGTGCAAACAAATGTTCCTAACCAGGAGACCCAGACGCTTCGAATAACACCTCATTTGTCTCGATTGGTGGAAGGGAAGGGGGTGGGTATAGGCAACCACGAGGGACGGGCAGACGCAGGTTACGTGAATACTGTATGAGGATTCAACATTTCATGTATTGTTTGTTTGTTTATTTATTTATTTATTTATTTATTTATTTATTTATTTATTTATTTTTTTTATTTATTTATTTATTTATTTATTTATTTATTTATTTATTTATTTATTTATTTATTTATTTATTTATTTATTTATTTATTTATTTATTTATTTATTTATTTATTTATTTATTTATTTATTTATTTACTTATTTATTTATTTAACGTAAAAAAAAGTTAAAAACTGCGTATGACGTGCTATGGGGAAAAGTGAATTGTGTGCACATTTTCAAAATTCTGTGATCCCTACACTAAGTCATATACTACTTAAATTTTGAATTTTGAAAGGGAGAAAAAAAACAAAAACTCCCATGTAATAAAATCTATTTTCAAGGATAAATAAGCAATAAATTTTGAATTTTGAAAGGGAGAAAAAAAAACAAAAAACTCCCATGTGGTCTTCACTGTTTTTTGTTTTTTTGATTCATCTCAAATTTGACGTTTTGTTATGTTGTGTGTGAAGCGATAATATTTAAAGAAAATAAAACGCATGACTTCTTTTAACACTTAATACACTACAATATGTTTCAAAGGAATAACCATACAATTAATTGTTTAAAAAGCTGCGGTCTTGGCGAAAGTTTGTCTTCGGAAGCGAAACCAATTTTTTTTAATATCTTCAAATCTCTAGGACATATAGATGAATTATATTTGGAATATATTTACTCCAAGTGAAAAAGAACTCTATGAAATATTATGTAATATTTCTGATATTAAGCTCTCGGGAACTAGCTGATACGCCAACAATTCGGATTTGTTGTTTCTCCCCGGTACCTGTTAGGATTCCTCGGTACCCCTTATCACTTACAAGTTATTGGCAGAGCAGAACCCACACAATAGAATAGTACGTTTTATTTCATTGGGTTCCAAAATTATGTAGATAAAAAAATCTCCCAACAATACTTTGAGGCAAATATTTATGTCTTTTGTATATTTATTCTTGTCTTATCCTACCTGACCACGATTCGCGCGTGTTCTGCGCACAAAACCGTGGCATATCCCGTATTGGCGGCACGTTCTTATCAGCAAAGTTCGTCCCAACGCACGCCGAATGTGCTTGGGTTTCAGATATATTGGGAAAATATATTCCTGATGTCGCCAGCGCTCCATAAAAATATTAATGGGCTCTAATCAAAATAACCCAGTCAAATTAGACAAATTGAGTGAAAAAATACCGGAGTTTTGAAACTTGGCATGATTGTTTGTTAGTATCTACCGCACATTATACTACGATTCATAAATAGGGGAATGAGCTGGGGTAGGGAGACGTTTAAAGGTGTATTTTCTTTATTTTGTGCATACATCTTCATAACTATAAATACTACCGAAGATCTTTAAATTTAATTCATTTTACAATTGATTTTAATTCATGAGACAATTTAATTCAAAACAGTTCATTTAAGATTGGGTTGTAAACTCCATCTTTTTAAATCTATAGGTTTAATAAATTTTTTGTTTTTATTTCCGGAAAGGCCCTCCCTTAAATAGCTCCTTTATTAAATGACGTTATCATATATTCAATGCACGGAAGTAATTTTATTTTTGTTCAACATTTTTCTAAAATATGTTTCTATATGTTTTACGTAAAAAAACTTGAATTTACCTCTTATAAAACCCTATTTTGTACATACCTGGAGTATTCGAGGTCATTAGGCTTGAGATAACTTCGGGTACAAAAACTGATAATACTTGTTTATTTGATTAGGAACGTTTATAATTAATTTTTATCCGATCCGCCAAAAGTTCTTGCAGAAATGAAAAATATAATAGTAGTTTACGTAACAAGGGCGGAATCAGATGATTCACGCACGAGTTTGTCGTCGGTAAAAAGTTCGTAGAGATAATCAAACAATTAATACTGAGAATAAAAATCTTAAATAATCCCCTTGAAATAGACCAGTCCGTAACATTAATCGACCTTGTCAGAAAATCATTATTAGAAGCACAATCTCCCACTGCTGAGAACGAAACAAAAAAATCATAACAAACTTTCTCCCGACATAATATATACAATAAACATTAAAAACAAAACGAGAAGACTATGGTATAAACTCAGAACACCTAAAATTAAAAAAGAACATAACGTAATCATCAATATTGTTAAGACTTTTTTTTAAGGAATTTCACAATTTTATTGACTAATTAAGCAGCAGTAATAACTATATACGGCATTTCACAAAGAAAATTCCAAAGAAGAAAAACCAAATTCCCCAACTAAATACACCCACTGGAAAAGTGCTCAAATCTATTCACAAAGCAGAAGAACTTGCGAAACATTTCGAAACAACTTTCGCAGTTAATAAAACCAACTTCCTCCTCGAACATAACAAAATCATTGAAAGTAGCAAAACATACCCATACGGCCCACACCATAATATACATTACTCATCTCCCACAGAAATTTTATTAGAAATCTCCCTAATAAATATTTTAAAAATATTAGAAATCTCCCTAATAAAAATCACCAGAACATGACCATCACTAACATGGGAATAAAAATACATCTATATCTGCCGACCTATATATAGCCTACTTAAATAATACATTTAATTCTTGCTTAAGAACTGGCTATTTCTCCCATTCATGGAAACATGCAATAGTATTTCCCATAGCCAAACCAAGAAAGAAATCAATAGATAAATAGCTATCGCCCAGAAGCTTGCTAACTTCCTTCTCAAGACGTTTTGAAAGAATAATTCTACATAGACCTAATCATCATTCAAAAGCAACTAACTCAATCCCCAAGGTACAGTTCGGTTTCACAGAGAAAATATCTACGCAACATCTACTGTTAAGACTATCAAAACAATCTACTCAGCCTTTCAATTAAAACATTATACCATAACACTCTTTTTAGATAAGCACAGGCATTGATCGTACATGGTACTACGCCCTCAGTTTTAAACTCACCCAAATAGGCACATCTTATTACCTACACACAATCGTTAACACATTTTTAAGCAATAGAACTTTCTCCGTCAATGTCAACAGCAACCTCTCTAACCCCCGATGCATCAAAGTAAGATTACTCCAAGGATCTCCCTTATCACCAACGTTGCTTAATCGTATGTAGCAGACATTCTCAAATAAAAAAACATCCATTTAGCACTATTTGCGGACGACACGACATTATACATCTCTGGCAACTCAGTAGCACACTTAAGAGCAAAAACACAATTGTACGTACATACACTCGATAGCTGGGTCGCGAAATACAAAATTCAGCTAAGCCCCACCAAAACAGCAGCAAAAATATTCTCACTAAGACTATATATTCCCCCCTCCCTGCTAACAATTTACATCTCAGTAGAATGGTACCCTCCCAACAAACCAATTAAATACCTAGAACTGTATCTCGATTCAAAATTAAATTGACGCGATCATATTGAAACAAAGATAATGCAAACCAAGGCAAAACTACATCAGTTAAAATCAGTAATAAAGAGACACAGTTTACTACAACAAAATACCGCCATAGTACTATACAAAACCATAATAAGACTTATAATCACTTACGCCTGTCCCACATGGATTATCGCCGTCAAAAACACATATTCGCAATCTCCAAGTAATCCAAAACCAATTCCTGAGAACCATTACTAACGCTCCATGGTTCATTACAAATAAACTCCACAAGGAATTCAACAATGTGTCATTAGATCATCACATCACATACCTTACTACAAACGTCTATCACCAAATCCTAGCACTCACCGAATTCAGACTTGCAAAAAATCCAACCCATAAAGCGTATAGTAAGATAGAGTAAGCCCATAAAGCCAGTCCTGGCGAAGGAGATTAGAAAACTTTACTACGAGAAAGTTTGTGCAATTCTGTAGTGTAACCGCAAGCTCGCGTTTGCAAGTCAGAATATTTGCAATTTAACGTCTTGTCACTGTGGAGCGCTGTACCTATAATAACTCATTTTCACCACTAGGAGGCGTAGATAATTGCCACCGCTTCAGAAATTGTTCGCTTCAACGCACCGACCAGTCACAAATTTCTTCGATAAGCTCTCACAAATTACGAGGAAGAAACAAATTCTCGTCCATTTTGCCTGTGACCTGAAAAGAAGAGGGTTGGTCTGGAAGATTGCGGTCTGCGGACGAACGGCTTCTAAAAAGCTCATTAGAGGTAATGAAGATACAATTTCCTAAATGAAAATATTTAATGTAATTGAAATACAAGATTTTTCTATATTAACGTGTCAATAATAATCGCGAAATTCCATGCGAAGTGTACCGTGCACTTTAAAACGAAGAATTACAGTGCAGCATAGCATGCACTTGTAACTTTGGGCGAATTCGCGACTAATAAATAACGTTTTTTCCCGTCCCTTTGTCTTCTTTTCTTTCCTACGCGACACTGAAGCAAAAGGACTAATTATCGTTGTGGCAAACGAAAATATAGAACTCTACCACATTGCTACGCAAGGCAACGGAGTGCAAGATAGAATTCGCTGCTGTAACGCCACGCCATGAAACTTAGCTGTCTGACCTTGGTTGCGGCGGATATATTTCTGACGACTGCTTGCAGATTTTAAAACTAGTCGCATCGTGAGTTGTAACGTTCTGCTGTTAACTGCATTGCCATTTTCGCTTGTTAGTGTATCTGGCGAAATTTAGCTAGAAGCTATATTTGCAAACAAAATGAATAGAACTCTAGTTACTTTAGACGTACATGAATGACATCGCTGCTATAGAAAGTATAAGTCATTCAACGACTGGAGTAACTGAAAACAGATGGTTTAACATTTTAATGTAATTGTAAACTTCACGTTACAGAAGTCGAATTATTTCGAGGTAAAAGAAAGTATTACTTTGATGTTACATTTTATTATCGAGTCCAAAGTAAAAAGTTGAGAGGAATACTCTCCATTTGCCGTGCAAATTCCAGCGTAACAGTTTAGGAGATACAGTCAGGCAAAGATGACTGTACTTTTGACATATTGAAAAATTACTAGATTGAGAAAATGCAATGTCAGCATATTTCGTCCGAATGAGGCAAATGAAGGTATATTCTGAAAGTTTATAAAATATTGAAACAGGATTGTGCCTCCAGAATTGAAAAATTTTCCATAGTCATGGAGATATAACCACATAAAACAATCCTTTTTTCTTGCTAAATACGTAAAAGTTCAACGACCCCCCTTTGAATTTTGAAACTTTCGACAGGAGACCGATTCTTCTGAAAAGTAGCGTCCTAACTCAAAATTTCATGGCGATTACAATGGTGAAGAATATTTTCCCATCTGAGGCTTCTTTTTGTGAAATTCGCGAAAACAATCATAAAAATCGCCATTTTCGATAAAAATGCAATCTATATAGTCGCCATTCTTTTCACGTTTCCTGGGTTAAAAATGCCAGTCCAAAATACTCTTAATCTGCCATGCAAATTTCAGCTTCGTAGAGTTATTAGTTTAAGAGATACAGCATCAAAGATGACTGTATTTTTGTCATGTTAAAAAATTCCTAATTGACAAAATGCGTCTGGTTGGAGCGTTTTGCGTCCGAATGATGCAAATGAGGGTATTTTCTGAAAGTTTATAAAATTTTAAAACAAAACTTGGTTTCCAGAATTGAAAAATTCGCATTAGTTTTGGAGATACGAGCATTTAAAACCAATTCTTTTTTCTTGTTAAAACCGTACCTCTTTCCTTGTTAAACATCCACTGCTACTACTAGTCAAATTTAATTTCTTCAATGACGCCCAGATGTGAATTACCACGCCTTTTACTGACGAGGTGATCTTTTCTGTATACGCACGGCTGCAAGATTCTTCAACAATACCCCCCGTGGCATCATAAAGACGTATTTCTTCGAAATCCCGACAATGAGCCTTTTCGTGCTCAAACTTCTCAGCTGAAGTCGCAATGTCCACCCTACATAATTAAATTGATAGTCGGTAGCATGTATACGTGCATCTTAACGGTGTTTTTCTTGCTCGAGGCGAGTCGAGTAACCGCGAAACTGTGTTAGGCCACTATCCTTTTAAATAATGCTATTCTATCGCGACTTCATTTGGAGGACGTTTAATTTTTGAAATGTTGATACTTCACAGAGTCTTCGGTACCTGGCGCGGCCTATCGGGCTTCTGTGAAAACAGTTCAACTCTTCAATTGTTTTTGTACTTCCGAAGGGCGAAAGTTGTTTGTCCTTCCGCGAAAGATGTTTTTGTCTTTCCCTCTGAAAGCAAACGCGCCGTTTTTGAAGAAAAATTACTAGATTGAGAAAATAAGTCGGGAGGGCGCATAATTAGGTAACTTCTTCTATACTACATATATGATTCCATAAATGCACTGCCTGACAAAAAAAGTGATGCACCTAGAAGGAATGGACCAATATTTTCTCATATGGTATAAATGTATACCATTAATGTGTGAGTAAAGTATTAAATTCGCACAAAACTAGTAATTAGAATCTGTAATGTGTAGAACACATAGCAGAGTGCATTCGTGATGACCCCGCCATGTTGCGCTTTTATCAGTCAACTGTGAGTCAGACAGTGAGGAGCGACGTTTACGAAGCACCCGCGATGCCGCGCGGACGCCTTCGACAGCTTATGCATCGATTGGCTGCATTTGGCAGAGGAACTCCAGGGGGTTGGTTGGTAGTATCGTGCAATTGCAAGGCATGTGGACCCTTCAGATGTCATCGTGGCCCGATCTTGGAATCAGTGGGTACATGAGGGCACCCTCATGCATCTCTCACATTGTGTGCTAGGATCTCACATTTTCTTCTTGGTATATCTCCGTACTTCCTTTATATTGTATAATGTAAATCAAGAAGAGTGTATAAGAAATCAAGCAAAGTCGGTTACAATAGGGATATACTTGAACACAATAACGCACGGGACGCATATAAATACAAGTAATCTATTGTAGCGTCACGTTGGTGGCCGTGGGTGGGTGGAGGAGTGGAAGTATCGCATATCTGCGGGCAAGAATAGCTTGGCGCCCCGGCGATGGGCTACATTTAGACAAAGGGGACGCCAGCTTGACCGGGAAGGTCACGTAGTAGACGCGAGCCTCCCACCCATACTAGGACGGTAACGTGACGGCTACACTCTGGTACAAAATCAAGCCGACGAGCTCACACGGGGGTTTTTATTCTGGAAACCTCGCGCGATGCGCAACACTTTACGCCCAGACTGGAGCGCGTCGTGCCTAGTGCACGGGTGACGAGGTCACGGTAGTGCCGCGGTAGTAGCGTCAGAGGAGGCGGGGCCTCCCTAGCTATGTGGGGTATCCCCAGGGAAATACAAGTGTGTGGTTTCGGAGCAGAAGTTAGTTATTGTACATACGTGTAAATAAACTTGTACGTACTTGTAAATGTCTGTTTTTCTCCATGACGCCACACTATGCTGTTGCAGGCCGGGGGCAGGCCGGGGGCAGGCCGGGGGCAGACGGCAGCACCTGCGCACCGCTGCCAGCTGAGAACCGCTTCTGAGAGCTTTGTATGGGTCTGCTAAGGCTGGAGGCAATTCGTAAATTGCAAACTCCAACTCTGGAAGCCTTCTACTCCTGGCACGCCCCTGGCAACGGATCGTAAACACAACCCTTAGATACGCACTGGCGGGGAACACGAGAAGGTTGAATGGGACGGAGAAGTGACGCATAGCGGTGAAATCTCAGATCTCGTTTTCACAGCAGAAAAGCTCGAAATTCTGTTGAAAATAACATTTGTGGACGGACTGGCGGAGCCGCAGAACACGGGATATATTGTGATATACCAACATGTCACACATTTATTTACTAATATTTGTCGTAAATGGGGTAAATATACAGAGATACACAAATAGAAACATGGCGTCCTAGCAACGGCCGCCGAGTTGTTGTCAAGGTCAATAAACTTCATTCTGGCATTGGACCTGAGGGCCAGCTAGCTGATCAAGTAAACAATTTAGGGATTGGTTGAGAAAGCAAAGACGGTCTAGGGCGTAGCTAGTTGATCATGTAATCAATTTAGAGATTGGCCAGAAGAATAGTGATCGTCTATTCACGATGGAAGTGCGTCGAATGTTTCTGGTGAAAAACAGTAGAAAGAAATAGGCCGAATCTTGAAGGGCCGAACAAAAATATTATTTTCACATTCTGACATATGTCGTGGTGCTGTGCGGGTCGCTCGCGGATGATTAATTTTGTGAGATTGGGATTTGTAAATTTTTCTTGATAATGAATAGTTATGGGACTTTGAGTAATTCTTGAGTGCGACGAACGGGCGTTAGAATTTTCTCCGGGTGAAATAACGTGATTGACTTCGAATAATTTGCTGTATAAAAATGTGTACCTTGTAATTTTTGTGTGTGAGCTAATAATTTCAGATTGATAGAATTTATAAGATGTACAACAAGTTGGGACTCTGATATTTTTCGATGTGCGGAAATTCGAATTTGAATGAATTTGTACGCAACAGGACTTGGAATAATTCTGAGTAAATAATAGTTTGCTGAACTTTAACATTCTCGTGCGTAATCAGAAAGAACTGGACTTTCGCAAGTAAATTAAATTAGAAATACAAGTATTTGAGGCGGTGAGGATCAGTGACTCGACAATATTTGTGCAAGAGCAGGAGAGAAGAATCTGGTACTTGGACTTTGGAATTCTCGTCGCCGAGAAAAAGAGGAAAATGGTTCTTTGTGGTGCCCTCGTGCAAGTGCGCGCGAAGACGGGTACTGCAAGATAAGGTTCGAAAGAGCTCATGACCAAAAGAACATTCTTTATTTATTACAAATTTTTCAAGTCATATTTTTGCCTGGCATTGACAATAAACCATAAGTTTCTTTTGAAATAGAACAAACGATTTTCATTTGGCCAATTTCAGCTAATAAGTAGCTAGACAAAATATATTTCAGTGTTACCAATTTCGAAGTTCAACCTGTGAATTTGATGTTTATCGTCTTAAATAGTAAATGGAAAGAAATGTCTTTTATGGTATTATCGACGGTGTTTGTTGGAAAAATCCCTATACAACAAACAAAAACTAGTGATGCTTCCAAAGCACATACTTTCTTATATTGTTTCTACATGCTGCGCATTATTATACTACCACATAAACCAACAAAAGAGTATTCAACCAGCAATTTTTTTTCCGCTTCGAGACCCGATTTCAGATCCTCAGATTTAACTTGTCGGCGCTCATACCACTACGTTACACAAGAGCCGTACGAATCGATCTCGGGCAGAGGCATAAAAAGGTAAACCATCTAAAAATCCTCAACAATCAAAATATCCATTAGGAACTCCCAAAGTCTCCAGTCCGTTCAGTATCAAGTTTGGAGAAAATCGGCTGAGCAGCTTAGGAGTTACAGAAGTCTCAAGACGGACTGACAGTTGTTAAGGTGATACATTGATTTAGGCGATGATTTTGGCAGCCCCAACGCCTAAGATCATGTGTCCTGTAAGCGAAGTAGATGTTTTTGCTCAAGAGGTAGAGGCTATCTACGCGCCCTGGATGGTTAAAACTAGCGTCGATCTACGGGATTTTCCTCAACTAGGTACCTCCCACTAAAGGGGTGTTCCCCCAGACGGGGCAAGCTCTAAGATCACGACCGGTCACCCGTCATGTGTGATAATGTGGTGTATGTAAGTGTATGTAAGTATAGGGTAGGATAAGGAATGGGAAGAAAAGATGGCACTGGGTTTCTGTGTTTGGGTACTGCGCGGCCATTCGCCTGATATTGATCAGAGAAACCATGGACAGCTACAGATCAAAGCGGCGAGCCGGTAGAATTCTTTTCCACACAACGACAGGACGCGACCAAGCTATGTGGCTAGTGTCGAAAATACTGCCATCGTCATAACTCGAACCTAGCAACTCTCTGTCAGGGGACTACAATATTACTTGATGCCCCGAGCCACCTCTCCCGGTCAGCCATTTAGGATATATCAGTTAGTCAAATGGGTAGTGTACATATTGTATTAAAATTTCATGTTAAATGATTGATTAGATTACTTAAATCGTTTCATACAGATGCACAAAAGGACAGCAATTGATTTGATGTGACATACGTATTACAAATCGAACAAGAGAGTTGGAAACTTGTTTAAACGTTCAAAATAGGAAAATCGTATACAGACACTTCCTTTTGCATCTTAATTATTGTATACAATTTTTAAATTTTAAAATTTGGAATTCCCAAGAGTTTTAACGGCAAGAGAAATAAATATCCCGGAGATCGAACCAACTTTTCCCTCAAACATAGCGAACTCCGCCATCTCGGGGGAACACAGGATTTACTCTTCTCATAAAAGTCACGCGTAAATATAATTCATAAGGTGAGAAAGTAATAATAATTTCGGTACCATTAGGGTTAAGTAATATTAAGTTTGTCCCACCTCACGGGTAGTGTTCAGAAAGTATTTAAATTTAATGCCGATTAATTACTTTCATCAGACGCACAGAATGAAAATTGATTTGACGTGACATATGTTTAAGAAATTGAATAACAGAGTTGAAAAATATGTTTAAAAGTTGCAAATTAGGAAATCATTTACAATCACGTGAAGTATATTTATATACATTGATTCTATTTATGAGTAGAAGTACTTCAAGTGATTTTCAATACGGTTCCGGAAACGCAGTTGCTGGAACCCTGACTAGTTTCGTGCAACAACACATTCATCAAATTAAAATCCCTGTGTGAAATTCGAACCCGCTGCCTTTCGATCCGAAAGGCTCAATCCGTTCACGACTTCACCAGCTCGGCCATTCCGCTTGGTTACTAGCTGCACACTTCTATATCAATCAGTCAAGAGATAATTGTATCAGTTCTAGCTTTAGGAAGCCGAGAAGTTGAGAAAATGTGACAAAAATATCATTTTAAGCAACAGGCAGCCGTGAAAAGCATAAGGCATACTCGAAGGTAGACCAGACTAAAGAGATTATAAAAATAACTACTGCCAGAAAGTCTGTGCCATTCTATAGCACCACTAGTTTATTTAATTATTTATTTCTTCATTTATTTACCATACTCTGTTACATACGAGGAGAAACTTTAATGAAAACATTTGGTGATGGTTTTGAGAAAAGAATACTTTTAGAATTGAATTACCTTGCAGACATGAATTAACCGAAATCAGTTCATTTATTCAAAAAAAAAATACATGACCTTTTGAACAGCTTTTATTAAGAAAAATAATTTCTATCTTCAATATTATAGTTGTAGGAAGATGCCTCGAAAAAATTGAGCTTCTTCAACTTAAAAACAAAATTGAGATTTAAACGGACATGAGACTACCACCATTCTCTTAAGCGTTCTTTGCGTTACCCGAAGACAAAGTTTTATCAAAATATTAGGGGCCGTTTCTGAGAAAAATTTGAAACTGCTTCTGAGGCTTCATGTAAAGTAACCTCAAAAATCAAAATATCCGTTTGAAATTACCACAGCCACGAGACCATTCAGATCGATTGTGGAATAGCAATTTTGAAGAAAATTATTTGAACGGTTTAGGCGCTAGCGTTCACCACAGACGGACAGGCGGAGGTTTTCCCGTCAATCGATTTTTCGGTATTAAGAACCAAGAATGGATGAACCAATGGATTCTGAATACACGACATATTAAAGGACTTTTTTTCTGAATGTTGCAACAAGATTTATCCACTTTCTGTTTGCAGAGTCCGGCAAAAACGGATTTTTTGCCGAAAATTCACTGTTTTCGGCAAAAGATACAAGGTACATCCGGTACAAGAACTTTGTAGTCTTATGAAAAACTTCGTAAGGCCAGAAAGTAAAATATACATCATTAGATTTCATGTCACGAAAATAAGATGTCGGAAACGAATGGATTGCATTTTAATGACTCGGGTATTTGAATTTAAATATTGCAATGCTAGAAAGAATAAAAAAATTAATGAATTTTATGTTATATCGGAAATGGAAGTAATTTTAAAATGTATGAGTTGATACATACTACTTCATTTATATTCATTAACCGTAAAAAATATATTTCAATTTGTTTGGTGATTTTTGCAACGTTTTCTGGAGGGAAATAGAGTTCTCAACCTGGTATTCTTCCGTGTATAGCCAATCGTCTGAAAGCGTAAAGTTAAAAATTTACCACTGTTAATATTCATTATGATCAAATGCCAGAATAATTACAACACAATTTTCTTGGGTTTATTTTGATTATATCTGATTATCACAGGCAGCGATAATGTTTGAGAGGGAATTTTTCGTTGCCATTGTAGGTAACAAATACGCAACCATGCATTTTCCAGAGGGCTAAATGAATGAAGAAGAATATTTGATATTCAACGTATGCATTGGAATGTCATGCTCTGATTTCCGTAGCGCCTTCCTCTTTTCGTAAGCCCATCTACGTGCGCAGTCAGGGACTGTAGGGTCGCATCTCCACGTCCGAGTGCACCGCACAGTTGCAGCAGTGAGCTCCAGGACCCACGAAGCTCTGCAGCCCACATATGATTCTTTGCGACTCTCCCGTCCCAAACACTAAATTATTATTATTATTATTATTATTATTATTATTATTATTATTATTATTATTATTATTATTATTGATTGATTTATTCATGTTTCCGGGTGCGTCAACTGCTCTGGTCATTAGTCCCGTTAGTGAGGGGCATGCTTTTTTTCTCGGAAGATGGCGGTGATCTTCCCCCGCTGGATGGCGAGATTCGGCGCCGACCTACCGTCGGCTAGTGGGGCTTCCTCCTAACCAGGACTCCCCCACCAGCGGGGCACCGCCCCAGCCGGGACAATCTCTAAACTCCCGACCGGTCTCCCGGGATATGTGGTAGTGTAGTGCATGTTAGTGTAAGTGTGTGTGTGTGTGTGTAAGGGGAGAGGATGGACAAGGAATGGGAAGGACAGATCGCGCGCGGTCCGTGGCCCGTTTGATAGGGTACTGCTCCGGCATTCGTCTGGTGTTGATCGGAGAAACCTCGGAAAACTACGGATCAGAGCAGCCGGCCGCTAGAATTCTCCTCCAGACAGCGACTGAATTCGACTTAGCTGAAAAGCTAGTGTCGAAAATCCTGCCGCCGTCAGGACTCGAACCTAGGACCTCCCGGTCAGAGGCGCTGCAGTGACATCAGTTGGTGCACTGAGCTACTGCTCCCAGTATTATTGTTATTATTATTATTATTATTATTATTATTATTATTATTATTATTATTATGATATTTATGCGTTGCTGATTCACTAGAAGGCCTGGTTCTCAAATAACAACGGGCTTTTCTCCAAGTGAGTTATTTGCTATTTATTTAAGAATCTGAATTTAGAAAGTTCCGGACAATACGGCAAGTACTTAGGATGACAGACTTCTGCATTAATTTTAAAAGTCTTGGAGGGATATCAAGTTTTTGAAGGTTTTCTTTGACGTGTTTCTAAAAAGCCATTAGAGGAGAAAATTTAAAAATTAAATAGGAGCGCTTTCTGAAAAAAAACATAATTAGGGATTTATCCACTTTTTTGTTATAAGGGCCCAGCAATGAGTTTGGTCGACAATTCTCCGTTTTCCGACAACACTTTCTCTTCTTACGTTAGTGTGAGAAATGACAAATGAAGTGAAGCGCTGCTGGTTAAAGAGATGCATCTGCTGTGATGAAAGAGATCTCGAAATCTCCAAAAAGAGCGTCAAAATTACGTAAGGTAATAACAAGCTTTCAGCAACGCGAAAAAAAATTGCATTCATACCTTGACAAGGCAAGCAGTGTTTGTAAGAGCCGGCCTGTCCCGGAGGCAATAAAGTATTATTCGAAATTCAAACAGAGATATCTGTCCTTGTTATTCATTAATACAGAAAGTATAGAGAACAAAGAACCTGTTCTCAAAAGACGCATTAGATGCTCTAGTGACGCAAAAAACAGTACATTTCGAAGATGCTACACGTACAAGGCAGAACTAAGAAAAAGAAAAACAATGGGAAGAAGTAGAAGATAAATAGGAATTAGAAGATGGAGATGATGATGAGAGAAGAGAAGAAAAGAAGAAGAAAAAAAGAAGAAGAGACGATGAAGATGACGATGAAGATGACGATGAAGATGATGATGAAGAAGATGGTGAAGAAGAAGAAGAAGAAGAAGAAGAAGAAGAAGATAATGATGATGATGATGAAGATTAGCAACTGGGAATATCGAGAATTAGATAATTATCTTCTGAAGTGGACAAGTGTGACACATTTAACGATAATTATTTAGTAGTTTTCTACTTCACCCATGAACTAACCTACATTTAATAACTTGTGTTGTAACTTTTTGAAGTAGTACCTCTCACCAAAATATGTAACTTGAATAAATATACATATTAACTAATTTTAAATAAATTTAAAAAAATAATTTTGGCCAGCTTTTCGTACACAATATCCGTCTGTGCGCCGTTACCAGTCGTTACGTCACCAACCCTTACGAGGGCGATGCGCGGATCTCTTTTGTTAAAATGGTTGCAATCTAAATTAAAATTATTTTAAAAATTAAATGCATAGCATCAAATTCAGGACGTTGTCACTCAGTAATGAGTAATTCTAAATTCAACTGATCGTAAGCTATATTTTTGTGCTCAATTTGTGACAAAAGAAATGTACAAAGTCTAGAGGCAAATAGAACTAATTTTGGCAATTGCAATTTTTTCCGGGGCGTCAAAATTGTAGTAGGGAATCGATGAATTGATGAAAATAAACGAAGGCCTCTTGGGCAGCAAGTCTGAATAAAGTCTAAAAGTGCTCTTATCAATTTTTTTTCATTTTCTAGATTTGGATTCTTCTATTCCTTTTTGATTTGAATATTTCAAGAGTGGAAATCATAAACGAGGCTCATATTATAAAATCTGTCATTGGCAAGGAGAAATTAATACTTTTCATGTGCGGGACATTAAAATATAGAGGACGATGATCCTCTGGATCCAATTTTTACCCTGCTCATTGCTCTTTTTTACATTCACGCTATTAGATAAACCCACTCCCGCCCATCAATTGATTGATTGGCTAGTGATTCCGGGTCTTCAACTTAGTCCTGTCAGTGTAGGACATGTTTTTTCCTGCGAAGGTGGCGGGGATTATCCAGCGAGCTCCGGCGCCGACCTACCTTCCGAGTAGGAGGTTTTTCCCCAACCAGTTATCTCGCATCAGTAGGGATCGTTCGAGAGATGAGAAGCTCTAGTCTCCTGACCGGACTTTTGGCTTGTGTGGTAGTGTGGTGCAAGTAAGGGGTGAGAGTAGGGCAAGGAAGGGAAATAAAAGGTCGCACACGTCCGTGTTAGAGTACTGCTTAGGCATTCGCCTGGAGAAAGCATGGAAAACTACCGATCAGAGCAGCCGGCCGCTAGAATTCTCCTCCAGACAGCGACTGAATTCGATTGATTGATTTATTGATTTTTTCGTGTTTCCTGGCACGTCAACTGCTTTGGTCATTAGTCCCGTTAGTGTAGTCAATGTTTTTTTCTCCGGAGATGGAAGTGATCTCCCCCGCTGGATGGCGAGATCCGGTGCCGACCTACCGTCGGCTAGCGGGGTTTCCCCCTAACCAGGACTCTCCCACCAGTGGGGCACTACCCCAGCCGGGACAAGCTCTAAGCTCCCGACCGGTCTCCGGAATATGTGGTAGTGTAATGCATGTTAGTGTAAGTGTGTGTGTGTGTGTGTGTGTGTGTGTAAGGGGAGAGGATAGGACAAGGAAGAGGAAGGAAAGATCGCGCGCGGTCCGTAGCCCGTTTCGTAGGGTACTGCTCCGGCAACAAGCCTGGTGTTGATCGGAGAAACCACTAGCTGAAAAGCTAGTGTCGAAAATCCTGCCACCGTCAGGACTCGAACCTAGGACCTCCCGGTGAGAGGCGCTGCAGTGACATCAGTTGATGCACTGAGCTACCGCTCCGGTGACTGAATTCGACTTAGCTGTGCGATTAAGTAGAAAATCCTGCTCCCGTCTGGACTCGAACCTTAGGGCCTCCAGGTCAGAGGCACTGCAGGACATCAGTAGATGCCCTGAGCCACCTTTCGGGTAAAGGCCCTCCCGCCCGCCGGGGCATACGAAGGAATCCGAAGTGGGGTTCGCACGAAGGGCGGCGAAGGGCAGGCAGGGCCGTGTGGTTTCCGCACGTGCGCCTGCGGCTGACGCGCGGCGCGGCGCGGCGCCGGTAAACAAGCCTTTTGAGGGCGGCGCCGTCGAGTGCGGAGTGGAGCGCGCACAAAGAGTCCCCCCTGCCGCCCCGCCCCCCCCCCCCGCTCCGCCCAGCCCGGCGCCGCCCCGCCCGCCCCGCCCAGCCCCGCCCGGCGCCGCCCCGCCCGCCCCGCCTGCCCCGCTCCGCCCAGCCCCGTCCGGCGCCGCCCCGCCCTCACGGCCCGCCCGCCCGCCCCGCCCGCCCCCCCACCCGGCGGCGCCGCCCGGTCCGCGAACACGTGTTCTTGCGGTGGGCCGAGCCCCAGAGGCAGGGACAGCCAGCTGTAGGGCAAGTCTGCGCGGAAGAGAAGTTGTCTGCTCGGTGAAGTGGGTTTTCTGTGTCGGTGTTTCTTTGTGGCTTTCTTCCTGGGATGAGTCAGACACCTCTGGGTGTCTGGACACGTGGAGGAGGGGAAAAGAGGTTTTATGTTTCTTCTTGTTACGTAAATTTACCTTTAGATGTTTTATTCAAGTGCCCTCGTAGAATGCAACAAACCTTCGCAAATTCTTTAAATCATTATTCGCATTAATTCCTTGAATCAATTATAGGCATATTTAGCCTAATAAATACTATCTTATAAATTTAAAAATTCTGCAGGATTTCAGATAGTTGTAATAATCACACATGAGTTAGTTAGAAAAAGTACTTTTTATGCATAAATATATTACATTTCAGAAATTAAACACTCCAAGAGCACGTTATTGCTTATTGGTTGCAAAAGAAATAAGTATATTTGCTTAAAAAATAAATCAGAAATTAAAAAAGAATTGAACTGTGTAAAATGGATCTTTCCGTAACATTTGGTTACAGATAATTACATATGTTTTTCTACGCGCTACATAAAACTGTCGCTGATGTACTTAAAAAAATGTGATCACAAACTTCTCCCCCTGCTCTTATGTTCAACTTGCCCCTCTGTAGTACGGCAGTTTTTACTGATTGCAATACTTACTGGTACTGGTTTCCTAAAACACAACTGAAAGTTGCGTTACGAATATGGCAATGTTTTATACGTGTAGTACGTACAAATGATTTTAAGTGACCCCCAAAGTAAACTAGTGATGCTAAACAGCACATACTTGCTCCCCCTCAATAATGATTACTTATTACTATTTCTACTGCAATTTCTGTCCGAATTAACGTATTTCAGTCATCATATTTTTTAAACTGATTACAAATCGTAGAACGTTGGGTGCGAAAACTAAATATTTTCAAGCAAATATCAACACAAATTTGACAATTATAACTGCGTTTCATACTACTAAATCAAGTCCTAACAATTAGACGGAATTCATAAGAATACAACTGTGGTCTAGCGGGCCGAATAGCATTTTCGTATTTCCATCTGATATTTCCGGAATGGCGCACGGGAAATTAGAATATGCAAAATTACACCAAACTACTCATATTTTAAAACTAGTAATACTACAGAATGACAGAGACTTTCTTGTATTATTTTTCTAATTTGATCTGGGCTAGCTTGAAAGTCTTACTCTATCTTCTTCCCAGCTACCATCTATAGCCGCCCAAAGTACATTTTTCCGAAAGTTATTCAAATTTTCTCAATTTTTCTGTTTCCATACAGAAGAACCGAAATATTACTTTAAAAACAGTAAAGAAGAGTAGAGCCTTGACCTACATGCAAATTTTCGTTGAAAAATTTGGGGCCATTTTAAAGAAAATGTTGTTAAAGCGTTACTGTAGATGCGAAATTTCAAGATATTTTTTACAGAACTTTTTGGATCTTCAAAAATCTTCATTGAAAGTCATTTTAAAGCACTTTTACTCACAAATGCAAACATTTTATGTCCGTTATGCCGGCAGACCCAATACCATAACCACATTTTCACGATACCCAGAATTATGTGCTATTTTTGTGCTTTCAAATTTCCTAATTTATTTTTTTCGCACCAAGTTTTTGTATTGATGGCTCTGCTGGCTAATGGTAACTGGCAAAGCGAATTTACTAAAAAATATTTTCTTTACACACAAACTATTGTGCTATTTTTGTGCATTCATAATATGCACGCATTAACTTTTTTGCTCTGCTTTCTTTCTTTGCTAGGGTAACTTTAGGGATGGTAACTTATACTAGTTAAAACTATCTTAAAATTAACGTAAACTTACAACAGTGCCACTTCTTTAGTTTAAAAAAATTGGTATTCTAAAATTCTTTATCAAAAGTTCTTTTGAGTGTGGTCTGCGCTCGGTTTTATATATGGGTGGTACGATTTGTTGAAACAGTCGTCCAATCGGCAGGTCGCCCGTCAAGCTCAGGAAGGAGTCGACGCCGGTGGCTCGGCGCGTGATAGGACGCCACGTTGCTCATTTCGTCTTTGCGTGGACGTGCGAAGTAGATGTATCAGCCGTTTCCTCCGCCCCCGCGCAGAGAGCGCGAGAAAGACCTGGGTCTCCCATCTTCGAAGGCAAGGCCGGTCAGCGCAAACGCGCAGCTGCGGATTCTAGTAGGTTCTTTTCAATATGCCCCCAATCTGACCGAATAAATGTATTTCCCTCTGGCAACCCATCTATCTCCGACGCCATGGCATCCCCTGACCATCACGAAGACCAAACTAACATGACAGACGCAGATAACGTAGGCGAACGCGCATCAACTTCAATCCCACATGAACTAACGCCTAACGTAATCATCGTAAAAAACTGAGGTATCCTGCGCCCAAACAAACAAAAAACGTTGTAAACGAGAACGATTTGTATCTCACCAAGTAAGTTTTTTTAAAAGGCGCATAATTCCGGAACCGCCTCCAGTCACTACCGCTAACAGATTTAAAGCCTAGCGCCCACAAATGAAAAGTCAAACTCCGCAGCTCCCACAGATTTATACGAGACACCTCGTATCGGAAGAAACCGATAATGAGAGGCCAAAACAGATTAAATCATCACAGTCCACTAGACCTGTGCGGGGAGAACACAATAGCAAAATAGGCGCGTTCTTTTTGGACAAGGGCGCCATCCAAAATCCAACAGCGCTTCTCCAACACTTGAGAGATCAAGTGGAAAAGCTGCTACGCGCTCAGATCACAAACTCTGAACTATTCATTCGCTCTACCACGCTCAAAGACCATGAGAAAATCAAAGAATTCCTTAGCGCAGCAAAATCTGACTCGAAGACATCTGCGCGTATCACTTACATCGCGCCTTCCGGAAAGACGCTACCTCCTGATGACCAGGGGCCTAGACCCTAATGTAAATTGTGAAGATATCGAATTAGAGATAAACCAAAAGAACATCACAGTTCACCATGTCGGCGACCTAAAGCCCAAAATAGTGTCACAGAACTTTCTGCCACTCGGCATCTACCAAATCGAAATCCACTACAACCAGCTAACGGAAATTAATTGCTAATGCAATGCCGTGTCTGTTTAGAAGAACCGCGTGAACGCGATAGGATCCCGCAGTGCACTTCTTGCCTGCTGTGGGGGCACACTAAAAACGGGTGCCACCCCCCTACCCGCTGCATGTGATGTCCGGAAATCACTTAACTTTGGACTGCAAAGCAGACAAAAATATCTGTAAACCCAAATGCGCAAACTGCGAGGAGCACCCCGCCAATTTTAAAGGATGCCCCGTCTACCTAAAAGCAGTGGAATCTCGACAAAAATGTACAAAAACTCCAGGAATCGAAATAACTTTGCGCCGCAACACCCGTATCCCGCGGAGTACCGCAAAACAACGCGGTTTTCCCACACCTGAAATCGACCGCTCCGCTAGGCGCTACGTTCTCCTGGCAGAGTCAACCCACATTACAGGTGTGCGCTGCAGGCAGCAGCGCGCCAGGCGCTTTTCAGAACTTAGCGAGCTAATTTTACTTATCAAAAGTACTGACCTCCAAAAAGTAATTTCTGGAGTGTAAACAGCCTTGACCATTCTTAATGGGCCAGGTTATATGCTCATCAAAGTACTTACTGCAGTACAAGACATCGCTTCCCTGTTCTAAATGCCTCCTCCGCAAAACCGGCTCTACCACATCGCATCCTGGAACTCAGGGGATCCGTGTCCGCTCGCAAATTGAAATCGAAAAATTCTACGACGACTATTCAATAGCAATGTTATTAATTCAAGAAAACTTCTTAACACCAAGCCAACTCTTCTCACTTCGAGGTTACCATATCTACCGTGACGACCGCGAGACTAGAGCTTGGCCGAGCTTATAAAGGACCTTGAAGATAGTGTTCACCCTGAACCGTGTCAGTAGTTTGCAAATCCGGTCTGTGATGCCCGGGATTGCCACTGTTACCTTGTCCACGGTTTGCATGGCGTTGGTTTCTCTTTGAGAATTCTGGTGGTGGGTGAGTCGTAGCGCTCTCCGGATAGTGAGTCCAATGTACCCGTTTGCCACGAAAGTCTTCTTAAAAATTTTCGCAGCGGGGAGACTAGGCTCATCATAGATTCTGTCTGCCCGGGTGGCGAGAGTTCTCAGAACGCCGTTTTTTATCGCAGGGTGATAATGCGATTCTGCAGGGAGGTAGCGGTTCGTGTGCGAGGTTACCTATATAAAGCGTGTCACAGGCTGCCGACGCCACGCCTGCTCTCCAAGACGCCGAGGAAAGGTAATCGGCCATCCTTTTTCTCCTCCATGGTAAACTTGATTTTAGAATGGGCGCTGTTAAGATTATCCAAAATGCCTGGAGGGTGTCCTCTCTGTGGGGAATATAAGAAACGTGTCGTCTACATACCTGCCTCACATGGCGAGCTTCAATCTTCCAATGTTTCATTTTCTAAGGCCTCCACGGTAAGGTTAGCAACTCTCGGCGATAGAGAAGAACCCATGTCGGCGCATTCCACATGGGCATACACGCTGCCACGAAACTGGAACCACTGCGTGGGTGACGCAAAAATGGGCCAGGTCGGCCCATTTTGCAGGTAGTCCACGCGCTTCAAATTTATTCCGGATGACCGTATCTGCCTCCTCAACCGGGACCATGGTGGAGAGCGATTCACGTCAAGGCTGACAGTATGCCCGCATTCTTTAAAAGGCTGACTTGCAGCAGTTCGATGAAGTGGCTGGAGTTCCTCACAGCCGACGCAATATATTCTGTGAGAGCGCATAGTTTGTTGGCAATGTGTCGTGCCAACGGGTATGTAGTAGCGTTTACGGAGCTTGCAATTGGACGTAGAGGTACATCGGCCTTGGGGATTCCAGAAAGCCTGTACAGCCGTGGTATGGCGCTGTTGCCCATCTTCAACCTCCGTTTCATTTTGGGTTCAATGTCGGTGGAGTTATTGACGCGGACCGCGACTTCTCAACGTTTTCGGAGTGGATTACGCTGGAGCGGGGAGTAGGCCTCATCCTCGCGTAGGGTAGCCACTTTTTGGTTGTATACCTGCGTCTTCATGACAACGGTAGCGTTACTTTGTCCGCAGACAGGATGGCATCATCGCGCTGGCGTAAAGTGCTCAGAGCAATGCGTTTTGGGAGGAGAGGTTGCTGTGTGGTAGCTTCACCCGTGTGGGAATGCGTGCGGTCTCTCGGATAAGGATGTGATGACGCACTCGATCTCTATGGCCATGTCCGATGTGGGGATCCCCGTAGGTACGGTAGCGAAGTTAAGGCCCTTGCTAAGTACTGATGCCCCAATCGACTCTTGTGAATTTTGTTGACAACAACAGGTGTAGATGAAACAATTGCTTCTCAAAGTATGCCAGCTCGGATCGGGTTTGTCGGATCCTCTCGCGGAGTAGCGCAAAACCGGATGTGCATAAAATGCATGCTGATTTTCGTGTATGGATAAGATTATTTACGTTGAGGAACGACGGAAGGACGTCCTCGTCTGTACATCGTAGTAGAAATGCGAGTTGGCAGAGCTCGCGGCTTCAATTGTCCCGTGTCTTGACGTAGGGCTTGGTCGATATGTAAATTTCCTATCCGTAGAGGTTAAATAAAATCGTAGGCTTCGGCGTCATGTAAATTATCTTGGTTGGCCGGTTGACGCCGCGTCGAAGGCTGTGTTGCCGACGTTTCGCCCATTTTCTCATGGTCTTCCTCAGGGCTGATCTGCGCGAGGTTTTTAAAATTTTCCCTCTGCAGTTGCCCTGGAGAGGCGAGAATTTATTTCGATCACCATGGGGCACAATTTAAGCTACAGCCGGTTTGGCTCTTGAGGCGCGGGTCGGGCCTCATTTAAACAAACTAATTTACAACTTAAAACTACTACAGATGGCATCTTTGGGCCTTTTATGTTTAATATTAGGTGTCTTATTAGTTTCAAAAGTTCTTAATATAGTTCTCTTTTCTTCTTTTCTTCAAATTTGGGTCATTAGCTCTCTCTTTCACTTTTAGACTATTACAAACGCATTTACTCATTCATAGTAAACGAAAAGAAAACGGTTTTAATGCAGTTTTCCATTTCAAATAAACAATTCTGCTCCATTGAAAATGAACAGTGTATCATTGACTGATGTTAAGGCAACAACATTTTTAGGTATCTCAATTCAGTCAAACCTTAAATGGAACGTCCATTTAAATGAATTGAACACAAAATTAAGTTCATTATGCTACGCGTTCAGAATTCTTGCAAATTCAGTCAGCCTTCATACTGCTCGTTGTGTATACTTCGCGAATGTTCATTGCCGCCTGAGATATGGCATAATATTCTGGGGAAATACATCTTATAGCTCCCAGACTTTTAGATTACAAAAACGAATTGTACGAATAAAACCAAATCCCACCCACGTGATTCATGTAACCCTCTTCTTAATTAGGAATTCTACCTTCCTGTCTTCTTTTTACGAATCAGTGGTTTTGTAAAAATGTCTTGCTCAAGGGCGGGAATATATTTTCAGAAAATGCCGAAGTCTATTACTATAACACTCGACGTAGAAATCATATTCATCAGGTGACAGTATCAACAGCTCATTACAAAAAATTCACACACAATACATGTACATTATTTTACAACACTTTGCCAGATGACATTAAACGATTAAATTCGATAGAAAAGTTTAAATCCCAAGTGAAATCGTTTCTGCTGCATAACTGTTTCTATACAATTAGAGACTATACTGAGCATCACAAGAGAAGTAAAATTAATTTTTAAAATTATACATAATGCATTATTTACCATTTGAACTGTATAAATGAGTATAAACAACCTGTAACAACTATTGTACTACAGCTTCCGGGCCAATGACCCCCATCTCGATCAGGTTTTTCGTCCAGTTTCCCTGATCCATTGAGCAAATGCTGAGATGGCCCCTTGTTTTGCTTCTGGACATAAATGTAACTTCATTTTATGTGCACGTCTTCTAGAATTCGGTGGGAAATACAATTATTCAAATTATCGTTTCCATGTTGTCGCGGCAGGAAGTAATAAGAGCCAAAATTTATTGCTTATTTATCCTTGAAAATAGATTTTATTACATGGGAGTTTTTTTGTTTTTTTTCTCCCTTTCAAAATTCAAAATTTATTGCTTATTTATCCTTGAAAATAGTTTTTTTTTTTTTTTTCTCCCTTTCAAAATTAAAATTTATTGCTTATTTATCCTTGAAAATAGATTTTATTACATGGGAGTTTTTTTGTTTTTTTTTTCTTCCTTTCAAAATTCAAAATTTTTTTGGGTTTTTTTTAAAATTTTTGGGGGCACAGAATTTTGAAAATGTATACGCAGTTTTAACTGCTTTTTTGACGAAAATAAATAAATAAATAAATAGACACACGACACTCCACTTCACTATTGACACTTTATTTTATTTGCCACGGCGCCGACTTTACTCACGCGTCCGTGGCGCCGCGACGTCTTCGAATTCGGGCGGCCTCGGACCGGCGAAGCGCCTTTCCACAGTTTCCGGTTCCTGTGAGCGGCGATCCCCTTCCACTCACTTGCTTCTCCCCCGCGTCATACAGCTCAGAGCTCGTGCGAGGGCAGTGCGCGGAAGGTGAAAGCGACGCGCTGAGGGCCGTCTTGTCTGTGGAAGGCCATGTGCACGCCGCTGTTCGCCGCTACACCGGTCTCGCGCAGGATACGCGAAGCGGATGGCCCCAGCGCCCTCGCGAGCGCCGTCTTCGCCCTCTTCTTCGGCTCCGCTGGACACTGGTTGCGCACGCCTAGAACTCTGGAAACGTCAGCGAATTTAGGTGTGCGGTCACGTCGGGGTATACGGACGCGCCGCTCAGTTTTCCGCGAAAACGTCACACGCATACGCCCACAAAGATCGCACGCGTGCGGTGAATAAGCGTCGCTTCGAGGAAAGGTGTATGTCGGGAGAACGGAGAAGAGATTTCAGAAGAAGGGTTCAAATTTTGACTTTGGCAGCGAGATATCGAGCGTGCGCATTCTAGCAAAGACCACTGCAAATAGCACGCACAAATATCTCGCTTCTCTCTCCCACGGGAGACGCCCGCCCGCCAACTCGCCTTTTCATTGGGGTCTGCCATCTTACGAGTGAAGTTGACGGACACACATTTCCCTAGGTTAAGAGCGAATCGTTTCCGACTCAGCCATTCGGGAAAGGCGGCGAGACAGTCGCTTAAGAATTAAATTGACTGCCTTCCGCTCGCTGATTTCGCGTAATACGCAAAATAATCGGCAAACATCAGGAGCTCGCAGCGTTGAATACCAGTCGTTTTATCAGCAGAAAGCGGCTTTCGGCTGAAAGAATTTGTGGTCGACAGAAATCACTATTCTGGTGTAGCCGTAGGTGCAATAGGCACCGAAACTAGGCGAGTGCATGTTCCCACAGAAACGTTTGCAGTCGCACTTTGAGACACCGCCGAGTCGCGCAAGATCTACCATCATAAACAGAATCTTTTACAATGCCAAAATTGGGCAAGACCTCTATTTTGTTTGCAATGCTGCCATAGAGAACACATCGCTCGCAATTGCGAGGCAGGCCAGCGCCACGCAGGCCAACGCAACGCAGATAGAGGCGTCCGGAGCGTGTCCCACTGCACCTGCATCTGTCACGCCCACACTCACCAATTAGACATATAATTTTTACTTAAATGTGCTATATTGTTTTTATATTGTGTACTTGTTCTTTTAATTGTTTTGAATTGCTCTCTTTGTGTTAAACTTTTTCCCTTTTCTTATTGTATTGTTTCCTGCCATACGAATAAATAAACACTCACCAAAAGCCAATTTTCGGTGTTATTAGAGCGTATTTACGAAGCATTGCCCGATCATGACTTAAATCAAATAATTGCGTAGCTATGCGAACAGCACCTCCCCGCGCCTGCACCTGGAACGCGCGAAGTGCAATACTCAAAGACCAGCAATTAGAACAATTCGCAGTTGATCTTCAACTAGATATCTTGGCTTTACAAGAAACGTGGCTTAGTGATAACCACGAATTCAAGCTCCGGGGATTCGCTGTTTTTCGCCGAGACCGCGTAGGCAGGACAGGTGGCTGCATAGCGATCGCGCTGCGCCGCGAACTGCCGCAGCTTGAGGCTGAAATCCCTGCTATTGCTCTGGCGTCTCTAGAGGCAGCCTCGGTTACGATTGGACGGGAAGCGGTCGACTTTTAGTCGTATCCGTCTACTAGACCAAACCTTTGATCAGTCTGGAATTGATGCACTTCGTGCCATAAAATTACCAATCTTATAGCGACAAGGCGGGGCGTAGACATCTGCGCACCGAATAGCCCTACGCATTTCCCGGAAGTACGGAATCGGAACCCGAGCGTTATTGATTTTATGATTGTGAAATGCGTTGAATGCGTGGTTCCCCGTCAATCGCCGCACTGGATTCCGATCTTATTTCAGCAACATGTGTGGTGGCGTCTCTTGTAGGGTCACGTCAAGCTAACTTTCGAACCTCGAGTGACACAGACTGGGCAAGTTTTGCAACACGGCTGAATTCTCAGCTTGAACAGAAACCATTAAATACGGAAGCCGAGATCGACGAAGCAGCGACTTATACGTGAATGACGCCTTACTGCATGAAGATCATAGCCTAGCTCTCTCAGCTTACTGTCTGTTCTTTGGTATAGCCGAACGGAAGACTACTCTTAAGTACTTTTCGGAATTCTCAGGCGGGGGCGGGTGTGCGAAGAGGAAAATCTTCTCTCTGTGAGCATAGCACTTCGCCTCCGTGTATGCAATATGAGCATAAGTGTGTATTGCCTACACAACCCGTTTGCTCCGGCAGGTGAACTTCGCAATGGTCGTCTTGTACCTTGTTAAGGGCCTGCCGTGCATCAGAACCTGGTCGGCCCTGATGTTGAGCCGTATTTAAAAGGGCTTTTTAGGTGGCCGTGAGGCGGCCGGCGGACGTGAAGCGTCCACCTTCAGGGCTTCCACAAGCGGATCCTGCGCGGAGGATCCTACCCGGGTATTGCTATCACTCCGCTGCGTATTCCGGAGAGCACATTCTCTATGGTTCAAGCGGTCAGATTCGACATATCCGGCATTTGAACAGGCGGTGGCGGCGGCGGAGGCGGTGGCGGTGGTGATAGTGGTGGTGGTGGGGATGATGGTTTTGTAAAATGTGCGTTCCCAATCACCGGGATATCTTCGGCACCTATCACCAAAATCTTCATGCCTGGAGTTTGTCTTCAGTATCTCTACTCCTCCCAGAGCAAAAAGATCGCAGCATTTGTGGCACTGTGCTGGAGACGTGGACCCGGACGAAATCGTCCAAGTGACATGGTCACTCAGCGTGTGCCTCGGGTCACAAGTCGGTGACAAAGCATTTCTCCTCGACGACAGGCGTCATGGAGTAGCCGTTTCATCGTCAGGTTTAGCCATATTTGCTACAAGAACATTTTTGTTCGAGATCCCTGCGAGAGCAGCGCTCAATCGCGGGGAGGTAACGTGGCCTCTGCTGCGATTCCTTACGGTTTTCCACTTAACGTTTTGTGATAGTGGAGATCAATCACAAAAGCGCCAGGTACTAGCAGTGCTCAACCACGTATTCGTCACGTGCCGCAGCAGAGACCAAATCGAAGCCAAAGCGAAGGCCGAAGCAGAGAAAACCAGGATCGGCGTGCTGGGAGGTCGCATGCTATTATGATCGGCAAGGATCGCTGCTGGAAATAGTTAAGCAACGAGGTGGATGCTGACCCCTGGGGTCATCCGTATAAGGGAGTAAAGGCCAGGCTCAAGGCTCTGCCCAGGCCACTCCCGGCTTGCCAGGACTACTTGGAGAGGATTGTTGCTACCTTGCTTCCTCATCAGAGGAATGTGGCCGCTAATGGATCTGCTTGAAGGCCTACATGAGGCACCGGTGATTTCATTAGACGAACTATCAAAGGTTGAATAAGGTCCAGATTGCAAAGCTCCCGGCTTGGAGAGGTGCCTAATGTCGCTATTAAGACTGCTATGAAGACCGGCCAATTTATTCTTAGAGGCATACAATCGTGCGTTCGAGAGGGAAATTTTCCTCGTCGTTAGAAGGAACAACGGATGGACATTCTTCCGAAGGGCGATAAGCTACTTAGAGATCCGTCCGCAAAGTCTATATGTTCACTGAGCACTGCTGACAAGGTGTTAAAGAGGATCATCTACAAACGGATTAAAGCCTACACGAAGGGACCACAGGGACTGTCTTATAATCAGTATGGCTTCAGAAAAGCAAAATCCACAGTGGACGCAATTGGAGTCGTCATTGATATTATACGCAAGTATATTGAGGGAAAACGATGGAGAAGAGGCGCAAAGTAGTATTGAGCTATTATTACCCTCAACGTCAGGAACGCGTTTAATTTGGCAAAGTGGAGTTCCATCTACGCGTTAAAAAACTGGGAGTTCCGAAATACGTAATAAAAGTCAGACGCTACTTTGAGAAAAGGACTTTTCTTCACAAAACTAAGACCGGAGTAAAGACCTATGGTATCTCGGGTGGTGTTCCGCAACTTGGTCGGTACTTAGCCCGCTGTAGTGCAATATTATGGATGACTCCGTTTTGTACCTCTAGCTGCGAGGTGATAGGGCTACTGGATTTTCTGTCTATGTTGCGTTGGAAATGGTCGGTAAATATACTGAAGAGCTCACGCAGGTTGCCAAAAAGGCTGTAGCTACGATCCGGCGGGGAATAATGGCGGTAGGGCTCCAGATGGGAGTGCAGCATAAAACTGGCGTCTTGATGATAGGCAGAAAAGTGAAAGAGGGTATTACTCTCAATGTTGGGGGCAGTAAAATAGCCTCACAGAAGTCTCTCTAAGGTACTTACGAGTCCAGATTGACGCGAGACTGCATTTTGACAAGCACTTGCAAGAAAGTGTATCGCATGGCCTCTACCTTGAACGAAAAATGGCTAACGTCTGGAGTCCAAGACAAAGCGGCCGGAGGCTACTGTCGAACGCAGTTAACTCTATGCTGCTCTAAGCAGCCCCCATTTATGCCGATGCTCATGGGATCCAGTCGTACGCCCACGGTTGCGAAGTTAGTGTACAGAAGGTCCGCCTTGAGGGTGGCCCGGGCGTTTCGCACGGTTTTGTATGACTCTGTGAGTGTGATAGCCGACATGTCCTCTATAGATTTCGAAGCACAAAAAAGGGCCAGGCTGTACAGAAGTAAGCGAGAGGTAGCTACAAATAGGAGCGTCATCATGAAGAAAGAGAGGAAGGTGACAATGGCTCAGTGGCAAAAGCTATGGACTATCATCCACTGGTAGATGGACATTTCGTAATATTCCTGACATAACGAAGTGAATCTAAAGGAAACACGGAAATGTGGATCATTATTTAACTCATTTGTTAATGGGTACGGTTGCTATCGCACATACCAACTGTTTCCCTTTAGAAGATGACTCCTCATGCCGAACCTGCGATCCCTTTGTTGAAGATGTGGACCACGTCTTCCTATAGTGACCACGCTTCGTTGAGGAAAGGGAAGAACTCCACCGACTCTTCCTGCAGGTTGTGAGTATCGCGTGACATTAGTTGGCATAAAGCGATAAACCGAAAGAAACTGGAAGAATGAGTAGGCACAGGCTAGCTGTGAATCCTACACGCTGCGGAGTGCGGGCTCCGCAATGTCTTTGGAATATTTTCCCTGTCCTCGTAAAAAGCACAGACACATACAAAGACACGCAGAGACAGAGTCACAGACACAAAGAGAGACAGAGGCAGACACACAGAGACAGAGACAGAGGAGACATACAGACATAGAGACATACAGATACACACTGACAGACGTACAGACAGACGCAGGCAGATAGACTCAGGTATACATACACAGTCAGACACAGAGACAGACGTTTTGGCGTCAATTCACTTTTCGGTTTCAAAGACCCACCAAACAAGGATTCTGGCTACACCACGGGTTAGAGGGTTTCCCTTAATTTAACAACTGGATTTATCCACATTTTTGTTATCAGCGCCCGGCAATGATTTTTCTGCAGGTTTTTTTGCGGAGCATTACATAACGTTCTCTATACTACGTGTATTACTCCGTGTACTTGCGTATACGAGAAAGTTATTAGCGAACCAACAGTGACAGCGAGGAGTGATAGGAATGGGCGGGCATTTGGGCACGTGTGTGGCGAGATGATCGTTAGAAAAGTGAACATGATGTGAATTGAAGTTGAAGTGATCCGGGAACACAGTAGCTCCTCTGAAGGAAAAAAAACAAACTTTTAATTACTTCAGAAATATAATTTACTGGCGCATTATTAATTTCTAAAACAAATATTGGCGAGTAAGCCACACGTAAAAATCATTTGAGAGGAAAGTAGATAACATCAAAAAACTAGCTGTGCGGCTTCGTTCCTAGAGGCTACTGTTCTTAGAAAATTAGACGAAATCACATTGTGGGGGATGATCGTCGTCATGGAGGGTACAAGTGCGACCTCCCCCCTCCCTCACCCTGCTTAGTGGAGTTCGCCGGCAGGGGAAGGACACGCTTCCCTCCCCCCTCCCCCCCTCCCGACCGCTCCCGAGAGAGCCCACTTACTTAATTTTCATAGGGAAAAGGAAGGAGGAACGGGAGTTCATTTTTTGTATCCTTTCATTTCCTTTGTGATCATAATCAAGTGATTTAGATAACATACTAGCAACAAACCATACAACCTTGGGCCATCAGCAACAACATCCCGAGTCAAAAACAGATTTCCATATGAAAAATATTTAATCCAATTTGTTGATCCCCTATAAAAATCTTTGAGAATTGGAATAAACAATGAAAGGAATAAACATCAACTTTACTTGAAAAACAAAATAAAATAATGAGGAACCTGTTGGATTTCTATTTATCTAAAGAATGACTGTATTTTATGAATTTTTATGAATTACCTCTTGTTCCAGTGTTGATTGAAATGAATTTCGCTGTTATTTATTTTTCTATGTTTGTGATACGATTTGTTAGTTAAATGTAAACAATCCCTGTAAAGCAGGTATGCTTGCGTGGGGAAATTATAACAAAACAAAACAAAAAATCAAGTGAGAATAATTAGAGGGGTGAACAGTAGTATTATTGCGATGCATAACATATTGTAATTAGTTCAGCTAGTTGAAGTATTTTATGAGCTCAATATCAATTCACGCCATGAAAGGGAGCTCCCGGTGGAAAACTAAGTTAACAAATATCAAATGTTTATAAAAATTATTGTTCAATCCATCAATATTTATGGTGTATTCAATGTGTTAATAGTTATTACGACCGACTGGCACCGACATCCTTTTGTACTCCGTCACATGTACATAATGTGTGTGTGTGTGTATATCAGAGAGAGATTCAAAATTGTAATTCAAAATACAATTCTGAGTAATATTTTACGCATAGTGATGTCCACTAAAGTGAATAACATTGATTGAACTTGCGTTCGTTTTCAAAATTTCCAATCTCATAGCATGAATGCGACTTTGTTTGACACCACTGCAAATAGGTCTTTTGAAACGATAATCGAAAAGTTAATGGAAGTTTTCCAAAAAGTATTCGAAAGATAGAAAATGTAATCATGCATGAAAAGCGTTTCTTATTCAAAAGTACGGCTATTTCATGCTAATATTTTCACGTAAAAAATAACGAAAAAGGAAACCTACATCTCTAGGGATCAGTTTATTCTGTTAATGCAATATAGAGAGCGAACTTCATTTTTAATATATTGATTTTTAATATATTGACAAATTTAAGCGCACCTAATTGCGATAGAGAAATGTAACAAAATATTAATGGTAAAAACATCTCTGATATACAGCAGGTCGCATAAAAATACAAGTATATGGGGTTCATGAAACATTATCTACATTATTTGTTTGATATTTTTTATCATACTCCGTGAACGTTCCTTTCAATTCGTGAATATACGCCAATGTTATAGGAACTCAGCGATGCCCAATAAGTATTATCAGTTGTCAATAAACTTTTTAGGGTAAAAATAATCAATCTAATCATCTGTTCATGGCGTAAATTTATGTGTATGCGGCTTGTGTATGTAGCAAGATTCAGTGTTTCCCATATTTTTTAATACAGTTTCTAGAGATCACATTAACTATACCTAATCCGCTCTCATGGACAAAAATATGAGATTTCGAAAGCTATTATAATAGGTAAATGATTCAAAAAGTAATTAAAATTCGCGAAATTAAACTGAACTCTCCAGGCGTTTGAAACTCCCGTTAACGAAAGCAAGATGATTTAAGAATGTGTTGGCATATGCGGACGTATGTCATGACCTATGCAATGAGATCAGTTGAAACAAACTCTCTTTAGCTACGGACAGACGGGGGCACGACAGACAGGCGACAGAGAGACAGGGAGGAACAGGGTAGGACGGACAACGTAGGACGGACGAACGGGAAGTCGGACAGACGGGAAGTCGGACACACGATAGGACAGACACACGGTAGGACATTTTGAAAAAAAAACTTTATCAGTATCAGGGGAACGCAACAAGTGTATTTTCCTTGAAATATCGAAATCGATTTTTCGCAGCATTACATAACTATTGTATTGACGGAATAAAACTCCAACATCAACTCAACATTGCTCCCAGTTTACATCTTCCTGCAATCTCACTGTGCTCGAGGCTGAGCATACAGCAATCTTGGCCGCTCTCGGCCAGCCGTGGCGCCGCCGGGGATTACGCGAGGCGGTGAGCCTCCAGTCACCTACTCCAACAATCACGGACCGTCTAGGCCATAACGTAACCGGGGAGCGGTAGCTCAGTGCTTCAACTGATGTCACTGCAGCGCCTCCGACCGGGTGGTCCTAGGTTCCACTCCCCACGGTAGCAGGATTTTCGACTCTAGCTTTTCAGCTAGGTCGAATTCAGTCACTGTCTGGAGGAGTATTCTAGCGGCCGGCTGCTCTGATCGGTAGTTTTCCGTGGTTTCTCCGGTCAACACCAGGCGAATGCCGGAGCAGTACCCTACCAAACGGCCCACGGACCGCGCGGGATCTGTCTTTCCTCTTTCTTGTCCTATCCTCTCCCCTTACACACACACACACACACACATACACTAACATGCACTTCACTACCACATATTCCGGGAGACCAGTCGGGAGCTCAGAGCTTGCCCCGGCTGGGGCGCTGGGGCGCTGCCCCGCTGGTGGGAGAGTCCTGGGTAGGGGGAAACCCCACTAGACGACGGTAGGTCGGCGTCGGATCTCGTCATCCAGCGGGGGACGATCAGCGACATCTCCCAACGGAAAACACGCACTACACTTACGGGACTAATGACCTAAGCTGTTGACGCGGCCGGATCATTAACCATCCCAAATCCCCAAAGAAAACAAAGAACTTCATAATGGCGGAAGAGCGCCCGAACGACGTAGGCTGCCAAAGTCTCTTCACTCCCAAGAACGAACTCAAAAGGATAGTACCGGGAGTGGTAGCTCAGTGCGTCAATCAGATGTCACTGCAGCGCCTCTGACCGGGAGGTCCTTGGTTCGAGTCCTGACGGCGGAAGGATTTTCGTCACCAGCTTTTCAGCTAGGTCGAATTCAGTCGCTGTCTGGAGGAGAATTCTAGCGGCCGGCTGCTCTGATCGGTAGTTTTCCGTGGTTTCTCCGATCAACACCAGGCGAATGCCGGAGCAGTATCCTAACAAACGGATCCTGGTTAGGGGAAACCCCACTAGGTGACGGTAGGTCGGCGCCGGATCTCTCCATCCAGCGGGAGAAGATCACCGCCATCTCCCGAGAAAAACATGCACTACACTAACGGGACTAATGATCAGAGCAGCTGACGCGCCCGGAAACACGAAAAAATCAATCAATCAAAAGGACAGCCCCGCCTCGAGGTTTCCCGCTGCGCTGGCTGCGCTCCGCACGAGCGAGCTCACTGGCGCGCGGTGCATCGTTGCACGCGCGCGCCAGGTTGGAAACCCGGCCCCAGCAATCACTTTCTCTATACTACACATCTTTGACCCCGGCGAATAAGCTGATAAGTAAAAAAAACTTCATTTTATAGGGGAGAAAAAACAACTTTAAACTAATGCTGTAAATCAGGGATTAATGATATTCAAACAAAACCTTCACACAAATAGTTTCATTTGAATATCACCTTCGTTTGAATATGTTAAAACCTTGATTTAATTCAGTTACAAGTTGTGTTTTGCTCTCCTGTAAAATTAAGTGTCAATGACTGATCAGCTTAATAACCTGGATCAGAGATATATTACTCCATATATACGTATGTAAGAGAAAGTAAGTGTTTTTCTGGAGAATAAAATGTTAGAAAAGCGTAATGTGAAACAAAGTGATTTTGTAAGAAAATGATATACGTTTTACATTTTTTGTTGAAATTGTTATTTCGTTTGATGTTATTTTTTGTTTGTTTGATGTTACTCTTTAATAACATCGTATTTACAAAAATGCTACATAAATGATTTAAGGTCTTTGATATCTTTATTATGTGAATGTTAATATAATAACTGAATAGGTATATAACAAAACAATTTTCGTGCTAATTCTCATTCAACACAATTTAGAAAATAACCTTAACGCATATGATTTTGCACTGGAACCGTATTTTCAAAATCTACATCTTCAGACTCTTCAACCAAGAACTTTATATCTATTCAAAAATGTGGTTTAACACTATGGCAGTTCCTTAGTATGTAACAAATGTTATTTGCAATCTTCTTTCATTAAGTCATAGGTTCAAATGCCACTATCAGAGCAAGCAGCAAATTTGAATAACAAAATATCCAAAGTGAACAGTTTTGCATTTTGATGATACCAGTTCTCTTGATAGCTGGAACAACCTCGTCTACGATGCCGCATATGCTGTTCAACCAACGAGTTACAATATACTACATAGAGTGGCTGAAGCGCCTCCATCTTTGCAGCAAATCGAAGCCATGTTATTTGCAATCAGAAAATGGAGAAACAGTAGTATTCTGATTGGCGTTGGTTATGGGCGGGTGGGCGCAGGCTTAGCCTAATACAAATCCTCTTACTCTATGTTTCACGAATCAAAACTAATCATTTAAAAACCAAGCCACAGTAAGGAGAGCCACTTTGTGTCCCGACTACACACCAATCATTTAAAAACGAAATCACAATTTGTAAGGAGAACGTATTTGCGAAACTTTAAAAACATGCTGCTTCCTTCATAAGTTATTGTCATAGAATGGAAGCAGTTGAAATGTTATTGTAGTTAGCATAACGCCTGAAGTGAATGTTATTGCATTATGAAGCAAACAAACAGATCTCAAATAAGGCGACAAACTTAAAAAAAATATATTTGTGGATTGTTGACTTTTATTTTTACAGTTAAAGACCAAACACACCGAAGGCTTTGTGAATATAATTATTCTACCACTAATATAATTTTAAAACAGTTAAACAAAAAGACAACGGTTTAGAAATCTAAGATCGATTCAGTTAAAAACAGTTATACACGTCACTATCAGACACCTCTTATGTTTCGACTGCAAAAACCTTCGCGACCCCTTAGTTTGGCGTGCGTCCAACAAGAGCGCTAAAACCATAGGGTCAGCCACTTTATAGTATATTCGAGCTCGTGTTCAACTATTTCCTACCCTGTTGATACTCATCTCCCTCAGGTCGATTTGAGCGCTACACCTCATCAAATGTAACATCCAGTTCCCTCGTGGACCGTGTTGTATCCCAATCGATATTTGACTGCCCGTCCCACGTCCAAACTATGGGGGTCATAGTTCGGTCCCAGAGCTCATCAGCAGGCGCAGGCAACAGCAGCTGCGGCGGCGCGGCGCCTGTGATACACCGCCCCCGCCCCATACAGCCCGCCACCGTCCCCCCCGCCTCCCGCCCCCCCCGCCCCCCCCCCCCCCCCCCCCCCCGCCCGCCCCCCCCCGCCCCGCCCGCCCTCCGCCCCTCCCGCCCGCCCCGCCCCGCCCCCTAGTGTAGATCTATCTTTGAACAAAGAGCTGCATTAGTGATTTCTCTTTAGATTTATGTAATTTTTTTTGTGATGCGCTACGAGATACTGCTGATACCAATTGCGATTTTTTCATCTAGTGATACTCAAACTAGAGTTAACATGTAATTATAGAGAGATTATTTCTTCAATAACCACACTACAGGTGATCTGGAAGAAGTATATAGGCGACCAGTACAGAAGACCTGGGCCTTCCTCAATTGGGCCTTCCTCGATTAGGACTTTGAACAATTCGTGGAAGATGTATTGAAAGAACTTTAACACAGAAGAGATGATTCCGAATATTTAGAAAACTCTGTTCATAAATTGTGAAACCGAACGGAAGCAAGAGAATGAATATGAATAAGAAAAGGATTCAAGTACTACCAACAATGAAAGCATTTCTTAAGGCAAACAAATATTCAATTTGTCTGCCTACCCTCCATTGCTTGATTGTTTGGTGTTTTCGAGCGTGTTGAAGGCTCTGGTTTGTCTCGTAAAAGTAGTGCATGTTGTCTTCGGTGTGTGTCTGGATGGTGAGTCCGGCGCAGACCTACACGTCGGTTAGGTGTTTTCCGTAATCAGGTACCTCCCACTAACAAAGGAACTGCCGCAGCTGAGACGAGCTTTTAGACCTTTCCTCCTGACGATCTCCCGTCATATCTCGTAGTGTGGTGTATATGTGTAGGGGTGAGGATTGGAAGAGGAAGCAAAGATCGCGTGCGCTCCGTGACCCATTTCTTAGGGAACTGCATCGGCATTAGACTGGCGTTCATCGGAGAAACCACGGAAAACTATCGATCAGAGCACCCGGCCGCTAGAATTCTCCTCCATAAAGCAGTTGAATTCGACATAGCTATCTAGCTAGTCTCAGGCCACTGCCACTGTCAGGATTCGAACACCAGAACCTTCCGTCCAGAGGGACTGCAGTAACGTCAATTGAAGCCCTGAGCCAACTCAGCCGGTCGTCCCTTGATAGTTTCACCCACCCCGTGACAATCCACTAACTCGTTCTCACTCCGCCCCATTGACTCGATCTGTAACGTCTGACTCATTCGCTTTCGACGAGACTTACCCCGGTTCCCCAATGTATGTGTCGCGCCTTTGTCGAAAATTCTGCCATCACTTGAACTCGAATTCCAAGGTTTGCATCATCATCAACCTTCATTTAACAAATGTTAATTTTTAGACTAGCAGATAAGTTCAATGTTGTCAAATAATACGTTGAATTCTAGGAATAAAGGGTGAACGAGATGCAGAAACCGCCGGTATCATTTAAATGTGTTGACAAGCGATACCAATTAAAGGTTAACTCAATTAAAGGACACAATTGAAAATATATTTAATATTTGCAATATTAAACGTAATCTCTTTACAAAAATGAATGAAAAGCCTCATAATGGTTTATTTATTTATTTAATAAGTCAAAAACAGTCAAAAACTGTATGTGACGTATGGGGGAGAAAATCATCTACGCACGCTTTCTTGCGTTTCAGAATCCCTTCCCAACAATTTAACTATTATTAGTTGAAAGATTAATAATAATATAATAATAATGATAATGATAATGATAATGATAATGACAATAATAATAACAATAACAATAATAACAACAATAATAATAATAATAATAATAATAATAATAATAATAATAATAATAATAATAATAATAATAATAATAATAATAATAATAATAATAATAATAATAATAATGCAAGAGATTTCAAAAACTAGATATTTTCGTTGCCGAATTATAGAAAATTTATTTTTAACGGTAAAAGAACGAACAGATTTGATTTTACTGTATTGTTAACAAAATAGAAACTCACCCTTAGCTCTACTACCACTACAAAGAAAACCAAATCTCAGCAAAACGTGCCCATAGTGAAGCTACATTTACATCCAGAAGCAAATCAAGGGGCCACCTCAGCATTTGCTCAATGGATCAAGGAAACTGGACAAAAACCTGATGGAGATGGGAGTCATTGACCCGGAAGCTGAAGTACATTACTTGTTACAGGCATTTAAGTCTTTTTTTAAATTACACAATATAAATGTAAACTAATTCATTATACTGTATCTTGATTTTCTTAAACTAAACATTATTTTTCTTTTTGACGATCAGTATAGTCTCTAATTGTACTGAAACAGTTTTGCAGCAGAAAAGATTTTACTTTTAACTTAAATTTGTGTACCTATTTTGATTGTTGAATTTCATTTTTGTAAAGTAACGTACATGTATTGTATGTGGATTTCGTGTAGCGAGCTGTTGATACTGACACTTTATGAACATGATTTCTACGTCGAGCGTTGTAACTATAAATATCAGTATTACATGAAAATAAGTTCCCGCCGTTAAGTAAGTCAGTTTTGACAAATACTACAGATTCGTAAATAAATAGGCAAGGCAATGGTAAGATTCCAAGCTCAATGAAAAGAGGCTTGCACGGATCACGTCGATGCGAGTTTTTCATTATTCGGATAATTTTCTTTTGCAATCTAAACGTCTGGGCACTAAAGGATGAGCTTCCCTAGAATATTATGCCATATCTCAGGCGGGAATGTACATTTGCAAAATACACGCAACGAGCTGCATGAAGGCTGACAGAATTAGAAAGGATTCTAAATGCATAACATAATGAGCTTAATTTAGTGTTTAATTCTGTTATATGTACATGCCATTTGAGGTTTCAATGAATTGGGAAACCTGGAAATTTTGTTACCTTAACATCAGCTAATTGCATATTGTTCATTTTCCATGGAGCATATGATTGCTGCTTTTGAAACGCAAAATTGTATCGAGACAGTTTTTCCTTCGTTAACTATTTGTTATTACAAAACCAATTTGAAACTTCTGAAATTGTACTATTTATTGTTTCTTTTTTACAAAGAATATTCGTGTCATCGGCAAAAAGAACTGTTCTTCCATTTTTAATAGATGAGGGCACATCGTTTACGTACAACAGAAATAGGTCCTAAGATCGAATCTTGTGGGACCCCATGTTCAATTGGCAAAGAATTGGAAAGATAAGTAAATAATGTCCTTTCGTGCCAGTACGGTACTTCCACTCTTTGAGATCGATGTTTAAGGTACGAGATTATCCAATCTAGGGCAATGCCACGAATTCCATAAGAAGGTAATTTTGAGGGCAAGATGTTATGGTTAATAACGTCAGAAGCTTTCGAAAGATCTAAAAATATCCCAATGTCCCTTCATTTTGGTTCATTGATGAAGCAACATCTTTAAGGAAAGTAAAAATGGCAGTTTCCGTAGATTTTGATTTCCTGAAACCGTGTTGTGAGTCTAAAAACGCTTCGTTTTTCCTAAGAAAAGTTTCCATTCACGTATAAAAAGCCTCTCTAATATTTGTGAGAAAACTGACAAAAGAGAAATTGGCCGGTAATTTTGAATTTCATTTTTTTTCCTTTTTTAAAAAAAGCTTTATTTTTTGCTGTTTTGAAAATATCTGGAAATATTCCTGTGAACAAGGAAGCATTAAAAATGTGAGTTAATGGGTGTATAATGGCAGGTGCACACGTTTTTAATAAACAATCCGGAAATTCATCTAAATCAGATGAATATTTACTTTTTTAGTTTACTGACTATTCTGAGTATTTTGTTGAAAGAAGTTTCGTAAATAAACATCGTGCCGAAATTTTTTTGAGAAGCATATGATGTTGGATTTTGTAGTTTTAGTCCCTTCGTGAAATCAACCGCAATTCTAGAAAAGTGTTGGTTGAAGAGATTCGCAACTTTTTCTGGATTACTTATTTCTCTTTCATTATCCTTTAATTAAATTTTTCTTAGTTTGGTAGAATCTTTCCTTAAAATTCTTTTATATTCTCGGAAGTAGACATGAAAACCGGGTGATACGTTATGATGTTTAGAAATAAAGTAGAGCGTATGTTTGTTTTTACACGATGTTCTAATTCCTTGTGTGATCCATGATTCTTTTTCGTGAAATGTTTATTTTCTCTTTTTAATAGAAAGCACGCGTTAAAGGAAATGAAAGCTTTGAGAAAAATAAATTATATTTTTCATTTGTGTCAATAGCGTTATAAACTGCCTCCCATGATTCCTTCAGCAAGTAGTCCGTAAATAATTTTATGTTAACTTTAGTAAATGCTCTGCACATGCGTGTTTTATTTATTGTGTCTTATTAGTAATTGAAGAATTTGTGCATCGTGGTACTGTAACCTAGATTATTCGTTATTATTTCATGTTAATGTTCAACAAACGAAAATTCAATACAGTTCATTACTTACTTGTGCAGTTCAACAATGAACTTCTCAATTTCCACGCTGCATTGTTTCCCAAAATTATGGTAATAAGAAATTAAAATTAAATGTTTAGTTTTAAATGCAAAATTACAAATTTTTGGTACTTTTTTCATTTTCTCGTATAAAAAAATTAGAAATAAGGCTAATATAAACCAAACCCAACCAATTTACAAAAAACGTCTGTACTACATACATGAAATTATTTTGATAGCCAGGAACAGTAGAAAATTCTAACCTTTACTAGCAAAACATACCACAACATCAATTAAACTTTCTTCAAGAAAAAGTAATTATAGTTACAAGTTAATTTTATTACCTTCATTCAATATACTCTCTTTCATAAGAATAACAGTAACTTCCAACCCCTCCTCAAATTATGATTTTGATCAGGAAATGCAGGATCAAATTATGATCAGGAAGTGCAGGAAAATGCGAAGTGGGAACCTATGTTTTACGCCAAATGACAAAAAATTCTCAACTTTTGAAATATTCAACATGACCTTATTTGAAGATGTTTTTGGTGAACACATTTTATTAAGAAGAAAATATTTATCTTCCCTGTGGTAGTAGTAACACACTGAAAAGTATTTAATTTTGTTAATTTTTCGAAAAATCACGAATTTTAACGAACATGTTATCTGCACCATTCTCTTAAGTGTCCTTTACGGTATCTAAGATCCAATTTTAATCAACATTTGTGTGCCGTTTCTTAAGTAAAAATAGGCTTAAAGAAAACACAAATTGCACATGTTCGAAAAAAAAGTTCACAAAAAATACTGATTTTTTGAAAAAATAGATCAGAACACTACATTTAAATCTTTTTCATGAACATATTTTATTAAGAAAAAATTTCTTTATAATTGTAGATGTAGAAAGACGCCGAAAAATTTTTGAATTTTTTCAATTTTCGAAAAATCAGTTTTCAACCAACATGACACTTACACCATTCTCTTAAATGTCCTTCACACTATTCAACGAGAAAATTTAATCACAAACTATGGAGCCATTTTTGAGAAAAAATGTTTCCGTATAGCTACGACTCGAACTTAACTTATGTGTGTGATGGCGTCGCGTCAAGCCAACTCACACCCGTTTTCGCCCCGAAAATAAATGGCAATTAATTATAAATTGTGGCATTTAATCGGCAATTAATTAGCAAGAAATGATTTGACATGTTTCGTTGTGGTGTGCGGACTTGGTTGTTCCAGCTTGACACACCTATCTTCAAATTGTGCCTGTTGTGAAAATTTTAATATAGCAGTTTGAGAGGAGTTACAAATTGATTGCTTAAAGTTGCATTGATTGCTAGTATAATTGTTGATAAAATGCTTAATATTTCCTTGTCTATTGACAGTGATTGTGTACGGAAAACCCCCGCTCAAAAATATTGTTTCGTCATGGTGTACACATTATGTCCATACTCTACGTAAAACAGCGTAATTAAATTGACCACATAATTCGTTTACAAGTGCTTTTTAAGCGTATGTGGTGGGCAAAAACACGACATTTGAGATCTCTTTTTTTTTCAGTATGATTGTGTAGAGCGAATAAATTGAGTTCCGAAATATGGGGTCATTAGATGCTACTTTCTTATAAACAAAAACATATCTCGTGAACGAAATATGATAGCACCAATCGGATTCCGGAATTTTGTATCGCATTTAAACGCCATTCGGATGAGACAACGAACAAATTTGGAAAATTTTCAAATTTAGGAACAATTTCCAACTTAAGCAAATCTAAAGGGGGAAGAGCATCCCAGAAACTAAAAAAAATAGAATTAACCATTTTGTAATAATTTACAATTTTATAAACAAATTCGAAATATCCGTTAGAACGACTTCGAAATTGTGTCTAAAATGAACATTTTAAAATAGCAGTTTGACATGAGTTCAAAATTTATTGCTAAAATTTAGTATAACTGTTGCTAAAATACTAAATATTTTAATGTTTCTGTACTAATGATAGTAATTATGTACGGAAAACTTCCGCTAAGAAAATGTTTTTGTCAGGATTTATTCGCACGCAATATCTCTCTATTAGCGGAGAAACATGATCATAGTTCCACGTCATACGTAAACAAATCAAACCCCCTGAGACGTGTTTTCTACCCATTGGGATGTTGCACCAATTCGAGACAACGGCGGTTTGATGTATTTACTACCAATTCCAGACAATGACGGTTCTATGTATTTACCACTAATTACAGACAATGGCAGTTCTATGTAGTTACGGGCGGTTCTATGTATTTACCACCAATTACAGACAACGGTGGTTTTACCGATTTGTCAACGCGCGCCTTCCCCGGACCTCGCGGTGTCGTTTGTCTGTGCGCTTGTGAGGGCGACTGTACAAAGCACTATAGTTCTATATACATGAATAGTAGCACAGTTTCTATATACCTGAATACAAGAAACATTGCACTCAATAAACGATTTCAAGCGTGCAACCAAATTATTTCCGCACTATACACTTTTCGCCCTTCTATTTGGCTATACCCTTTGCTAGAAAAATGCGCCTCTATTGTTCGGCGCCAGATACCTCATCCACCCTATTTTTTATCCAAAACGCCAACGTCCCGGTGGACCTGGATATGGCGCATCAATCACCTGACTGCTCTGATCGTAAGTGCACAGTGCCTTTTTAAAAAAGTAAAATTCACAGACAACATGTTTAGTCTCGGCCAGAAGTTACCTCCACAGCTTAAAATAATTGAGGTTTCTTTTTATTTGCATCTCAAGGCAATGGGAAATTTACACAATTGTAAGAATTAAACAAATGACAAGAATTTCTGAACCAAAATGCATCTGTATTTACAAAACAACATGTAAATAAAAAAGCATATGAAAATTTGAAATATCCTAAAAAGAACACATAACAAGCAAAATGCACTGAAGTAATTCCTAGAAAATCATTTCAGTTAAGAATAGATCACTTTTTATATTTGCCTAACTCTTTAAAACTTTGGCATTTAAAAAATAACAAAACTCATAATTTACATTTGTACCCTTAAATGATGCCTAATCTCTCTTTCACTTATCTAACGGACTACTAATTAGATTGATTCTCAATGAAAATTATTTTTTTAAACATTAGTTTACAATTTAACGATAACACTTGAAAATTATACAAGATACAAGATAATCCACTTTACTTGCAACCATTCAATTCGTTGTGAACTAATTCGCCTACAACTATATATTTCCTTTCAATGTAAATACTTTTAATTACTCAATGTTCTATTTGCACAATGAAAAACGGAGAAAGTACAAGCGTTATTAATTATTTGACTCCTGGAAATGTTAAAATAGTTACTATTTATTACAAGGAACACATGACTTTCAAAATCGCTCCCGGTACTGTTTTCTTCACAAACTGTGAAATGAAATCGTCAATCTTACTTGGGATGAGCTGACTGTTTTCCTTGAATCACCTCTGAAGACAGCTATATAATGATAAACACAAACTATGGATATGTTCTGCCTTGCAACCCGACTAAGAACATTTTCAATTTACCCGCAGTGTGGCAAGTAATTCAGTGCAAATTTGCAGAAGCCCAGAACTTCCGAAATCTCACCACGATTGAGATTCAGTCAATCACAAGTCCAAAACTCAAAAAAAAAGCTGAAATATAATCGTTACGCATTAGCATGATCTAGTTACAAGAATACACATGTTTCTACTCATGTGCATGTATAAATTTACATTTACCTCTACAGAGCGTTGCGATGCTCCTTACGAGCTGGTTCGTCTAAATTGCGGAATGTTAGCGTTTTCGGGTAGAACAACAAATACTGTTAAGTGTTCCTTCAGGTGGCTGCACAGTCGCAATGAGAACAGCAAGAGCGTTACGTGGAGCGACCTGCCTTCGTTTGTCACGCCTCCTTTATTCTCGCTAACCCTCCGTTCATCCCTCTCGCTTCAAGGTGTCGTCTACCCCTCTTTTTGCCTCCGTTGTGCCGTGCAAACTCTACGGCTTCTCGTAGTTCTTAGGAAGTGCGTTCATGCATTTCTCGCGAGTGAATGTGTCTTGCTTGAGCCTCTAGCTGGTCGGATAATAATAATAATAACGATAAAGACCACGACCACGACCACGACCACGACCACGACCACGACCACGACCACGACCACGACCACGACCACGACCACCTCGACCTCGACCTCGACGGCGACCGCGACGGGGACCGCGACCGAGACCGCGACGACGACGGCGACGACGACGGCTACGGCGACTGCGACTGCGACTGCGATTTGGCGATTTGGCGATTTGACGATTTGACGATTTGACGATTTGACGATCGATTTGGCGATTTGGCGATTTGACGATTTGACGATTTGACGATTTGACGATTTGACGATATCATGATTTTCATAATACAAATTTTCACTCTGCATTATGTGCAGGAACATTTATCTTACTATTGCTGGTCTAGGCTCGGCAGAGACAAGAACGACTGTTACTCTCTAGACATTTGAATCAATTGTATCCCAATCAGCAGTACAATGCAGTCATTCTCTTACTATTCCGGGGTGCCAGTATTATTGTTTCTGCATTTGCTCACGCCTGAAAATGGTAATTCCAACGCTTGAATTGCATGTATTGTGTTTTGGTATTTATTCTCTGGTGGGCATGAATATCGGTTGTATGCCGATATTCTGAAGTTTTTGTTGAAGACGAAGCTCTTGAGTTACCGGTACATATTTATGAATTTTTAAGTCAAAAAGAGATTCTAGATTGTTATTGTTGACGATTGCCAAATCGATGATTATGGTTGTTTTCTTGAGCCTGTTTAGAACTATTATATCTGGCCTATTGTTCGAAATTGTGGTGTCAGAAATTATGCTTCTGTCCCAGTATAGCGTCCATTCCTCATTTTCCAAGACTCTACAAGGATGTTATTTGTAACATGGGACTTTAAAGGGCTCAAGTCCATATTTTCTTACTAACCGTCCATGGATTATTTTACCCAAATTATCGTGTCTAACTTTATAGGCGGTGGAAGCCAACACACTACAACCGGCAAGGATGTGCTTGATGTTTCATGCTGTGCACCGCATCTTCTACACTCCTCACCCATAGGGATCTCTTATTATACAGCGTAAGTAATTTCTTGTTGCGATAACATGGTCTTGAAGGGTCATCATAAAGCCTTCTGTGTCTGGGCACAGTACACCACGTGTCAATCACCTGTTAGATACTTTAAAATATGTTTTGGCCTGATAGTCCTTTGGGATGTCTACAATGTAACCCTTTTCGACATCACTGTAGCATCAGTTTTTTATTACTTGTGTACACTGGTTGAAACTGAGAATTTGGAAGCTTTAAGGGGGTGAGTCTGAAATCAGCCTCTGCTATACCCTTATGGGTCTACCGATATTTCTCCTCTCTCAAGGAAGTACTTTCTCAATAGAGATATCTGGTTGGCATTATTATTAGTTATATTTGTAATGCCTCGTCCTCCTTTTTCATGTGGAAGATTGATCCTCTCAATAGAAGATTTAGAACGATGATATCAATATTGGGTCATTTGGGTTCTTACATATCTATCTATTGCTTGAAGAACTGCGTCACTCCATTTTATTTAGCCCATTGAGTAGATGATCACAGGAATAGCATATGCATTTATTGCAGTGGCAATAGTTTGCGAATTCAAAAATGTTTTAAGAACATTTGGAGTCGGTTCTTAAATTCTGCGATTATACGTTTCTTCACTTCCGAGTGAGCTACTGTTTGCGACAGCTCTACACCGAGAAACATATACAGTTCATCATGTTCTAATGCTTTAAGAATATCGCGTTTTTGCGACTCATATTCCCCTTACCTCGTCAATTTGCCACGCACCACGTTAACCGTTCTACATTTAATAATACCAAAACACATTCCAATGTCTTCAGAGAAAGTTTCAGTGATATTGAGAAGCTGCTTCAACAAACTAGCTGTTCGCGTACGTTTTTATCATCCATACGAATATCATACGTACCATCAATACGTCAGATGGAAAAGTCTGTATGAGGAGTGCTGACTCTTTATCTCGTGGCCGTATTTACTGCTGTTGAGGATGCTAGTCAGTGGGTTCAGCGCCAAGCAAAACCAAAGTGGGCTCAAACAATCTCCTTGGAGGGACTACGGTTGATGATAATTTTATTTATGATAATGTTCACTTCCTTAATTTCTAATACTTTTTCTATCTTCCACATTGTTGTTTGGGTTGCACAGAAGTCTATTAACTTGGGAAGAATTTTGTAAATTTTAGTGTCTGTAAGTCAGTCATGTGGGTCCGAATCATAACCTTTCCGATAACCTATATACACTGCAAAAAGATTTCTTTGCTTATTGCTTGTTTCCAGATTACTGAATCAATAATTAGTTGTTCTTTACAGCCTCACCATCCTTTTTGTTGTTCTGCTAGGATATTATTACCACTGCAGTGATCTTCCAGGATCTTGAACACACATGATGTTAAGAACTTGTGGAACGTTTTCAAAGATGTTATAGACCTATATCTTAAGGGATTAGGACTTCTGGAGCCCTTCGGTATGAGATACGTCACACCCGTGGCTAGTTGATGCGGAATGCTTTGAGGTTCTTCAATAAAAGCATTTATACATTCAACAAACTTACTATGCAATGCTGATGAATTCTTCAGCCAAAATTTATGAATTTTATCCCTCCCAGTATTATTCCAATTCTTTCGTTTGGCAAGGATAGGCTTTATTTGGAAGCTCTCTATTAGTACAATCGTATCCGCTGTTTTCAGAATTGTTTCCAACTCATACTTCAGCATTATATTTAATTTCAGCCTATCATAAATCTTCCAGAAGTTTTCGATTTCTTCTTTAGTTGGCGGCACGTTTGTCTCAGTATCTTGTATATACAGAGATTTATAGAATACTTCTTGGAATTTGTTGAAGTTGGCATTATGCTCCTTTCTCTTCTAACACTTTCTATATCGTCTTAATGGTTTTAGGGGCGCACTAAATTTTTGTTTCACTTTGTGAGACAAATTCAGATGGTATGTTATTTGGTTTATCGAATTGACATTTGATGTACTTTTTGCTAATGGTGTGCACATTCTTCTCACATATCTTCTTTCTGTTGTTGATATGGGCTGTTATTATTCCGGCGTCACGTCTCCACTCATTTTTACATTCTCGTATACGTACGTATATACGGAGTAATATACGTAGTATAGAAAAAGTTTCGTAATGCTAGTCGGCATAATCGGCGGATTTTCGGCACAAAAAAAATTCATATCCGGGTCATAATCACAAACAATTAGATAAATTCAGTTGGTAAATTAAGAAAAAAATCCCCTAACACGTGGAGTAGCCAGAATCCCTGTTTTGTGGGTCCTCGATGCCGAAAAACCAATTGAAAGCAAAACGTCCGTCCGTTTCTCCGTGTGTCTGATGTATGTTGACAAACCTAGCGGCTAAAACATGCATAGGATTTTTTTTCAAATTGAAGAAAAACCTGTCGTTTTTTGCATGATCTGAAGCTCTGCGATTGTGAAAGACATTCATTAATTTTGGAGGGGACTTTGTATTAAGCCCTAGCCACATTTTCAAAATTTTCTCAAAAATGGAACCAAATTTTTTCTTTAAATTTCTTGTGAGAATAGAGTTAAATAACTTAAAAAATTCGCATATGTCCGATATTCAGTATTCACTCTGAATGTTCGACAATTGAAAAAGTATGATTTTTTTGGCAACTTCTTACAACTACAATAATGAAGATATAGACTATTCCTTCATATGAAATTTTTGTCCATAAATAGTTCTTGCACTGCGTTCATGGAGATTTTTTTTGTAAATTTTAGTAGTTTTCGTCCAATAGTTCGTGATATATTTGAAATGTTTAAAAATTACGAAAACCAGAGTTTCTCGAAAACAGCTTCAATTTTTTCTTTAAATGTTTGGTAGGGTTAGTGCCAAACGAAACCTATACGATGACATAAACGCCGTATTGGTTTATTCTTTTGTTTTTTCAAAAAATTACAAATTTTTTTTCTTCTTATCTCTCACGTCGGTAATACTTACTTTTGAGGCGATTTCATCACAGTATTATATTTATTAATACATGTACTTTATATAATGTCAAATAAAATTTCTTAAAAACACAAGTTTTCTGTGAAAATAAGCTCTAAATACCGCATTTTCGGAAACGCTCAAACGTCATTGTTTGAAAAGTGGCTCCAATTTTTTTCTTCAAAATTTCCCAATGCACAGAGATAATTGCATTGTTTAATATGACGTAGAGATCATTTTGGTATATTCTTTTGCTTTTTCACAAATTACACGAAAGTAACTTTTTTTAAAATTTCTCTCATCCCGTTAGTATGCATGTTTCCATCGATTTGTATACATTATTACATTATTACATTTCTGAGTGAATGTGCCTGAGTGAATGTTGACTTAAAAATAAGTGTTTCGAAAACTCAATAGATTCTTGTAAAAAGGAGCTTCAAATTTCGGATGTACAGTAATGCTTAATTGCCATTTTCTTAAATATTGCTTCAAATTTTTCAATGAAAATTTCAATTTAGGACGAGGTTTTACACTTCTTTAATAGTCTTGAAGTAATATCTCGGTTCTACTATCAAGAAAACGAAAAATTGAGAAAATGTCAAAAAAAAATAATTTATGGCGACGATAGATGGCTGCCTGCCAGAGAATGGAGCAAGTCCGTAAAGCCAGACTACACCAGAGGAAATAGAAAAATTACCTACGAGAAAGTCTATGCCATTTTGTAGCACTTCTAGATATTTTCTAGTGAACATACGTATATACGGTGTAATATATGTAGTATATAGAAAGTTACGTAATTCTGCGAATAATAACGGAAATACACGTTTTGGGGTTCCCAGATACCGAAAAAGTGGTTCTTTTCAAAACGTCCGTCCGTCAGGTGTATATGTGAACAACACTAATGCCTAAACGATGCATACGATGTTTTTCAAACTGAATAAACCCCAGTTGATCCGACCTGAATCGAAGTTCTGTGATTTTGAAAAACATTAATTAATTTTTGGGGTACTTCACATGAAGCCCAACAGACATTTTCAAAATTTTCTCAAAAACTGCTCCAATTTTTTTCTTTAAATTTTTGTAAGAATAGAGTAAAATACGCTCAGAAAGGTGACACATGTCCGATTTTCACGGTTAATTCTGAATTTTCGAGAATTGCAAAAGTTTTATTTTTTCTGCTTCTTCTTACATCTACAAAATAAGAATAAGAACTTTGTATGACGAGTAATATGATCTCGTCTCGATGAGAAACAATGTTTGGAGACGGTACGGCTGGCTCGTTGTTCTCTGCAGCAGCCGTCCGAAATGGCGTCCCAAGGGCGCGTGCGTAAGTCGTGGGGCAAGGGCGCGTGCGTGAGTCGTGGGCATGCGTGCGAGGGACGGCGGCGGCGGCGGCGGCGAGTGCAGTGCGCGCTGCGCTGGCCGTCGGGCAGGTTGCGCTCCGTCGCGGGACCTCCCCCGTTCTCCTCGCCTCTTCCTCGCCGCAGCGGCCGCCTGTCGGGCCGGGGAACTAGACCAGCTAGCGCCAAGGTAAGACTTGCCATGTTTGAGGTAATATTCCTCCGACGTTGTGTATAGGTGGACATTTCGTCCGGACTGCGAGCCTCGTGAAGCAGTTTCAACAGTTGAAGTTTTTACGACAATTGCAAAGTTGTGATCACGAATTGAGTTGTGACAGCGGATCTCTATCAATACAGCGTTTTTTCTTGTATTTTTTTATGGAACTACCGAAGCGGAGCAAAGTCTATACACAGGTTCTTTTTTGTATTTGTTGAGTAACTCCGGAAGTGTCAGACAAACAAAACAAAGAATGCTTAGGGATTTTATTATTTTAATATTGTATTAAATTGATATTTTTTTTTTTTTTTAAAATTAATTTTTTAGAGAAAAAGATATTAGCATCAGCAGTGACGCAATCTAATACGAATTTGTTTCCTAAACAAATTTCTTCATCAACTAGAAATAATTACGAGATAATTATTTATTCTTTTTGCTTAATTATCTTTTCTTGTGTATGTCGATGTCAACTAATTAGTATTCATTTTCCAACCATGTAATTCATTATTATCTAGAATAATTATTTAAATTATTTATATTTCCTTACTTTCAACGTGTGATATATATTATTTCAAAGATATATTATATGAACTTTTTATACGAAGAAAGTTATTTTCCAACTGTTTCAGATTCGATCATTGAAGCAAATGATTTTTTGCGAAGCAAATTGGAAATATATACTACTAATTTATCAATATTAGTAATTCTTGAAAAATAGATTAATCAAATTTTTGGACGTTACTTGAAAATATTTTTTCCGGGAACTAATTAATAATTTAACATATAATTACGAAAATGTAGTGTGAAAAAATTGTTAGAATTGAAAATGTGAATATTTCTTCTATAGGAAATTGGCCGTATCTCTATATTCTTACAAAAGAACGTTTTCGGCCTTTTTTCTATTAGTATCTAAATCAGTAATGTTATAACATGAAGCAACGAAGGCAAATGAGCCAAGAGTTGATGAAAAAAAATAAGCATGATGCCGTGATGGAGATCTTTCAAATGCAATTGTTAAAAATAAGCCTTTGGTATCATTCATATTTAGAAGAAGTCTATTACATTGATTTAAGTAAAAATTAAATAGAACATTTACTCTATGTAGTAGTAGCACAACCACGTGGTTATGGAAGCTGCAGCTGTACGTGTATTTAGCAGCTTGTTCTCATTTTCACAGAAAACTCTGACCTACACTTCATAGTTTGTCCTTGTTCTCATAGCTTCCACAAATTTCGATACTTTTCTAATATCTTATAATCAATATTTACTCTCATATCTATTATATCAGAGTAAGTTGATGAACATTTGTTAGCCAATTAATTATGGCAAAAGATGATGTTTCTGATGTTAATTTTCATAAATATTAACTTTAACTACGTTAAAAATATGTTTGAGGAAATAGAAAAGAATTTAGAGAGTATTCGCAAATTTCCTAACGAATGCAGATGTGTTCCGATTCAATAGTAAAGGGAAGTAGGTATAAGACCATTATGTGGCTACATTGCGATTGACATAAGGAAGTAGTTGTTTTTGCTACCACCCCCATGTTGTGTTTTACGGTTTTTGCTGTTTGAATTTTGCATTATTCCGAGATTACAAACTTTTAAATGGGCAGTTGTTCGTGAATATTTCTTGGGGTGCTTTGGGATTTATGCATTGAGGATAATTTTGTTACTATAAAATAATAATCTAATGCCCCTTCCTTTGAAAGAGGAAATTCTTATACTAATTCATATTAACCTTTCTTCTTTAAATGATGGTTTACTTCAAAGTTCAGCGTTTTTCTGTAAGAAAAAGTGGGGAAAATTGCCTCTGAAGTGACATCCGTACTTAAATAATAGTTCCAGTTGAAGTTTACTCCATTAATGAATCGGAGTTATCATTCTCATGAGGATTCTCTCCAGAATTACGGAATCAGGATTTTGGAATGATCATCCGGAAGTGAAATCTGTAGGGTGCGAAGTCTTAAAATGGAATCCTGTGATGTCAAGTCAGAGATAAATTACTCGGTTGAGAAAAATGTTGGGAGGTGTGGAGGCGAATTGTGAATTGGTCTCGGTTCTTTTGACTAGTTCCCCAGCAGATTTCTGGGTTATTGCCATCGTCGCCAACACTACCGCAAGCCCCATCCTCGATTCGCATCCATTTCTGCCCGCCTCCCACATCTTTCTTAGGCCGAGGTGGCAAATATCTGCTATAGAAATGTTCCACCCATTGCAACTTCCTCTCTTTACTTACACCGTATATACGTCAGTGAATCTTGAATACGTTCCTTAATAGAATTACGTATAATTGATTACAAATATACACGAATGAATAATTGGTTTAAAACAAGTCTCTGAGGGATTATTTAAAAATAATAAGGAGTTAAATAACTGATGTAAGAAAAATTCAAATTAGTATATTCTTACAGTCGCACATAGCCAATTACTTGGCTATGGTTTACGCTTCTTCTAAATCGCATTAAATGGAACCATTGAGAATGTATTGGATGTGATTTTTTTAGAGTACTCCATAAGAATATTACTGAATTTTTGGTGAAAAATATTGTCCATTACGCTATACTTGTTAGATAACATTAATATTTTATGCCGTCCTGGATCATCGAGGTGGCTAAGAGAGTGCACCGACTCAGCGCTTCGGTTCGAAGGGTCGCGGGTTCTAGTACCGCCTTCGGCATGGTTGTTCGCCCTTTTTCTCTCGGGTATATGTTGCCGCGAAGGGACTCGCGTTCTACTGTCCACAGACCAGAGAACCCCTCAAGTGTGTAGGTGTCTAGTGTATGGTCGAGTATGCGTCCCATCGGAACGTAAAGGGGAACCGGCTGGATGAAGCTCCTAGAAAAAAAATCGATAACAATCGCAAAAATTAATACTCCTTGTTCGAATAAGACACTTTTCCGAAATGTGTTCTGTCGGCCCTTGGCGCACATTCTTCATTTCTGAGAGTCGCATTTGTGCTGCGAGCGCAGCCAGACGAATGGTGGGACGGTGTAGTCTGCTGACCGCACCGCCCTTGACCCGACACGATTCATCTCCCTCCAAATCATAGGAACAATAGAAAAAAATTGGTCAAGGTTGTGTTGTACATAATTTTATTACTAATAACTAATTATACTAGACTTGTTTAATTTTGGCATAGTGCCAACACAATGTTTGAGGACGCACTTAGTTTAATGTGCCCGCCTAAGTGAAAGATAAATGTTTTTGGAATGGGTCGCATCGTGGACTGTCGCCAGTCTAACCGTACCGTGTGCATGCGGGCAATGGAAGCTTGAGGAAGACTGGGGATACTAGAAGTTGGGTGGAAGCAGAATGCTGCTGTTAGGGTTTTGTGTGGCAGAGTTCGAGTCTATTACCTGATCTAAGAATATCGACTCTTTCATCTGATTTTATAAATTTTTGTCTTGTTTGCTCGATTTTTTTTAACTCTTATTTTCGCGTGAGCACAACTGTATCTTCCGTTCTCATATAAAAGTTGTGTTATACAATGATTAAAATCCGGATGCGTGCAAATCAGTTGTATACTACATGCTGTAGTTTTTCTCGTTCAAGAAAACTTTTGAAGAGGAAAAATGCATGTGAGAGTTCGGACATCCGCGCCGCCCCTTGCCCCTTCTGATACGCAACCCTCCGACCACCACTTCTGTTGACAGGACAGAGAAGATACTGTTTGTGATATACTGTGGAGGACATTGAATGGAGCAAAAATAAGTAGAATATTTATTTTTAGTGCAATATATTGTGAAACAGAAATAAAATATTTTTACAAATGCATTATAGCATACTGCCTTCGACCCAGAGTTCCATACCCACTGCATGGCCTGCATGCATCGAGAGGGCCGTGGTTACGAAGAAAATATTATAGCAGTTGAAGCACGCTACATTTTCTCTTAAGGGGGTAACTATAGGAGAGAAATATGAGCAAAGAGATTAAAATCAAGACATTACATAATGGGTCAAGTTAACATCTAGTTAGTTAAAAACATACGTAATTATGAATCATTAAAATTAGCTAAACATAAATCCTTGTACTCGTACTGGCGTTAAATAATGCTCTCGGGCTTTTTGTCGATATTCGATCATTATAATTCTTATAACGCCTTGGCTGAATAACTATTTTTTACTGATATACTCTGCACAACTTACTTTGGAAAGACAGTAGTTTTGTGGAAAATAGAAAACAGTTGATTGACACTACACCTCTTATGGAAGAAATTACCAAAGGGATTCGTGGGAGGAAAATGTAAAAATCAAAATATAGCAAACGTCAATTTAACCCTAATTAGTAAATAAATAAATCTGAATGATGAAATTTATTTTAAATTAAATCTAATACGTACCACGCACGCAACTGGTTCTAATGTCTCGGTCACAAAGCTTTCGGGCAAAGACCCTGAGCTTCTTATCTTTAGAACCCTTATAACGCCCTTGATACGTATATAATCATTACGCATATACCCACGGGAATACAAAATGAATAATATTCAATAGATATGTTATTAAAAAGTCTGAATTGCTGTGGGCATTAATATGATTTTTTAAATTTTATATTTCATGTGAGATATTTGAATATTGTATACAGAACGTACAACTGATAAATTATTTTATAACTCATATTTGTAAATGTATTTTTTTTACTTCATTATCTCTTATTACCAAGAGAGAATGGTATCAATATCGTTTGCATCTATACTTTGTACGCGTTGTCTGAATGATCATTTTTGTTAAGATTGTCGTTGAGAATTTTCGGCTCTAATAAACAATGTTCAATAGTAGTAATATTCAATCCTCTTGCGCAAAAAGATGAGCAAACATTTCCAACATTTTTATTATTGCATTCGTGTGTCAGGGAATGAAATTTGGATGATGTTTTGTTTGGAAGAAGTTATTTTGACAGGCAATTTGCCCAAAAACCTGTGTTAAATATACACCCCCGCCAGATGGTCTAGAAGGAAATGTCTGAAAATAATTCTTAATAGACCCGCACCTTCAGGATTCAGACATGCTCAGCTCAACCACATCAACAGCTTTTGAAAGACAGAAAGAACTATTTTTTTAAAGTATACTATTAAACATGATTTTCAACAGAATAATTCAGTAGAATACCTTCGTTCACTGAACTTTTATTTTACATTATTTCGTGCATGTTGGTTGTAGGTATTTCACGATTAAAACCTCATATTTTCTTATTTTGTGGAACATTTCTTGTTGGTTGGTTGGTTAGTGATTTCGGGCGCGTCTACAGCTTAGGCCACTAATCCCGTATGTGTAGTTGTTTTTTTCCCTCGCGAGATGGCTGTGATTCCCTCGCTGTATGGCGAGATCCGGCGGTGACCTACCGTCGGCTAGTGGGGTTTCCCCCTAACCAGAACTCTCCCACCAGCGGGGCACCGCCCCAGCCGAGACAATGTCTAAGCTCCCGACCGGTCTCCCGGAATATGTGGTAGTGTAGTGCATGTTAGTGTGAGTGTGTAAGGGGAGAGGATGGACAAGGAAGGGAAGGACAGATCGCACGCGGTCCGTGGCCCGTTTGGTAGGGTACTGCTCCTGCATTCGCCTGGTGTTGATCGGTGAAACCACGGAAAATTACCGATTAGAGCAGCCGGCTGCTAGAATTCTCCTCCAGACAGCGACTGAATTCGACCTAGCTGAAAAGCGAGTGTCGAAAATCCTGCCGCCGTGGGGAGTGAGAACCTAATACCTCCCGGTCAGAGGCGCTGCAGTGACATCAGTTGATGCACTGAGCTACCGCTCCCGGTGTTTAATAATGCTGCAGAGTTCACTTAGCCAATGAGGTGGGTGGAGAAGTACCTATAATACCGGCATGGACGGGACAGCCCGGATTCCGCCGTGTCGCGAACCAATGCGCCATTGCTCTACGTGCTCTGCCTTTTTTATTTTATTTTTACGTCAAAAAAGCAGTTAAAAACTGCGTATGACGTGCTATGGGGAATTGTTTTCACATTTTCAAAATTCTGTGATCCCTGCACTAAGTCATATACTACTTGAATTTTGAATTAAAAAAATAAAAATAGCTCCCATGTAATAAAATCTATTTTCAAGGATAAAAAGGCAATACATTTTGGCTCTTATCCATGTTGTCCTTCGTAGTAATACTTCCTGCCGAGACAACATGGAAACGATAATTTGAATAATTGAATAATTTCCCACTGAATTCTAGAAGGCGTGCACAGAAAATGAAGTTACATTCCTTCGCCCGCGGTTCACTTCCCCCGCCACCACCCCCACGCCTCCTCGTCCACACTGCTTCCGACCTCCACTGCTTCACTCGCCGCCCCGTCCTTACCCCGGTGCCGCTCGAGCGCCCTCGATGGCAGACGGCTGCTGAAGGATTTGTCGTTTCGAGTGAGGTTGTGAAGTCTACACCTACACCAGTGCCCAGTTTGTTGCGCCGTGAACTTCTGTTTTGCGTTTCTTCCGACATCACGGTACTTCCCTGCGGAAGGTTGACGTGGGTCCTAATACATTGCAACCAACCGTAACTATTTCTTATTGTTACCCCTGTTACTTTAACAAACCAGTGGAAGATAGGATATATAAATTGTGATCGCAGATATTGTACCTCGCAAAACAGGGGAGCATGATAGACCAGGTATTGCAATCTATTTTCAGGAGCAGGAAACCAAATTTCTAATTCATGTCGCTAGCTCTCCGAAAGTAAATAGGCAAAAATTTTCACGCCTCTACAGTTTCATCTATCGTCTTCAAAAACTTCATCCAACAGCACAGCACACGGTGTATATTATCTAGGGTCCTCGTAAATCTACTTTCCACTTAAAATTGACATTATTGTTGTATACTTAGCCAACAAACAATCTAGCAACTCTCAATCATTTGACCTACATGACATTCTGTATTCTTTGTTTCTCTTGCTTGCGCCATGCTTAATGGTTTCTTTCTCTTCAATATTTTATCCTCTCAGTTATTAATGAATATTTTTTCCATATTAACTTAACATTCAGCAAATTTTACAGATTTCAAAAAGCGCGATAGTTAAGTTATTTTTTATCACATTTATTTTGCATTTTATGTATAAACATGTTCATATTTTCACAGGTTTATCAGGTTTGAAGGCGACTAAAAATAAACTGCAATGAGGCTTTCAGAGTATCGTAGTAAACTAAAACCTCTTATCTTTTTTGAAAAAAAATATCAGAAAAACATTTAGAACCATACTGGATTAGACGGATTATAAAAATGTGCTATTATGCTCTTTACTTCCAAAAACTTAGAATTTCAAGAAACTTGATAAAAAATCCTTTGAAACATTAAAAAATATAATTTTCACCTCCAGGTATCGCCCCAGGTGGGCCACCGCTCAGCTCCTGAGTGGTCTCCCGACAGTTGCATTTACATCCACTGCGCTACAGCACATAGCAGATGAGCCAGGAGCTTAGAGCATGTCACGATACCCAGCTGGTGAGAGATACCTAGTCGAGGAAACCCCTCAAGGAACTGCACCAGCAATCGGCTTATATTGTTCGGAGAAACGTAAAAATACCGGTCACAGCGGCCGGCCGCTAAAATTCTCATGCAGATAGCTGATGAATTGGACCTTTGTGTCGAAAATCGTGCAAGCAGGGGACTGGTGACTACGGTCATCTCAGCTGGAAAGTTCTTCAGAATCAGAGACAAACAACACGTGTTTCTGCAGAATTTTGGATCGCAAATTTTTGCTACACTGCATTTACGAAAAAGTTACTGAATGATAATAATGGGGATAATATTGGGAATATGGGGACAATGAGAATAATGATGATAAATACCGGTCAGAGCTTCCAAAAACTTTGGACTACATTCTATTACTATAAATTTGTTACTACATTCGTATAATAATATAATAATAATAATAATAATAATAATAATAATAATAATAATAATAATGGTCCTGTAGTTAGTCAGAATCTACAAAGCATAACTCTCTAATCTTATGACCCAGGGAGGCTTAACCTGTTAAATAAACGCGCATGGGTACGCGGAAATCTTGTTGAGGGTTGCGGAAGGGTTGTGAAGTCCATGTGAACAACTTCTAAGAGAAAATCTGAAGTTTGAGTTAAATAATAGTAATCATAATATTTTATTGCTCATAGACTTACAGAAAGTATGAAGCAAAGTCTGTCTAGCAGTTAATTAAAATTACAATAAGTTAAAATAACAACATTAATATAATTTACATTATGAAGTATACTAAGTCTCATTACCAAATTAAAAGTAACATTAACAATGCATTACATAATAAGCTAGCAGATTATGATACAGGGGCAAATAGCTTACAATTAGGGTGAGTAATTCCATTATCTTACAGTAGAAGTTTAATTAACTTGCAATGACTTTAATACATTAGATATTAATAATAATTGTAAGTGCATTCAATATCCTGGCATATAAATTCACTTTTTTTACTACATTGCTAAATATTACATTGCCTTATTGAACTGAATGACTGGTAAAAAGAGTGGTCACTCTTGATGTGGTACATGGCTTTTAATTACAGGAAAGTTAAAGTAATCCAGATATCTTATATTGGCACACACTAAGAAGATGACGTTTAAACAATGTTTTGAAGTATGTATTATCAGCTGATTTTACGACAACTGGGAAATTATTAAAAGACTGCTGCAAAGCAGAAAGGATATTTTTTGGTTAAAAACTTGCTAGTGTATATCCAGTGATAGTGTGATAGTCCCTATGTCCTCTAGTATGGTAATTATGTACTGTCATTGTTGCTAAATATACACACCCAACCCCTTTATTCCCTTCCTTATAAATACAAATAAAATTATTTTATAATATTTGAACTCTTGTCTTCCACTTCGGGTTGTGATACACCATTCCAACGAATTTATATATAATGAATTCATGAAATCGATCCTATATAGGAAACCGAGAATAATATTATTAATTCAGGAAGATGTATATATTTTAATTATTTACTATCACTCAGTTGTTGCTATCTAATAACAATAACTCCACAAAATTTCTGTGATAAAACCGTATACAATTACCGGCTTGATTTATTACTTATTCATTGACAAATATTAGCGAATTCTACCTCGCTTGTGACATCATAACATGTGCATACATAAAAAAAGAACAAACACATAAAATACACTTTTAAATGACCTAGTATCTAATATTAACGATACATATTTTCTTTCAACATTCACACAATTATTTATTACAACATTCACACAATTAATTATTACAACATTCACACGAGTGCACTTTAACAATTTGAATAATTTAAAACAAATGAATGGTCATGTCTTTTCTCCAAGGTCTTAAAAACTGACAATCTTGGCCTTGCTATAAATTTGATGATAGGAAAAAAAATATTGTTTTTAAACATCCCTTTTTGCTGCAGACGATTGGCTGCCACAGCTGCCATATTCAAACATTAAAAAACAACAAATCATCATCTTCAAAATTACCTTCATGAAATTTGGAAACTTCGAAACCAAAACGCGATGCGGCCACTAAGGCAACTCTAGATCGTCTCATAAATAATCGTCCGTTCGATCCATAACCACACGATGCGTTCACCGCGGTATCTCTGTCACATCTCAATTCTCTGATTCTACCATCCCGCGACTTTTTAAACAAAAGACAACTCTTCTCTAACAATGCTACGTCTCTTTACATCTTTCTTTTTATATTATAGTGTCTGTAATAGCCTTTGGACGTTACCATAAATTCCTAAATGTATTCCAAAATATTTATAATGTTCGTAACACCCTTTCCAATAGTTTTCTTATTTTAACATTAATCAGTAATCGTTCGTCATGTTTCTGAGAACATTCCTCATATGGAAATCTTAAGACTCATTCCTAATATGGAAAATGAATTTATTATCACGGAAGTTCTTTTATTATGAAACATTACATGGTGGCAGTTATTTACAAATATGTCCTGTTTTCTCACAGTCTATTTTGAGCACAGTTTTTAGAATATCAATCAATTAAAGAAAACATCTTCCACTCATGCATCTGCACATGTTTTCGTTCTTATTAACATAGGAAATTTAAGTTTTTTAAAGTTCTAATCCCATGTTTTGAATTTATTTTGGACGTGTATTATTGGACTGTCACAGTACTTCATTTCTTTCTCACAAGATTCTGATTATTTCTCAATAGTAGTAGTTTTTCCCTTGTGGGTAATTATCGGCATGTGTTCAATTCAAGAGGCACATTTACCTTTAACTTTATTTTATTACAAAATGTGTCAACTTGTTTTTAATTCCTTAGTTATGTCAAAAACAATTAAAAACTCTGTGTGACTTGCTATTGGAAGAAGTGAATTCTGTGCACATTTTCAGAATTCTGTGATACCTACCCTAAGGCATATACTACTTGAATTTTGAATACAGAAAGAAATAAGAGTTTTCTGCAAGGATTGTTTAAAAAATATTTGCTCCGATGTAATAAAAATCTATTTTCAAGGGTAAATCAGCAATAAATGTGGGCTCTTATCCCTCATCAAGGAATAATACTACCTGCAGCGACAACATGGAGAACGATAAATTGAATAACTATATTTTCCACTGAATTCTAAAAGACGTGCAGAGATAATGAAGTTGTAGGCGTGCACAGATAATGAAGTACAACATTTATGTGTGAGCAGCTCTGCATTGATTGGTGATCTACAAAATTTGTACCGCAAACAGATCAATTTGGACCCGGAGGCTAACCTATACAAATACAAATGTTGATTAAATAATCTCTTAACTCCAGATACAAATGTTAATAATCTATAAACAACACAATGGTGATTTTATTGGGTTATTGTATCCTTTAATTATTGGTAATATGTAATTAAAGGATATAATAATATCTATTATTTATTTTTACTATTGTAGTTCAGCCTGCTCAGAGTTTTTCAATACGTTCTATTCCTCACAACTTTTCTACTATTATAATTTATTTACCTTCTCCTCACAACAAATGGTTTCACAGAAAACTGTCGAGTTTTCGAGAAACAATTTGATATTACTTAAAGCACATGTACTCATAAATACACTAACGTGAAGAAATCGCCTCTAATGTAAACATTACCGAAATGAGAGACGAGTAAAAAAAATTACATTTTTGTAATGTTTGAAAAGAAAAGAAAGAAAAACATAATGGAATATGACCTCTATGTCATCTTATACAGTGTCTTTACCACTATCCATACCAAAAATTTAGAGAAAAAGTTGGAGCCGTTTTTGAGAAAATTTTCAAAATGTCCGGGAGCTCCATGTAAAGACTCCCAAATTTTAAAGGATGTTTTTCAAAATTTCAAAGGTTCAACTAGAGTCAGAAAGGGGGTTCTTCAATTTCGAAAGATTCTACGCTAGTAGTGTTCACAGACGGACGGACAGACAGACGAGCAGACAAACGGACGGCGAACGTTTTGAAAATACCCACTTTTTCGTTATCAGGAGGAAAACCTGCATTTCCGTTGCAATTTTGAATTCGGTTTTCCGCAGCATTACATAACTTTGTCTATACTACGTAGGTTACTCCCGTATATACGTATTGAAATATACCCGTCTTGCTGCCCTCAAATTCCGGTAACCTGTTTCCAAATTTCTAATAAATATATGAGCGCCAGGAAATGCTTACGAGAATGAGCTCCCAAATTATTTAATTATAACACTGTTGCTGACTCAGTCGTCGGGTTCTTTGTCGAAATAATCGTGAATACTTACGATTATTTAATTCCCCCCCCCCATACGGAGAAGCGTGGAATCTGAAATGCAAAATTTAACCCTACTGGATTGCACGTGACGACAAATGATAATCAGCTTTCACGAATAACAAATAACGAATTTATTTATAAATTTTAGTAACAAAGTATATCATTCTTTTCATGACCTTTACTATTGCGCTATAGAACCTGTTATCCATGAGAATCTTGGGCGCTGTCCTGGTAAAGGATGTCTCCCCGTAGACTTCAGCAATGGGCCTCGTCCAATCTTTTCTTGCTACCGACCAAATCCGTATCTTGTCGTTTCTTCTCATAAACCACTATGTACACTGTTTATCAATTGGCTTTCCATCCCCATTTACCTGCTTGAATTACTACAAGTTCTAATGCTCCTTATTGTTCATTACCTAAGCAAAATCGTAAGTGCTGTTAAAATATATGCATATAAGTTTACCAAGTTATTATCGGGTTCCTATCATCGGAAACTAAGTTCAATTATCATTGTCCGCTTAATAAAATTTATGTCCCACTTTTGGCATTCACTGTTCACTTCGTAAAACAATTTCTGAGTTCTATCTTTTGAATACTACCAACGACAAATCACTACGTTGAACTCGCGTAAATTTTCTAAGTTCAAATAAACTGCTATATATCTAGCTCCCTGATCCGATTGCTGTCGTGCCAAGAGTTCGAAATGAATATTTCTGTATCCTAATTCAACATGTCAACTTTTTCATCTTTTACTCTCTTATTTAAAAGAAAATTATGCGATCTACTTATCGTCCGCTTTTGAACTAATGGGCGTTGTTTATATCTTGCACTCCGGTACCATGACAACCAGCGTCTTTTTGCTAATAACATGTTATTTTTAATAAAATTCGCTGAATTTTACATTGGTGACAATCTGGTATGTCACAGTATGTATACAGAAAGTAAAACTAGCATTGCTACAGAAAGGCACAGTCTCTCGTACTAATTAGTTTCCTGTTACGTTTCGTCTGCTTTTCAGTTTTGTCCCCATCTCTCTTTCCGGCTGGTTCTTATCGGTATAATAATTTGTCACAATTTATTAATTTTTTGTTTCCCTAGTTAGAGAATATCTCTTGTGGTGCTATAACTGAACTTTTTGCGCTTAATTTATAACTCGTGTAATTTTCGAAAATTAGAGAGTTCAACAAAAATGAACCGCTTTTTAAGTGTCCTATGCTCTATTCGAGAAAAAATAAAAACAAAATTTTGGAGTGAAATTTGAGAACAAAAATGTAAATTCACCTTCACCTGAAGAATTACTTCAAGCACATTGAAGCAGGGAAACCAATACTGTGAAAATGTTTTGAGCAAGTTTTTTGCTCTGTGTTACTTGTGCCCTTCCCCTAACATCTTCTCCAAGTCAAATTTCAACGCCCCTGTCTCCACTTCTCCAAAAATCTGTTGGTAAGTGGTCAAGAGTTACCCCAGATTTTGCTATTTTCTCTATCATGGGCCTTGAAACTGTCTTCATGAAACTCATCTCTTCCGCATTTTCTTTAATTTCATCGCACATCTGTTTCGATCTTACAAAAGATGAAATAGAAATAGCATTATTAATAAGAATATTTTTGATACTACAATGTTATCTACAAGGCTACATAATATCTGCACCCACCCAATGCATTATGTGCATTGCTAAAATCAAAATTGTTTAGCAAGTCTTTTACTAAGGATTCCAAATTAAAATTTAATTTCTGATTCTTCCTATCTGGTAAAACTTGCAACATTTTAACAGAATCTACAAATCCAAAGATAACATCTTTGAAAGAGTCAAAAAGACTACAATGTACTTGTATATCCCTTACAATGATTGGAAAATCAAATCGAATACATTGTGAGCAACCAGTATTGCACCTAATACAATGGACTTGAACTCAATAAAATTAACCAACGCATCATGTTTTGAAACAGTTTTCACTTTTCCCCTTTAAAATACATTTGTACCCTGAACAACTTTTAGTTGGGTAATTTCTGACACTTTTTCTGAAATACCGGTTGTTGGAATGATACATTCATTAAATTCTATATTCTCTCACTTTGCTGCAACGTGGAATATTTCTGAATATTTTGTAGATAAACCATTGGTTTTAATATCTACAAGTAATATAGGTCCTTCTCAGTGAAAGGTTTAATCGGAAGATCAATTACATTACTTATACTGTTCATTCCACATCCAGTTGAGTACCTAATCCCTTCTCTTCTCTCTGTCGCTCTGCTATTTTGCGAACATTTCTTCTTTAAAAATAAACGTCTCAATCTCGGTTTTCTTAGCATTCAGAGCACTTTTTTCTCTCTGAACATTTTACCAGTCGAGCGAGGTGACAATTGAAGTTGTTCATACTCTCTGCTAATGTACGAAATTCCTATATTTTTCTGACAAACAGCTGCTGCAACTCGAAAGACTCAGTACTCCCATTATTCCGACCAACCACAGAACCAAAGACAACCAACCACAGAACTAGCAACCAAAGATTCATTACTCTGACTCGAGCCACACGGAGATAATTTTTCTGCGTTTTCGCAAACATTCTTCATAATTTATGTCAATGCCTCCCCCACGTGATGCCATTGTAATCCTTTGCCATTTGGTAACCCATTGTTTTTAAAATTCACAGGATCATTTATATACCGGGGCCATTCTCCACATTTTTGATGATCATCGAAAGCATGAGGAACAATATTACAGAATAGCAGATCTTGTGACTTCCACATTACCTTTATTCTTCTTTACTGCACATCCGAAGCAATATTTCAAATACTCAATAACATTCTTGTTGACTTAAGTGGTCCAGAGAGCTCTACTTAAATTCTTTTTAGTTTAGTTTACTAAATATGCTTATTAATTCCATGAAAAATCATTATCTCTATGTTAATTGCATGCGTGTAATTAAAATTTCACCGTGCAATTACAAACTCACACCTACCAATAAGAATTTAAAAAAAGAGCGAAATCGTTTTATTATAGTAATTAATAAAACGAGTGTATAAAGAGGATAATTGCATGAATGGTATGTTCAAGAAAACGAGCAACGATAGGAGCTAGTTTTCTTATATACCATGAGTGCAAGTGCAGACTGAGAAGTTGGAGGGTAACTTCTTACTGAGAATGAAGGAAAGATGGCGGCCATGACTGTCAGTTAAAATATGTACCTGTTTTTTAGGCTGAGTAGGAATGTCTTTGTTTTCAAGTGTGCTAGGATGCGCAGCTTTACGTGTTTTGGTTTTGACGCGCTTCCTAGCCTATTTGCGTTGGTTTGTGCATGAATTTGTCGATAGTAGAGAAGGGTGGTGAGAATCAGGAAGGCGAGAAAAATCTGTTTCATAATCTAAAACACTAAATTTGTTTTGAGTTGTGACTGGATGTGTTGTCTGGGTCATTTGTACAGTCACGGTTGGTATTATTCGCTATGTTGCCGACTTGTACCCAACCGTCTGTGTAGAGAACGATTTCTTCCAACCTTCGGATATGTTGATTGTTTACGTGTGTTAAGGCTTTCAGAAGGTCGGCTTTGAGAGTGTAGAGAGTAAAAAGAATAGAATGAGCAGTAGCCATGTCGCGAATGCGTTTTAATGTACGTGATAAAAATTGGAATAAATACAAGAAAAAAAAAAAAAACCTTTTTTTAAAAGTGTTAAATTGAGTGTATTAAATAAAAAAAAATTCAATATAAAAACTAGAAAATAACTCAACAAAATCTATTGAGGTATGCTAGTACTTACGAAATTTGGCAATGTGTCTACGTAGAATTTCGTCCACTCAAGCTGCAACTGCAACAAGTAACAAAATCCCTTAAAACACACTAGACACAGTCAAATCGCTAAAAATAGTAGATAATCACAAAATATGAAGAGCACAACCAGATGCGTCCGTCTCGTAAGATGGCGTCGACCAGGTGACCCCTTTATGCCTCAACTGTTTGCACATGATTTTCAGGTCATAATACCTACAAAAACAGCTCAGCACAACTCAATCACGCACTGTTCTGTACAGTTCTGTACGTTTTAGAGCTTCCCGACAACCATTGGTACCAATATGATAAATATAAAGCGTTGCCAAGTTTGTTGCAATGATGTACAATAGTATATACTTTATTGCCTGAGAGTTATCAGTTTTCTCAAGGGGTTAATTGCGATCTAAATGTATTATTCTTGAAAGAAAACATTTACATAAAATGTAAGAAATATCCTACTAAAAAGATAAGTGAAATTTGAAGAGAAATGCAGTTATACATAAAAGTATATATTACTCCAGTATTTTCACTATTTCATGTTGGCATGAGTGTCAAATTAGCTTCTTAGCTTGCATTTGTAAAATAATTAACACTTTTTAATACAGCATTTTAAAAAACTCGTTTATCAATCGACGTGAAATACAGATACTTATACTTGATACTCGTTCTTCTTTTTTTAACAAGCATGTTTCAAAATTAAAACATTTCGTTCAGTTGACTATAGTAACGTGACAACCTCCGAGTTGGTGTACTGTTGAATGGTTTGACCTGAATTTAAACTGTCACGAACTGGCGGGATCTGAGACTGGAATTTACATAATTGCGGTTATTTTCGACTATTTTCCTATAATCTGAGCATTCGTTTGATCTGAGGTCAATCCCGTGCTTCCCCATGCACTTCTTACGAGTACTTCTTACAAGTTGATTTCTTTGAAGAACTGTATTTCAGAAGTGTACTCACTCAAAATGAACTGTATTTTAGAAGTCTCTCACTCTTTAGGTCCGTCGCTCTTCAAGGCTCTCGCTTTTCAGTCCTTTTGCTCTTTAAGGCCCCTACACACGTACCGATTTGTCGGGCCGACTGGCCAGCCAATCCAACAAATTGTATCGTGTGGAGGGAAGTCGTCCAACAAATTTTGGTCGGGCGGTTGGTTGGCACCGACCATCGACAGCCGATTCCCCTTCCACACAGCCCAACAAATTGTGTAGTGTGTAGCGTGGTTGGCCCAACTGCCGACGACAGCGCTGAAGTTTTCAATAATTTCCGCAGATTTCGTCATGCCAAACCACGTGCTTCATCGTGCTCGACTCTTAACTCGGATTAGTAGAATAATTCATTTGTGGTTTAGTTTCTGAGTTTTATTTCTTTATTATTAATGCTAGGTTATGTGACTCTTAGAACAAACATGGAGAACGAACTACAAAAGGTCATTATTACGGAGTTTTTGGAACAGTTTGAGGCTTCGGATTGTTTGTGGGACTACTCGAGCTCACAATATTGCAATAAGGATATTAGGAACTCCGCACACATAACCCTCTTGGGAATTTATAAACGGGCTTATCCTCAAACCGCAATGTAGGCTCACGCACGGCTTCTTTCATTACCGTGTTCCTTTTTTCAGTAAATGGATGTCCAGCAATTCACGGAAACACGATTCGTCCATTCTCATTAAATTTTTGAAGTCAATCGTATCTAATTCTTTTACCAGCTTCACGTGTGAAAATCGTTTTCGTTCCAAAATCCACTTTCTTTTGCACCAAACTTTCCTCTCCCTCGACTCATCTTCTTCCGTTCAAAACACACGCGGCTATACCCAGTCCAATCTTTAGGTATTTGCTTAGCGACATCTTGCTTCTGAATCACACACGCGAGAACACCTTTCTTGAGAAAGTTTCCAGCATGACTGAAATATTGGGTTCTGGTTGGGTTCAGTTTGGTTTTTTCGTGTTTCCGTGCGCGTAAACTGCTTTGGTCATTAGTCCCGTTAGTGTAGTGCATGTTTTTCTCGGGAGATGGCGGTTGTCTTCCCCCGCTGGATGGCGAGATCCGGCGCCGACCTACCGTCGGCTAGCGGGGTTTCCCCCTAACTAGGACTCTCCCACCAGTGGGGCACCGCCCCAGCCGGGACAAGCTCTAAGCTCCCGACCGGTCTCCCGGAATATGTGGTAGTGTAGTGTATATTAGTGTAAGTGTGTGTGTAAGGGGGAGAAGATAGTACAAGGAAGAGGAAAGACAGATCGCGCGCGGTCTGTGGCCCGTTTGGTAAGGTACTGCTGCGGCATTCGCCTGATGTTGATCGGAAAAAACACGGAAAACTACCGATCAGAGCAGCCGGCCGCTAGAATTCTCCTCCAGGCAGCGACTGAATTCGACCTAGCTGAAAAACTAGTGTCGAAAATCCTGCCGCTGTCGGGACTCGAACTTGTGACCTCCCGGTCAGAGGCGCTGCAGTGACATCAGTTGATGCACTGAGCTACCACTACCTGTTTCTGGTTGGGCAGTGTGCAGCAAAGCGAGCAATGTGGTTGGCCCGACGGACGACCCGACAAGTTGTTACGTGTGTAGTCCCCTTTAGGACTTTATTCCTTCGCGTCTGTCGCCAGTCACGAGCTCAGCGACACCTCTCCTTCGTCATTCACTTATCAAGTTAGTGTAAGTTCTTATCTCTTTATTTTGAAACAATCAAGTAAAATGTTTGTATAATTAAAATTTTCCTGAAGTGCTGAGTCAATAAGTATTGAAATGAGACATCTGACAGTCTTGTGGATGTTTTTGTTTCGCTCACAATTTTATGCCTATATAACTATTTGAAATTTCTATTACACTGCATGGAGTACCTTGGGTCTACTGTGAATTGCCCAAAATGTACGAAATTGGATTGTAGAATGAAACTATATTCATTTTTTAAAACAATGATTTAAAAAGTTCTCATGAGTCCATTTCGTATGCTTCAAATTAAAAATAACGTTCAGTCCGAGTTTCAATATTTTTTTATTTTTGTCCTTCGCTTACACAGAAATTTGTACCTCTACTCTGTTGTTTACAGAATATTCACAGCGTTTCACAAGCTACGTTCAGAAAAGTTAGTAGGGTGCAATTTGAATGTTCGTTGTTTATTCGCTCTGTCAATCAATGACGAGATCCTTGCGAGCCTGTAACTGCATTACGTGATCCATGTCTTTCGCATTTCTGAATTGTGTACAATTTACTGAATTTGTCTGCAAGAAACTGATTTGTAAATCTTGGAGTGTTTGACACTGATGAGTCAGAAGCAAGAAATATAACTTGTACCGCTTGGCCTCTATCTTTATGAACTTTAATACAAGCATTGCTCTTAAGAGAAACGTATAAATCTATTTACACATCAGCAGTATTCGTTAAAAGTTTCACTTGATCACTTTGACGCCATGTGTTGCCTCTCTTTCTGAAAATCAGACCGAATTGATCTCCTTCGATTTGAGAAGCTTATTCTTATATGCTTAAATATACATTTAAAGATTATTCATTTATTGACCACTTCTATATTTCTTATAACCTATTTCTCTTTCGTTTTCTCCTTCATATATTTCGCTTCTCATATTCGTGTGTAAAAATTTTATTTAATACTGCAAAAATCATTGTCATGCCTTCTTTTCCATTAGTTGCGTATATTTATTATCATGCAGATGCGGCGTAGATTTATTGCAATACTTCTCTTTTCCATTGTTTTATAGAGAGTTTGCAAAGTATTCATGGGTATTCTTCCAAACTCTTCTCAAGAGGTTTCTTCTAGACTCGTTGATAATGTGACGTATTAGATATTTGAGGATTTTCTCCCCCATACGTCACATACAGTTTTTAACTGTTTTTTTTGACAAAATAAATAAATAAATACATAAATAAATAAATACATAAATAAATAAATAAATACATAAATAGATAAATAAATTATAAATCTGATAATCTGACAATTCTGAAATTCTGACAATTCTGACATTCTGACAATTCTGACAATTCTGACAATTCTGACAATTCTGACAATTCTGACAATTCTGACAATTCTGACAATTCTGACAATTCTGACAATTCTGACAATTCTGACAATTCTGACAATTCTGACTATTCTGACATTCTGACTATTCTGACATTCTGACATTCTGACAATTCTGACTATTCTGACTATTCTGACTATTCTGACTATTCTGACTATTCTGACTATTCTGACTATTCTGACTATTCTGACTATTCTGACAATTCTGACTATTCTGACTATTCTGACTATTCTGACAATTCTGACAATTCTGACAATTCTGACAATTCTGACAATTCTGACAATTCTGACTATTCTGACTATTCTGACTATTCTGACAATTCTGACAATTCTGACTATTCTGACAATTCTGACAATTCTGACTATTCTGACTATTCTGACATATTCTGACAATTCTGACAATTCTGACTATTCTGACTATTCTGACTATTCTGACTATTCTGACTATTCTGACTATTCTGACTATTCTGACTATTCTGACTATTCTGACTATTCTGACTATTCTGACTATTCTGACTATTCTGACTATTCTGACTAATTCTGACTATTCTGACTATTCTGACTATTCTGACTATTCTGACTAATTCTGACAATTCTGACATATTCTGACTATTCTGACTATTCTGACAATTCTGACATTCTGACAATTCTGACTATTCTGACTATTCTGACTATTCTGACTATTCTGACTATTCTGACTATTCTGACTATTCTGACTATTCTGACTATTCTGACTATTCTGACTATTCTGACTATTCTGACTATTCTGACTATTCTACTATTCGACTATTCTGACTATTCTGACTATTCTGACTATTCTGCATTCGACTATTCCTATTCCGACTATTCTGACTATTCTGACTATTCTGACTATTCTGACTATTCTGACTATTCTGACTATTCTGACTATTCTGACTATTCTGACTATTCTGACTATTCTGACTATTCTGACTATTCTGACTATTCTGACTATTCTGACTATTCTGACTAATTCTGACTATTCTGACTATTCTGACATTCTGACAATTCTGACAATTCTGACAATTCTGACAATTCTGACTATTCTGACTATTCTGCTATTCTGACTATTCTGACTATTCTGACTATTCTGACTATTCTGACTATTCTGACTATTCTGACTATTCTGACTATTCTGACTATTCTGACTATTCTGACTATTCTGACTATTCTGACTATTCTGACTATTCTGACTATTCTGACTATTCTGACTATTCTGACTATTCTGACTATTCTGACTATTCTGACTATTCTGACTATTCTGACTATTCTGACTATTCTGACTATTCTGACTATTCTGACTATTCTGACTATTCTGACTATTCTGACTATTCTGACTATTCTGACTATTCTGACTATTCTGACTATTCTGACTATTCTGACTATTTGGTAATTGTGATTTTTGAGGTTCTGATAAAATTTTAGATACTCGTAATTTCAGCCGTAAAATGTATAATGGGCGGACATAATTTATACGTTTGTCAAATAGAAAATATCACGAAAAATATGACGAATTCTTAGAAAATTAATAATTTTGTTTACAAAAATCCAGAAAATCGCCTACAATAAAATGTAGTGCAGAGCAGAGTATAAAGGTGATGATGGAATTGGATAAAATAACAAATTATGTTTGCCTATCGCCTGGGACACGAATATTTATTGCAAACCCTATATTTTGCCGAGGGATATTCACGTTCTTCAATAATTCAATTCAATTTTAATAGTAATTTATTTACACGATTAACCTATCATAAATTGCCGAGTACATTCACGGCGCAAATAACTTTATAGAATAGATAGCTTAAGATAAAATATAAATAACACAACAAATACACATAATACAGTAACACAATAACAAAATATTACAATAACATAAAATACAACATAATTGAGACAACAGAACATACAAATATATACAAATCAAGCTGTTTCAAGGGAGGCTTGACGCGTTGCAGATATGATAAGGTCATTCATCTGTGCTTGTGGAATTTAGCTTGATCGGGCATTTATAACATATATTTTGAGATACATATTGATATCTAATATATATTGATTTCGTTTGTCTCTAGTTCTAGTTTGTCTTCGCATTCTTTAATATGGGACGTCATTTGTAAGTTCTTAGTGGATATTTTACTACGTTGACGATTTCACAATTCAATACGTCCAGATCAATAGTGTTCAAGAAGTCCTAGTTTGTTGGTGTCTCCAGTAAATTCTGGTAGTAATCATTCTCTTTCTCAAGGCACCATTTGAATTTTAATTCTGCTTCAAGATTGCACTCTCTTTCGGTGTCGACCTCTTTATTTGCCATTGGGCTACCTTCAGTGTGTATTTCTGCAGAAACAGGGAGCTTCCTGCCGCGACAACATGGAAACGATAATTTGAATAATTGTATTTCCCACTGAATTCTAGAAGACGTTCACAGAAAACGAAGTTACATTTATGTCCAGAAGCAAAACAAGGGGCCATCTCAGCATTTGCTCAATGGATCAGGGAAACTGGACGAAAAACCTGATCGAGATGGGGGTCATTGACCCGGAAGCTGTAGTACAATAGTTGTTACAGGTTGTTTATACTCATTTATACAGTCCAAATGGTAAATAATGCATTATGTATCATTGTTAAAATTAATGTTACTTTTCTTGTGATGCTCAGTATAGTCTCTAATTGTATAGAAACAGTCATGCGCAGAAACGATTTCACTTGGGATTTAAACTTTTCTATTGAATTTAATCGTTTAATGTCATCTGGCAAAGTGTTGTAAAATAATGTACATGTATTGTATGTGCATTTTTTGTAATGAGCTGTTGATACTGTCACCTGATGAATATGATTTCTACGTCGAGTGTTATAGTAATAGACTTCGGCATTTTCTGAAAATATATTCCCGCCCTTGAGCAAGTCATTTTTTACAAAAACCACGGATTCGTAAATAAAAAGACACGGCAATGGTAGAATTCCTAGATTAATGAAGAGACGCTTACATGAATCACGTGGGTGGGATTTGGTTATTATTCGTACAATTCGTTTTTGTAATCTAAACGTCTGGGGGCTATAAGATGTATTTCCCGAAAATATTATGCCATATTTCAGGCGGAAATGAACATTCGCGAAGTATACACAACGAGCAGTATAAGGCTGACTGAATTTGCAAGAATTCTGAACGCGTAGCATAATGATCTTAATTTTGTGTTCAATTCATTTAAATGAACGCTCCACTTGAGGTTTGACTGAATTGAAAGACTTAAAAATTTTGTTGCCTTAACATCAGTCAATGGTACACTGTTCATTTTCAATGGAGCACAGAATTGTTTATTTGAAATGGAAAACTGCATTAAAACCGTTTTATTTTCGTTTACTATTAATTTGTTATTTCGGAACCAATTTGAAACATCTGATATTGTACTATTTACGGTTTCTTTATTGCAAAGGATGTTCGTATCATCCGCAAAGAGAACCGTTCTTCCGTTTCGAATCGTCGAGGGCATATCGTTTACGTAAAGTAGGAACAGAATAGGGCCTAAAATCGATCCTTGAGGAACTCCACATGCATCGGGCAAAGAGTCGGAAAGGTGCGTACGTAATGTTCCATCATTCCAGTAAGGTATTTCAACTCTCTGAGATCGTTGTTTAAGGTACGAACATAACCAATCTAGAGGAATACTACGAATTCCATAAGAAGGTGATTTTGAAAGTAAAATGTCATGATCAATGACGTCAAAAGATTTTGAGAGATCTAAAAATAATCCAATAGGTGCCTCGTTTTGATCCAATGATGAGGCGACATCTTTAAGAAAAGAAAATATAGCTGTTTCCGTTGATTTTGATTTTCTAAATCCATGTTGGCAATCTGAAAGCGCGTCGTGTTTAGTGAGAAAGGTTTCCATTCGTACGTAGAAAAGTCTCTCAAATATTTTTGAAAAAACTGATAGAAGAGAAATGGGTCGATAATTTTGAATTTCATTTTTGTTGCCTTTTTTGAAAAGCGGCTTAATTGTAGCTGTTTTGAAAATATCTGGAAACGTTCCAGTGCATAAAGATGCATTAAATATGTGAGTTAACGGGTGTATAATGGCATACGCACAAGTCATTAACAAAGAATCCGGGAATTCATCTAAACCGGACGAATATTTATTTTTTAGTTTACCGATTATTTTGATAATTTCATAGGAAGAAGTTTCGGAAACGAACATTGTGTCTAAAATTTTGGGAGAAACGTGTGTTTTTGAATTTTGTGCCTGAAGACCCTTTGTGAGATCGGCAGCAATTCTCGAAAAGTATTGGTTAAAGAGATTAGCCACTGTTGCCGGATCGTTCACATTTATATCGTTATATTTTAAAACAACATTCTCTGCGGGTTTTCTAGTTGGTTTGGTAGTATTGTTTATTATATTCCACATTGCTTTTGTTTTATTATTTTAGTTCAAAATATCCTGATCGTTTTTTCATGATTTTAGCCTGCCTTATGACTTTTCGTAACAATGTTTTGTATTTTTTAAAGTAGATAAGGAAATCTGGAGATACGTCGTGACGTTTAGAAATAAAGTAGAGAGTATGTTTATTTTTACACGATGTTCTAATTTCGTTTGTGATCCAAGTATAACTTTTTTGTGAAATGTTTAATTTTCTCTTTTTAATAGGAAAGCATGCGTTAAAGAGAAATGAAAGCTTTAAAAAATATTGAGAGAAATATACTTTCTAAATTTTTTCTCTTGTCAAACAACAACTTTGTTTCCTTACTCCAAGGTTGTTCTTTTGCCTCAATTTTTTGTTGTTGAAACATTTCCTTCACCGATGGCTTGAAATATTGTTTAAATTCTTGAATTCATTTGTGAGAGACATTAGTTGCTCGTCAATTTTTACTAGCAACGTGAATGAATCGACTGTTTCTTGTAAACTAATTTTTGTAATCTTCCGGTTCACTGTCCCTCATAAATTATATTTGTACGTATATCTGTTACGTGATACGACTATTTTGTAATCTGGCTTATCTAAACAGCTTTCTGAAATTTATCAGAACTCTCTCTATTGAATATTGACATTTACCAAACTTTTACAGAATCAAACAGTATTATTTGTAACAAAATATATTTTAAGTTTTGTGCACTACTGCTAAAAAATTCTGCAACTGTCTATATCGAAAACTAAGGATAGTAAATAGTTAGTGCTAATTAATTAAGAAAATAGTACAAATCTGATTTGAAAACAAAACATTATAATAAAATGAACAAATCATAAATGATAGAAATTAATAGTATATATACTGAACTTCTTAATTACGCGTGTGCCTGGGCTCCTGGTCCAGACATCAACAATGTAAGAGGAGCTAACTGTACATGAGTTTGCAACTCCGCAATTCTGAGAAATCCACCGCTGCTACTACAATATCTCCGAAACGAGAGAGTTTATTTAGTTCCTTTTTCAGAGTCCACACTTATTATACAACAGATGAGAAATGATCGTTGTTTATTCTTCCCATGTGTATTTTATACAGTCTCAATAAACCATTTATTTCCCGTTGCTGCTTCGACGCATGGCACGGACGTCAGGCGGCAAAGTAAAAACAACAAAAACATCAGAACCAGTTCACAGAAAGTAACACCAGTATTATATATAAGCATTCACAAGGGCCGTCTGCCTCTCCCAAACCGCATATGTGACCATGAACGCACTTAATACCCCAATATTGTTATATTCAACCAAGAGCGCTCTCAATTCTCCAACCTCACACTTACACAGGGTTACCAACATCCATCGTTCTTCAAAAATTACTTAACAAAAATAATAGCAAACAAAACTGTGCGTGTTGTATGATAAAATCAGGGTAGACTGTTTAAAGGTTTGCATGTAATTTATTAACAACCGGGTTTTACTTCTTTAAATATTCTGAATGTTTACAATGAAAAAAGTCAGTCTGACAAAGTAAATATGGCTTTTTTGTCAATAACTGTTGTAAAGAATTTCGACTTTAAAGGTGACCCTCTCCGAGTTTGCTCGAATCTATTTTAAAAATTAATTGTGTAAAGCAGTTTTGAAATGCCTCTTACCTTATGACTAACATACCAGTATTTTAAACCATGGTAAGTTTCTCGTATTCTGTTGTAAGATAGGGGGTTCTGATAACAATGATTTGTATCTCCATTTTTCAATTTACATGAGAATATAGCAAAGTAGTGCACTACTCTGAGTCCCTAAGATGATTGGGATTCGAATAGTTGTAATTGTATCTTAATACCACTATATCAGAAATTGAAAAGTGCCCCAAATGTAATATCTGTAAAAAAATTTAAAACAATGTCCGTTATACCTACTCTAATTTTCTTAAATTCTATTTTTCCTGTTTAATTTTAGTAGTTTGAATATTGTAACGGGACAGTAGCCCAATTATGGATATAAATTATATTTTCAAACGCATGTTAAAATGAGTGGTGAAGGCGCTTGTCGAAGGGCAGCACGAAAGGAGACGCTTCCCCGTTACCTGCGCGCCGCCGATGCGGGCGAGCAGGCTCGCCTTTGTTAACCAGCCCTGTGAAGGGGGCGCGCCCGTGATGTCAACGGAATTTGTGGCCGCCGCCGGCCAGCGCGGGCGATTTAGGCGAAATTCTGACGCAAAACAAATTCCATTGAAGACGCTACTTCATAGCGTCAACTGCCACGTCGATATAGCCGCGATTGGCCACCCCGTGTTGCGGGATGTCGCAGGCCAATAGGCGTGAAGATCGCATAGACGCGATCATGTGACCCTATGGTGCCGCGGAGCTCCGAGAAAGGAGAAGTTGGGCTCTTCTGGTTTGAACAGCGGTAGAGAGCAGACCTTCCTCTGGTTTCGGGCTTCGGCCACGCGTAAGTTAACCAATATTAGGACTGCCTCGGATGAGCAAATATGCTTGACCGACACGGGCCACGATAGTTCACCGGCACCTATAGGCTGTAAAGACTGCCACCGCCTAAACCACGCCACCGCGAGCCGCCTTCTACCGCGAAGTCGGGCCACGCGTCGTGCATCGCGGAAGTTCAGCCGATCCTCCGCTCAGGCCCGGACGGGCGACGACCCAAGGACACGAGCCGCCGTTCCGGAGTTACCGGACACTGCGCGGAGAGCCGCGCCGCCGCGGCCGGCCCCGGTTTCCGACCGCCAGCGACGGCGCCATCCCCTGCGCCGCCGCCGCTTCGGGTGGATGACCCGAGACGCCGCCTGAGCCGCCGGCATCACCTCGCGCCCGGTTCTACCTGGACGGGCGTCAGCAGAGCCGCCGCTCGTCACCCCGCCGGCGCCGATACAACGAACCCGCACCCGCCCTGGACTGTCGCTGAGGCGAGTGATGGGCGAATGACCGCTCTGTAGTGCAATCTAGATGTAAGTTAGGTTTAAGCCCTTTTTTTATGTATCCGGCTTCACCGGAATTTGTAATAATCATCATCATTTTCTGCAAATTAAATTTAAGTTAAAAAGAAATTTCTCTTAATTGCGAGTTGCATGCCAATGCCCACGCCACGCATGCTCCCGCCAACAATTTCAGGATCTTCAGTGGGGTAGCCGGACAATGCATTAACCTTCAGCTGGCGCCGGGAAAAAGGTAAGTCGAGGTCAACCCTGGGAGCACCTCCACTTGGGGCTGTTATAGTTACGGTGTCAAGGTGGGGTGTTACAATATTATTGACAAATTCTGGTAGTGTAATATTTTATTGAAACGACTATACTCATAAAACTGTTTACGTCATGCATTGTCCTCGTGTTTGGGTTACTTAGTAGTTTTCTACTAACTAAACTTGTCACTACTGTGCCTATGGCAGGGTGATCCTAGGGTTTGAGTTCTGACGATAGCAGAATTTTTGTACACTAGTTAGATAGCTAGGTCGAGTACAGCCTCTGTCTGGAGGAGAATTCTGCTCTGATTGGTAGTTTTCGTGGTTTCTCCGGTCAACCCCACGTGAATGTAGGAGCAGTACCATAGCAAATGGGCCACGCACCGCACGCGATCTTTCCTTCCTCTTCCTTGTTCTATCCTAGCCCTTTTTTACACACGTCTGCACATGCATATGCACTACACTACCACACATGTCAGGAAACCAGATGCCGCTTAGAGCGTGTCCCGGCTGGAGCGGTGTCCCGCTGAATGGAAAATCCGGGTAGCCGCTAACGTTTGGGGAAAAACTCGCTATTAAATGTGTAAATCGACACCAGATCTCGCCATCAATCGGGGGAAGATAACCGCCAGCTATCACGATAAAAAAAGGAACTAAAATTACGGGACTAATGACGTCAGTAGTTGACGCGCCCGCAACTAACCAATCCATGGTTTGAGAAATTCGATACGAGATGGAAGTAAAAACGCATGCGTACGACGTCATAAGTCTAATTTAAGACAGGTTATTCATTTCAGAGTGGAAGAAAGGTATTTTTATGGTTAAGGCCGCTCCACAATAGCCCGCGAACGGGAACGTGAAGGGAGGACGGGGACGGGAGATACGTGCGCTTCACAATAAACGCCAACGGGAAGAGGAATAGCACTATGGTCCAGTAGCAGCTAAAGCGAGAACTTTAAGAAACATTTGCCGAAACCAAAGCAATTCTAGCTATGCTGTGTTACTCTTTGTATTCCCATCTGTCTGATGTGTTTGCGTGGGCTGCAGTGAATAAACAATACTTTAACGAAAGAATATTAATTAGAAAATATAACTATAGGTACAAAAAATGCCAAAACTACTACGAACTTATGGAACATACAACTCCGAGAATCTAAAATTTTGTCAATAAACAAACAGCTCAAATATACTTTAACGGATTTTTTTAAAAAAAATTTTAATTAATTGTTAATATAATAGAAAAACAAAAATACTTACTTACTAAAAATAACTGAAACAACTCAACAATATGACTGACAAAACCCGCTTCAAACCTAACCTCTCAAATCCATGCTCTAACCTCAATATTGCCCTACACTCTCAATTCCGCTTCAGACCAGTGTCGCCTGTCGCGCGCTCGATCAGCTGGAAAGCTTCGCCGCCATTTGCTGCACTTTCATTGGTCGAGCGACTTCGCGTTCCCGGGCTGAGATAAATGTTGACCATCCTTCCCGTTCCCGTCGTATTGTAAACGCCTGCCTGACATGTCCATCTTTTAACTTTCTTTACGTTCCCGTTCCCGGGCTATTGTGGAGCGTCCTTCAGGATAGTGCGACGCCACAAAATCATGTGATGACGAATGGACTAGCGTGTTTAGAAAGCTCCGACCAGTAAATTCACATCATTTGATGTAGATTGTTCATAATGGAATTGTAAATGTCTGGTTCGATCACAAGAAGAAGAGATTGAAACTGTGCTTAGTTGATTGCTTGAATGATTATTTTGAGGTTCGTCAACTGCAACAGTCATTAGTCACGTTAGTGCCATGAATTTTGTTTTTTCGCGGAAAGTGGCGGTGTTCCTTCGCTGCTAGGACGCGAGTTCCAGCGCTTACCCAACCGCCGGCTTGCAGGGGATTTCTCTCCTCGGTGTCTTCCCTAGTGAGGCACCGCCCCAGCCGAGACATGCTTTAAGTTCCCGACATGCGTGGTAATGTAGTGCATGTAAGTGTAAGTGTGTAAAGATACTGTAAGGTGTAAAGTAGTGTCTAAGTTAAGGGACAGTGAGGAAGTTATGAGACGTAATAGGACATGGATTAAGAAAAAATCGCGAGCGGACCCCGACCCGATTTTAGGGTACTACTCTTGCAATCACCTGATCGGAAAAAGTACCAATCAGGGCAGCCGGTCGCTGGGATTCTCCTCTAGTCAATACCTGTCGACCTTGCTATCTAGCTAGTGTCGGCAATCCTTCCATCGACGGAATTCGAATCCTAGGTCTTCCCGATGAGCGGCAATGAAGTGACATCAGTTGACGCCCTGAGCCATTTCTGCAATTCCTCTCGGCGTAGTGTATGTAAAAGACCTGTTGTGGAAGCCGTACCCGGCCCCAGTCCTTCGGGGGAGCAACAGGTGCTGCCGAGGCAATACCTGCGAGGTCCTTCAGTCAGACGCTCACCCCAGGGCCTGCCAACCGTTCACGAGTACCGTGGAAAACAACCACTGGAAGGAAAATGTCGAGTAATCGTGTAATGTAAAGTGCGCGGATTTGTGGACTTCACCTCTGCGAGGCCATGGACGTGCTCTGATAAATGCCGCCACATATTAATTTTCCAAACCCTAGCCTAATGTACTTGCATTTTCCAGCCTAAGTATCACTAATAAAAGAAACCCCAAATTCAAATGAGTGGGATTGCGGCCTGCTGCATTGATGTCTTCTACGAAACACTGGGACCCACAAAGTACCGGGTGATTAGTATAAAACGCAACCCACAGCAGGCAGGGCGAAATGCACTGGCAACTATGTTTGAGCGGGTCGGATAGCTGCTGGTGGTTTCAAGCAGGTAAATTGACGGGATGTATGCTTAATCCCCTCCCAAACTAACACCACCCTGAGGGGCAGAGCAGGTGACCGCAGAGTTCAAGGAGAAAGGCACGCGCCTGCTTGTTTGGCGTCGAATGAAAATTGAATTGTCAAGAACGACGATTCTTTCGTATATTGTTTAAAAGTGAAATAAACCTCCATGTAAAATATACATTGAGGTCAATTTCGTAGTAAACTTTGCTTGTTTTAGTTTCATAACAAGATCATATGCTCCAGAAATGTATGTTTTATACTTTCCAGTTTAAAATAAATATTGAGAAATTCAGATTCGCAGAACAAATGTTTGTTATTATTGAATAAAGTTACTTTAGAAATAATTAACTATTTCAAATATAATAAATAATTTCTCAATCTATTCTGATACGAATCCACCGATACTGTTTCTTTGAAAAACAATAGACCAATGCGACGATAAATGGCACACCATTCACAAATCTTATTTTAATAAAATCGATCAAGCACCCCTCCTGTCTCATGATAGCACTTCACCAACCAAAGTATGGTACTCTTGTTCGGAATAGACTCAGATGAAAAACTTTCTCTGAAAGCTGCCCCGCAGTCTTTGAAAGATTGCGTCCGGAAATACTCCTCCACCACGAAACTGCGTTGCTCTTCGCTTAGGCACATCGTAAGTTAACTGTGAAAGAAGGAAACTATGAATGAACTCGCGGCCTGTTTTGTTTTGAGCAGATATGATCCACACCAGAAGGGGGTGATGGAGAATGAAGTGTTAGTTAGTTAGTTAGTTAATGCCTTATTTTACGTGGCGAGACTCGGGCCATTAGGCCCGCTCTTCCGTCTAACCACGCAAATTTCGCTACGCTCCTTTCACCACCGAGCGGAGAAAGGAGGTATTATCTTGGGCAACGAAACTGGTGGATCTCAATTTTGCCCAGAGGCTTCATTTAGGCTTGAGGATCTTTTACATGCAATAAATCTACTACATGGGACAGCCGGTTTTACTTCCCCTCCAAAGGAAAGCGTACGAAGAATATTTTCGCCCTTAAAAATCGGGTTTGAACCCGCAAACTCGGGTACGACAGTCCGAAACGCCAACCGTTACACCACCGAATCCGCAACCACGTGTCGCTGAAATGCAGGCGAAGGAGCTGTCCCAGAAGCAGTGTTGCAAAACGTTAACTTTTCTCTCAGTACCTTGAACAGCAGGGTGGCGTTTTATACTGACCACCCGGTAGGTGCGTCCTAGCGTTGTTGTAGGTGCAACTTGCGCGGAATCTGACATCAGAGTCCTTTCAGTACGCTCTAAGTCGTCGAAACAAATAACAGAGCGTAAAATAAATATTTTCTACAAAATATTTCCAGTTTTTAAAACTTTTACTGTAAAAGTCATTAATGTTTCGCTGCGTGATGTAGCTGCTCTCACTAAGGGTTACGGCAAAAATTTGCCTAATAAAATATCCAATAATTTTGATTCATAACTTGCTGATAAACAAACATTCTTTTATAAAAATAATAAAACCTACTTAAGACAGGCTCTAGTAAAAGTGGTTACATTTAAGGCACGGAAACCGTGCTAAAATTTTACATTTTACTGAATACAAAAAAAAAATATCGTCTGTTCGCATAACATGCTACTTACTTTCATTTAATACTGTGATTGCTATGCTTGAATTAAATTAAAATGAGAAACTTTTTACTATCATCATAAGAAACTACTACCTTAGTTGTGTGAACTTCGATCCCGGCCAGTCACCGCCAGATTTACACTGACAATTTTTTCGTACATTACGTCGGACGTATAGCTGCTAAGTATGGTTTTATATCGGGATTGGAAACTGCGAAAGTCATGAAATTCCCCTGGCCAGGAGCATATTGTAATCACAGGGACGTGCTCAACAATGAGTAGGCAACTCGCAATACACTACAAACGTAGCTACTTACGCGACGTAATTATTCTGTGACCAAAAGAAGCGGTGATGGCACATCCTCTACAATATCTTTTTCTGTGGCATTTTTAAAACTGTGTACAGTAATTTCAGTGCATTTCGCCGTATCATCTACATGTATCTACTAAAATTTAAAAAAAAAAAGACTTGAAAACCTTTGAATTTAATTTGGTATTTGATTAATAATGACACTCGTCCCTTAAAATTGGCGTTCGTCTTGAATTTTCCCCATCAACTCGTCAATTCTATTGTTAACTGTTTTTTCACGTTGAATCAATGAATAAAGATCTTTACTCTTCATTACGTCAGTTCCTAAGCTTTATGGTTATACTCGAAAATGATTAATGATTTGAAGGATATGTAATTTTTAACTTATGAGTGGCGTATGATGTAATGAGACGCAGGGGACCCCAAAACCTGTCAAAACTCTACTCCTCCTTCACAAATTCCACAAGGATCGACTGAGATTTGAACCCTTGTCCTAAAAGGTAGAGGAGAACGATATGATCACTACACCTCGTGTCATCCTTGGGGTCAGGAACGCAAAGTGCGGCATGGAGAAGCGGTTTGCTCGGGAGCGAGGTGGCAGACGCGCGGGCCACAGCGATGAGCAGCAAGTGGCGACATGACGATTGGTGGTTACCAAAGTTGCATGAAATAAATTCATATATTTGTATGAATCATTGTGGCTTTTGGAAGCTGATATCACTAAAATCAGAATCTGAAATCGGAAGCTAGTTCCGTTTTTCTAATTTGAAAACGTTAATTTTCGTAAATTCTCTACTTCTTAAGCAGAAGACTTTGATAAAGTTCCTGTAGATTTCTACTGAGAATTATTTGACCTCAGACGTAATACCTAAAATATCGATTAGTGTGTAACAAATGTATTAGGTGTGTATGGAAATGTCCATTGTACACGATTTCTGATTTTTGTAATGAGCTGAAAGCCCAATATATATATATATATATATATATATATATATATATATATATATATATAACATTATTTTCTTCTCAAATGACAGTAAAATCAATCCACAGAAGTGGTCTCTGATCAAAGTTGCTGAGAGAGAGAGAGAGAGAGAAGAGAGAGAGAGAGAGAGAGAGAGAGAGAGAGAGAGAGAGAGAGAGAGAGAGAGAGAGAGAGAGACTCTTTAATAAGAGCGTTTAATAACTAGTTTTTCCGACGTATACATTCATACTGTATTGAAAATAGTCAATGAAATAAACCAGTAAGGAATAATACTGATTGTCTCTGGTCGTTCGTTTGTCGAGGGACCAGCGTCTTTCCCTCTCTCAAATTATCTCCTTTTCTCACCGAATCAGAGATTTCAAGGCAAGAGGAGGGAAAGGATAGACTGAGACTGCCCAAAAAAGGAACCAAATATCTTTCCTTCAAATTTTTTTTTCTCCAAAAATATTTTTTTCATTAATGCTATGTACATTTTCTTGACAATTTTAGAAGTTATTTTTCGCAATATTGCCTGCAATATGTGCAATATGAAAAAGGAACAGAAACAACATTTTCTCAAAAACAGCCCCAGATTTTTATCTTTAAACTTTTGGTAGAGATATTGTTAAGTGTACTCTATAAGATCACGTAAACGCCATTCACCTCTATTCATTTGTTTTTTCAAAATTACATAAATGTAATTGTTTGACTTGTCATTGACGTGAATATTTATATTAGCGCGGATTGTTCACATTATTGCTTTTATGAGTAATTGTGTTTCAAATGATGTCTTCTGAAGTTTCTCGCAAACTCAAAAGTTGTTTTTTTGAAAATGAGCTCAAAATTCCGCGTTTTCAGAAATGTTTAAACACTATTTTCTCAAAAACGGATTCAAATTTTTTTTTCGCAATTTTCGAACGGATAGTGCTTATTGTAGTGTTTAAAATGAGATAAAATTAATGTTTCTGTTTTCTTTGTTTAAAAAAAAACGAATGTAATTTCTTTGAAATATCGCCCACGCCTTTTATATGCACATTTCCAGAGAGTTGTAAACATTATTGGATTTGTGAGTGGAAGTGCTTGAAATGACTGTGTCAAATTCGATTGCCAGATTCTGACAAATTCGTGTTGACGCCGTTCCTCGCGGTGAAAGGTCACTACACCACGGCTCGCCCGCCGGAATGAATGGAGAGTGCAAGAGGCGGCGACGGGTCTTTTCCCAGGCTCACCGGCGCGGCGTGGTCTCCGAAGCAGCAGCCTCGGTGCGGCGGGGGGCGGCGTGCTTTGCGCCCTCTAGCGGAGCCCCGCGGAAGACGAAGTTTAGCCGAATGCGAGACGCGCGACCGGAAGTCCCTCCGCCCGCACGCAGGAAACGAGGACAGCGCGCTCTAGCGAGGACAAGGCCCACTCTCTGCCCTCAACGCACGCAACGCAGGCACGCCAGCTGCGACGGCGTGGATTTGTTTGCAGTGGAGGGGAAACAGTTTCAAGAGCGGGTAATTTTTATTTCAGACTTGGCTGGAAAATCTGAGAGAGCGGTATTTGGGTCTGACACGTAAAGAAGGATCAGAGTTGTCTTACGAAGGATAAGACCGGGAGCGGTAGCTCAATGCATCAACTGATGTCACTGCAGCGACCCTCTGACCGGAAGGTCCTACGTTCGAGTCCGGACGGCGGCAGGATTTTCGACCCTACCTTTTCAGCTAGGTCGAATTCATATATATATATATATATATATATATATATATATATATATATATATATATGAATATTTATATATAAAAATATATATAAATTATGAAAGAAAATATAGTAAAAAACTAACAGAGAATTATATACGGAAATGTAATAGTTGTTAACATTTTCGTAACTCTCAGATGTGATAAAATCGAAAGTAATCAATTGTTACATACGGAAAGGCTGCCATTTTGATTTTCTTTTGTGAAAGATACTACAAATGAGAAAAATTGAAACTCGTAGTAAGACAGGGCAGAGGGTAGCCGAGGTAGAAAATAGCGATTCAGTTTTTGTCGCCAGCGGGGAGGAAATTAATGAAGATATTTTGAGTCCAGGATTTAGTATAAAGCTGGAAGAAAATTCAGAAGCGATGCGAATCGACGCGGAAGATAGCGGAAAAGTGGCAACACCGCCTTGTGGCGGTGTGCGTACAAACGCCAATCAATTAATTTTAATTCAGTTAATGGAGATGCAAAAACGTTTTGATGAAACCAATCCTAAATTAAATGCGAATAATTTAAAAATAGAATTTAAATTAGAAGAAATTAATCAAGAAACTAATACGAAGTCAGAATTTAAATTAGAAGAAAATATGACGGAGATGATTATTTAAATTAATGTCTAATGTGAGGAAATTAGTAATTTGATGTTAGATAAGAAATGCAATATTAATAATTTATTTTGGCTTTAGTCTGAGTTCGTACAACTTCGCCTTAACTATTCCAATTGTAGCAGTACATTTTCGCTAAAATTAAATTTAGTTATTTAAACTAAAGGTTTTGTTAATAAGTTAGGTCAACTAAACCAATTAATAGTAAGTTCAGTTGAAAGTTTTCAATGATGATAATGTTTGAAATAATGAAGCTATATTGATATTTTATTCGTAACTATAATTAAGAAATAAAAATTTCGATTACTGAGACAATGACAGATCAAAATTCTCCAATAATTTGACATGTAACACGCAACAAAAAATAAAAGTTGATTAATGAGCAAACCTGTTTGCATGTACGGTGTAATCTTCTTACACGATTTAACAAAATTGATGTTCATGTCCGAACGTGATAAATAAGTGCGCAGAAAGTTAAATAGGGCCATTGTTTCTCAGCCGTGCAATAATGAAACAAGCGTAACCTCGTGGGCAGCGCGCCGAAGGAAAGTTTATTTTGAGCCACCTGCTGCGAGCCCTTCGCAGCCGACTGCATTGCGTCGTGTGTCGCGCCACCCCGTCCCCCGGCCTCTCTCAGAGCATCCAGTCTGATTTGCATCGCCAGTGCCCCGCCTCTGCCTTGTTGCTTCGTCCCACCGAACTTCCATCCGCACGGTCACGCTCTGCAGGGCCCGGCCCAACTCGGTCTCCTCCGCACAAGTCGCTGTCTCCCCCCTCGAGCACCCCCCTCACGCGCCGCCCGCTCACCCCGCTCAACACGACCTCTTACCACCGCAAACGACCGGGAGCGGTAGCTCAGTTCATCAACTTATGTCACTGCAGCGCCTCTGACCGGGAGGTCCTAGGTTCGAGTTCTGATGGCGGCAGGATTTTCGACACTAGCTTTTCAGCTAGGTCGAATTCAGCTGCTGTATGGAGGAAAATTCTAACGGCCGCCTGCTCTGATCAGTAGTTTTCCGTGGTTTCTCCGATCTACACCAGGCGAATGCCGGAGCAGTACCCTATCAAACGGGCGACGGACCGCGCGCGATCTGTCCTTCCCTTTCCTTGTCCTATCCTCTCCCGTTACACACACACACACACACACACACACACACTAAAATGCACTACACTACCACATATCCCGGGAGATCTGTCGGGAGATTAGAGCTTGTCCCGGCTGGGGCGGTGCCCCGCTGGTGGGAGAGTCCTGGTTAGGGGGACACCCCACTAGCCAACGGTAGGTAGGCGCCGGATCTCGCTATCCAACGGGGCAAGATCACCGCCATCTCCCGAGAAAAAACATGCACTACACTAACGGGACTAATGACTGAAGCAGTTGACGCGCCCGGAAACATAAAAAAATCAATCAATCAATCAAATCCCCGAGCAACCCGCTCACTCCTGCGCAACCCGGTCAACCCCGCTCTTACCACCGCAAACGACTCTTGCCCCTATTGCTTGTTCTCTCCCTTCCGCGCAACCCGGTCTCCTCCCCGCTCCCCCCAACCAATGCCCCCAAACCTTTCCCTCCCCTGTTACTCCCCCCCCCCTCGCGCAACTCGGTCTCTTTGCGTCCCTATTGTGGATACGTTGCAGAGTATCGGAGCGCGTGCTCTAATAAATGTCCACTCTTATACAGAACATTTTTCTCAATAAATTAATAAAACATAAAAGATGTCCAAACATGAAAATATTGAATGTTATGAAAAAACAATGATGAGAAAAAATAATATGGAGTATCTATTTGATATATATAACAAGTTGTTTTACTATATAAAAACCTTGCGAATATGAAACTGTCTCATCCAAGTTTCTTTTACTTTTATAAATGAAATATTTTAATAACATTTTGAATCTATAACATCAATAATAAAAGTAAGGATAATACAAAATAAGTAATTTAGTAAAAATTAAAATGCATTTTCTGTATATTTGGGTACACTAGAGTTTTGTATGACATTATTCTTGATTTACTAATTTCAATTGTTATTTACTAGTAACGATGTTTCTTAAATCATCACATAGAAATGATAATGATACAACGTTGGAAAGTTGGCATGTAGTATGCCACAATATTAGAATGTAATAGTTCTGATAGTTCACAGTGAGAGGGTAGCAGAGTTCGCGTAAATTATTTCACACAGAAATTTCTTACAGTCACAATTCCTTGTTTCTGTAACATTTATCGGTTTTCAGAAATGTATCTGTAGTAAACAATATTTCTGTTTTTTTCTTGTTAGTTCTGGAAATAATAATTACATTGTCTTATCGGCACATGTGCCAACAGAATATTTCCATCTAAGGTATGCCACAGACACATATGGCGTATATGTTGAATCTAAATATGTGGAAGCAGCGTCAGAAACTACATTTACAAAAGTGGAGTGAATACAATTTCAACCAGTAATGGTTTTGCTTCGCTCAGCAGTTCAAACTTTAATTTTTTTGTTAGCAAATAAAAAATGCAAGCTGGTCATAATTTTCGCCAGAATTCATTGCACACACAACTGGAGTTCATCCCTCTTTCCGCACTAATTATCTCTGCTTTTATTGAAATTATTTGTCGCAATTTAACTTGAACTACAAAATATTCACATCGAGAATGAGCACAGCAGCATGAACAATATAGTAATAATAATAATAATATAATAATAATAATTATTATTATTATTATTTAGAGTTAAATTAATTAATTTCAACTTCAATTTAATGTGATTTTAGCTTTAAAAAAATTTCTGATATTTTAGAATTATTATATTTAATACATTTTGTTGACTTAATTATTCAACTGCTTTACGAATGAGAATATTTAGTGTTACCATAAACATTTCAATTTTTAATCATTAAAATAACCGTATTACTTAATATATCTAGCAAAAACCGCCAGAAGTTCTCCTGCTCACTTTCTCTCTTTTTTCCCTTCTCTCGTTTCCCTCTCTCTCTCTTTAACAGTAAAATGTATTCCTGTTTGTTTTATTTGTCAAAGTAAGAAATGATTGCTGCTCCTGACTATGGAAATGAATGCAGATAGGCATCACAGACGCGTTGTTTGAATTGGACGCTTTCAAATAAAAGCTGAGATGTTAGTAGTACAGAAAATTCAATATTGCAATTTCATGTAGCTGATTCTAATAACCCAAGAAGTAAGTGCGGTTGTAGCACCAATAGTTTATGCTTGAAGTCATTTGAAGCACTTCCTCTCATAAATCTCAATCATAATAGTCTTTACAAATTTCTTGAAATGAGGCGCATATATATATATATATATATATATATATATATATATATATATATATATATATATAAAATATATTATATATAATTATAATATATTTTATATATAATATATTATATATATAATATATAATTATATATATATATATATTTGTATAAGTTTTGAAAAAACAAAAAAAATACAGCAAAATTTATTTCATGTCATCTTAAAGAGTGCAATTAGTGCTAGCCGTCCGAAAAATGTGTGCAAATTTTCAAGAAACCAAAAAATTACCCTCAATTGAATAGGGATATCTGCACTATCCGTAGAGAAAGTGTGAATACAAAAATTGGAGCCATTTTTGAGAAAAAGATGTTTAAGTATATCTGAAAATTCGCAATTTTGAGCTCATTTTCCCAGAAAATTGTTTTATTTTTGAGAAACTTTACGTGACATTATTTAAAGTACATATTCTCATAAATAAAATAATGTGAAGAAATTGTCATTAAAGTAAATATTAACGACGTGAGAGGCTAGTAAAATATTACACTTTTGTAAATCTTAAAAATAACAAAAGAATAGAGCAATACGGCGTTTATGTCATCTTATAGAGTGCATCTCTGCCAAAAGTTTAAAGAAAAATATTGGAGCCGTTTTGTGAATATCTTAGATTTTAAATTTAGATTATATTTTTTATTAATTCTGCAATTAAGAGTAGTGACTTGGTGGCAGAATATCTTAACTTTACATGCATTAAGCTTACATGAAAATAATAAGTTACAAAAAAGAAATTAATTAAAAATAATAATAATAATAATAATAATAATAATAATAAATAGTACATAATATCACCGCACAAAATTGCACAAATAAAATTGCGCACAACATAAATATAATTAATTAAATAATAATAATAATAATAATAATAATAATAATAATAAATAGTACATAATAATTCCCACTCCAAGGTTGTGGTAACCAGCCCCTTCGGCGGAGTGGCCTGCCGAACTGATGAGAGATGGAGGTTCTGATGGGGCTACTAGAAGGTAATTCCAGAAAAGGCCTATCAGGATGGTACTGATCACTCAACTGGATCTGGACCTAGGAAGGCGGTGGAAGAACCACTCTGAGGGTCAACAGCGGCTTCCAAAGCCTGAGTAAGCAAGGCTACAGTTAGGGCCCTCCTCACGGGTAGTACATAGGAAAGCAAGGTTGGAGGCTTAGAGGTGGCAGCCCCATCACCAACCAAACCCATAGAAAATGGAGATGCAAAATTCTAGTCATAGAGCTTCGGAAAATGAGTCGCTGCCTGGGGATCGTCAGGGCGCGGTTGGAGCCAGTGCTGACCGTGACAGCATGCAAGCCACTGGTGGTGTGTTACTGAATAGGCGGGTACACCGGTTCCCGAAAGCACTACAGCCAATGAACGCAGCAATCAAGAACAACTAGCTGCACCTGCCGACAGTGCTTCCCGGACAATACTCGGGACCACTCAAGCAGGCCTGCCTCGACGGAGGATACAATGGACAGCTGACATGAATGAAACAATAGTCAGAATTTATCTCCGTGTTACCCGTTGCGGAACAAATTGTGTAGGTTACCGGCAGGAACTTTACAGAAACTTTTTGCAACAATCCCCTAAAAGCCGAAATCTAACAATGCCACAGATCCCGGACAATTCCGACCCATCACATGCCTCAACGGGCTATATAAAATCATCACTAGTTGTTTAAAAACAGTGATAGAACAACATTGTAAACAAAACAATATTCTTTCAGAGTACCAGAAAGGATGTTGCAAGGGTTCATTGGGGTGCAAAGAACGCTTGTAATCGACAGTGTCATCATGTCTCAGGCATCCAACAAAAAACGAGATCTGTATACTTGCTTCATCGACTACAGAAAGGCATTTGACATGGTCCCGCATGACTGGCTGATCTATGTTCTAAAGCTATATCGTGTTAACCATGCAATCGTAAGATTTCTTACGAACGTAATCAATCACTGGCAAACAACAATACATATGTCCTCAAGTAGTGAAAGAATTGTCACTAAGACACTGAAAATCCGCAGAGGTATATTCCAAGGCGACAGTCTCAGCCCTTACTGGTTCTGCCTTGCTATGAATCCCTTTCCTCCTTGCTGGAAAGCATGGGAGTTGGATATGAGCTGAAAGGTCAGAGCAAACATAATGTAGTCATCTAGCATACATAGACGATATCAAACTGTACTCGGAACATTAGAGGGACTGAGGAAGCTCCTTCATGTCACCGGAAGATTCTGAACGGACATAGGAATGCAATTTGGTATCGAAAATGCAAAATCCAAAGTATAAGGAAGGTAAACTCATCAGCGAGGTAGAACATGAAACGCTGACAAGGAGACTATAACAGCTCTGGAAGAAAATGAACTTTATAAATACCTGGGAATTCAACAAAACAAGCTGATAATCCACAGTGAAATTAAAGAAAAGCTGCAGGTGGAATTCGAGAAGAGAATGAAAGGTTTATTCAAACCTTCCTCAATTCAGAAACCTAACTGCAGCGGTTAACATGTATGTAATACCAGTAATAACTTTCTCACTGGGCATCATTAAATGGTCCAGGACGGATATTGAATCCTTGGAAAGGCTTATTAGAGTCCAAATGAGCCGTTCCCAATACCACCACCCCAAAAGCTCAATTCAAAGGTAACGCTTCCAAGGAAGATGGGAGGTCGTGGTATCCTGAAAATAAGTAATCTCCAATTCAAACAGATTACCAGTATGAGAGAATACTTCAGGAAGAAAGCGTTATCTTCTCAACTACACAAAGTGGTACTTGAACGGACTACAATTATACACCTCTGAGTCTCAATCAAGCTAATATAGAACTTCAACAGCCCTCTTCCAACAAGAGATAGATCTCTGGAAGCACAAAGCAATCCATGGGAGATACCCAGCTGAAATAGCCAATCCAAATGTAGACGTAGACATGTCGTACAAATGGCTCAGCATTGGATATCTCTACCCAGAGACTGAGGGGTTCATGGTTGCCATTCAAGATCAAGTCATTGCAACCAGAAACTATCTCAAATATGTCATCAAAGATCCAGAGATGACCTCTGATAACTGCCGGGCCTGTGGCCAACGCGGCGAGACAATTCAACATATTACAGCAGGATGCAGTGTACTCGCTCCAACGGAGTATAAGAACAGGCATGATATGTTGGGTCGAATTATCCACGCCCAACTCGTCAAGATCTGTGGTTTAGCACCATGCCATGATACACCATACTACAAGTATATCCCAAAGAATGTACTAGAAAACAATAACTATAAATTGTACTGGGATCGTAGTATTTTGACGGACCGTACAGTACATCATAACAGACCGGATATAACACTCTGGAATAAAAAAGAGAAGAAAGTATGGTTTGTAGACATGGCAGTTGTGGACACCAGCAATCTCGCTACAGCATATCATACGAAGATCCAGAAGTACAAAGAATTGGCACATGTCGTGAAGGAGCAATGGAACATCTCGGAGATCAAAACCGTTCCCGTGGTTCTTTCAGCAACGGGCGTCATCCCGAAGACTTTAAAGAATTCACTAGAAACGCTGAAAATAAACAAAAATGCCATAATAAATATCCAGAAATGTGTCATACTTTGTACGTGTACATTGGTCCGAAAATTCTTGGGGAGTAATGAGTGTGTTTAGTTGCTATTTTAATCACATTAGACTTTATGAATATTATAAATGTTAAATTTTTATTAGTCTATTACTGTTGATTTTTATTGTTGTCATGCTTTGATGTATTGTATCTGTATGACTACAATCTATGTACCAGTGAACTGTGAATGAATAAATAATAATAATAATAATAATAGTTTGGTTTGGTTTGTTTTTTCGTGTTTCTGGGCGCGTCAACTGCTTTGGTCATTAGTCCCGTTAGTGTAGTGCTTGTTTTTTTCGGGAGATGGCGGTGATATTCCCCCGCTGGATGGCGAGATCCGGCGCCGACCTACCGTCGGCTAGTGAGGTTTCCCCCTAACCAGGACTCTCCCACAAGCGAGGCACCGCCCCAGTCAGGACAAGCTGTAAGCTCCCGACCGGTCTCCCGGAATGTATAGTAGTGTAGTGCATGTTAGTGTAAATGTGTGTGTAAGGGGAGAGGATAGGACAAGGAAGAGGAAGGGCAGATCGCGCACGGTCCGTGGCCCGTTTGGTAGGGTACTGCTCCGGCATTCGCCTGGTGTTGATCGGAGAAATCACGGGAAACTACCGATCAGAGCACCCGGCCGCTAGAATTCTCCTCCAAACAGCGACTGAATTCGATCTAGCTGAAAAGCTAGTGTCGAAAATCCTGCCGCCGTCAGGAGTCGAACAGAGGACCTCCCAGTTAGAAATAATAATAGTAATATTAATAATAATAATAATAATAATAATAATAATAATAACAACAATACTACTACAACTGCTAATAATACTGACAATTAAATAACTTATTTCATAGGAAATACTACTAATTTAACAGTAGAAACTTAACACTGATACATTGACCTAAAATATAGTTAGATAGAAAACTAATTTATTTTTAAACATAATCAAGTTTTGAGGAAAGAGTTCTAAGATTGTCGCAGACAAACTTTTCCAGTCTGTAATGGTTCGGTTAGTACATGAAAATTTCCCGTTTTATTAATTAAAAATGTCCTGTTTAATTAATTTTATGCACGTGATCCGCTCTACCGCAGTATGTAGATTTTCCAAGCCGGTAGATTTTTTTCCAAGCAGGATAGCCCGTGTATGATTTGAACATAGCATAGACTCGCAAGTTAATTCGCCTCTTTGCGAGTGACTCCCATACACCTCTATTTTTTTGAACCCCGAAAGTAAATTCTGATGCTCTGCGCCTTTTCTAGATGACCTTGCTGCAATTTTCTGTACGGATCCCAACATACTGCACCATAATCTAATACGGGTCGTACTAGTAACATATAAGATAATTCTTTACCTCTCTCTGAACTCTTCTTTAGGATCCGCATAATGAAATGTAGAGAGCTCCTGGTTTTCCCCACAACGAAATTTACATAACTTTCCCTGCTCGGTTTACTATCTAATTGTATTCCTAAATTCTTGCAAGATGTGACTGTAGGTACGACATTGTTGTTCAATTTGTACACAGTTTCACACTTCGAACACTACCAAACGTGATGACTTTACTCTTTGAACTATTTATTTCCATGCTTTGCGTTTTTGTCTAGTAGTGTAATTTGTCTGTCTCGCTGCATAATATCTACGTCTTCCTCTGATTTAATTACCCTGTAGATGATACAGTCATCAGCAAAGAGTCTTACATTTGAAGCAACGTTTTTTGGCGAGTCATTCACGAAGGCGAGAAACATGAGAGGTCCAATAAAGATCCTTGTGGAATTCCTGACGTACCATTTGCGGTGGTTGATAGATATATTCCGATTCGAACCTTCTGTTTCCTATCACGTAATAGTTCGTTTATCCAATCCACACTAGTGCCTATACACTAATTAATTTGTTTACAAGGCGATCGTGTGGAACAACATAAAAACTTTGGCAAAATCTATTACTATCGCGTCTACCCTCCCACCTTTATCGATTTCGTCGGCTAGGTGCTGTAGAAGTGAGGCATGCTGATAACCTAATTAGGTACTGTAAAATAGCTTCTCCACCTAATTTAATGATGTCTGTGAAAAAAGAATCTGGACCTCGAGTTTTTCCGCTTTTCATTAATTTTATTCTTTTCCGTAGAGTACTTACGTCGATATGAAATATATTTCTATCTGATAACGTTGGTATCTGTGTACAGTTTTCTGCTTAAAAACCGAAGCGAAATATGCATTAAAAGCGTTTGATTTTTCTCTGTCGTCAGTTATTGGCAAATTATTAATACGAACAACTGGTATTTTGTCTTTGTTTCCCTTCCTTCTACGAACATACTAACAAATTTCGTCTAATTATTGTCATCCGCATCAAGGATGTATTTCAAATGATGTTCCTCCGCGATTTTTATTTCTTTCTCTAACGCTTTTGAATAAATAATGATTCGAAATAATGTCATGTGGTTGCCACTAATGTGCCTGTTACTAAACGTCTTTCTGTTTTTTCTTTTCTTATGTCTAATCTTTGCATTATAATATTCTGGATGGGGGTTTCTTTTTAACAATTTACAATGCCCAAATGCTTGCACGGCATTTTCAGGAATGTTTTTAAATCCTTGCCATATTTCTTCCACTCCCCTCGTATTCAAAGAAACTCAACGTAGTGCTCCCTTAAGTATTTTTGAAGCCTTTATACATTCGTTTTGTTGTATTCCATCACTGGAAACCCGCTGTTAATACTTTTCCTTGAAGTACGACTAAGTCGACAAGAACTACGTTAAGTTCACTTATACTTTCTATGACGTCGCACGATAAGAATAATTCTTTCGGACTAACGAGGCAAATATCTGGAAGCGAGTCCTGGTGAGTCGGCTGGTCTGCTACCTGCGCTAATCCGTTTCCCCAAACCAGTCTATTGAAGAGTTGCTGCACGTGTGCATCGAATACGCACCCTTTCCAATTTGTGTCTGGAAGATTTAAAACTCCGGTGATTACTGCAGTACTGCTACGTATATTTTTTGTTCTTTCGTGAATCGCGCCTAAGATTTCGTAATTACTAGCTGGTGGATGATAGCAACCAGTTATTTCTATAATTATTAAAGCAATTATTTTCTGTTTACTAGTTTTACTAGCAATTATTTCTTGTTTCTGTTATTTTGTTTGTGTTTGTAATTCTGTTATTTCTTGTTTCTGTTTTGTTATTTTTTAAATATTGCACATATCACACGCAACATTTCAAAAAAACTACTCATTTCACGAAAAATGTTCAAAAAAGTGTACATGATCTTAATGAAAGAAATAACTAAGGAGAAAAAGTTTTACTTGAAGGAAAAATCTCTACCTTCAATTTTGTAGTTGTAGGAAGACACGCAAAAAAATCGAACTTTTGCAGTTTTCGAAAATTCAGAGTTAACAGTAGAAAACGGACCTACGGCATTTTCATAACTGCATTTTACTTTATTCTTTCAATAAATTTAAAGAAATTTTTTAGCCATTTTTGAGACAAAAATGAAAATGTCCCAGGGATTAATGTAAAGAAGAACTTTAAAGAATATTTTTCAAATTCGCAGCGTCACGAGTCGAGCCAGTTCGACCGGGGAATATCCAACTTTCAAAAATTTCTACTTTTTGTTTAGGCGCTAGTGGTGTTCACAGACGGACAGACGGATGGACGGACAGACAAACACTCAGATGGACGGACTGACGGACGGACGTTTTGAAAAAAAAAAAACACTTTTTCGCTATCCGGGGACTCCGAAAAGTGTTGAAATCTCGAAACCGATTTTTCACACCGTTACATAACTTTCTCTATACAACATATATTTCTCCGTATGTACGTACGTATACGAGAGAGTAACTAGTTGTGCCACAGAATGGCACAGACTTCCTCGTAGTAAAGTTTTTTAATTTCCTTGGTGTGAACGGGCATTACGGTCTTGCCTCATCCTCTTGCCAGCTGCCATCTTTTGCATTCTGCATTCTGCATTCTACAGCTGCCCAAATTAAAAATTCTTTCATATTCTCAAATTTTCGGTTTTCTAATAAAAGCACCGAAATTTTACTTTAAGAGTATTAAAGAAAAGTAAAACCTCGTCATAAATGGCAATTTTCATTGAAAAATATGGAGCCGCTTTCTAAGAAAAGGGCGTGTAAACGTTAACTGTAAATGCAAAATCTGAAGCTACAATTCTGATGGAACAATTTTGAATTTTCCAAAGAAACTTGACTCAAAGTGTTTTGAGGTACTACAAATGATATAGTGTTTAGAACTCTCTGGAAAAATGCATATTAATAGCGTGAGAGAGATATTCAAAAAATATACATTCGTGTAAATTTTGAAAAAACAAAGTAATACCTTAAAAATAACTATGTTATTTGTCGGGTAAACAGTACAATTATCACTACCCATTAGAAAAAATTGAACAAACAAATTGAAACCATTTTTCAAACGTTTGCGTTTGAGCGTTTCTGAGTATGAAATTTTGAACTTATTTGAACAGAAACTGTTGAGTTTTCGATTAAATTTATCTGACATTATTTGAAGATCATGTACTCATAAATGCAATAATGTGAACAAATCGCCGAAAATGTAAATATTAACGACGTGCGAAGCTAGTTAAAAAAATAAATTTTTGTAATATCTGAAAAAACAAAAGAACAGAGCAAAATATCGGTTATATCATCTAATCATTCTCCTTACGAAAAAATTAAAGAAAAACTTTGGAGCTGTTTCGAGAAAATCTAGTTTTTGTTACTTTTTAAAATTGCACAAATTGCACGCAATATTCCGCGAACACGAGTAAAAGTTTTAAAAAATGTACCTGACTTTAAAGAAAAAGTTATTGTGGACAACAAATTTCATTTGAAGAAAAAATATGTACCTTTAATTTTGTAGTGGTAGAAAGATTTCTAAAAAAATTCAAACTTTTTAAATATTCGAAAATTTTGAGTTAACTGTGAAAATCAGACCTATGCCACTTTTATAAGCTTTATAAGAGTATTTTACTCTATTTCTGGAAGAAACTTAAAGAAACAATTTCGAGCAGTTTTTTGACAAAAATGTTGCAGTAGCTTCGTGTAAAGTGCCCCGAAATTTTAAATAATGGATTTCAAAATCTGAAAGCTTTGACTCGAGCTAAATGACAGGGGTTTCTTTGATTTAAAAAAATTCTACGTATGTTTTTGGCGGTAGGGGTGTTTACAGATGGACGCACATTTTTCGGTACCAATGACCCACAAAACAAAGATTCTGACTACACCACGTGTTAGAGGATTATTTTTCTTACTTTGGGAACTGGATTTCTCCACTTTATTGACATAATGCCCTGGCAATGAATTTCTTTTTTTGCCTTCTTTTGCGCATCATTTCATTACTTTATACTACGTAATTTCTTCGTATATACTGTGGCATACCAGACTGTCACACAATATTTTGCTGGGAATTGGGGACAAAAATTTATTAAATTCAAAAGTGTAAATTTTAAGGGCATGGGCATGCAGGCAGGATGTTCTTTAGCAACCAGGGAGGCGGAAGTAAATAAACATAGCACGGCAAGTAAGTTGCTCTGTTTAAGATAACAAAATTCATTTTGCTGCATTCTTTACTTTTATAAAAAAAACATAGAAATGATTTTTTCTAAATACCTCTCTCAAAACTGGCAAGAGCATGTGGTAAGTCCAAAAAGCTAGCCTAGATCAAAGAAATTAGCAAACCAACTAGTACGAAAGCATGTATGCCTTTCTGTAATAGGACTAGTTTTTTCGCGTAACTTATTTAATTTGTAACGGAAGCATTAAACTTGGCGGATCGCTGGTCCAATATCAGGATGAAAAAAATTTCAGAGTCAGGGAATCCCAAAAATTGTGACAAATGTAAAGAAATGTACTATGGGCGGCGATAAATGGCAGTTGGCAAGAGCATGTGGCAAGTCCAAAAAGCTAGCCTAGATCAAAGAAATTAGCAAACCAACCAGTACGAGAGCATGTATGCCTTTCTGTAGCAGGACTAGTTTTTTCGCGTAACTTATTTAATTTGTAACGGAAGCATTAAACTTGGCGGATTGCTGGTGCTATATCAGGCTGAAAAAAAATTTCAGAGTCGGGGAATCCCAAAAATTGTGACAAATGTAAAGAAATGTACTATGGGCGGCGATAAATGGCAGTTGGCAAGAGCATGTGGCAAGTTCCAAAAAGCTAGCCTAGATCAAAGAAATTAGCAAACCAACCAGTACGAGAGCATGTATGCCTTTCTGTAGCAGGACTAGTTTTTTCGCGTAACTTATTTAATTTGTAACGGAAGCATTAAACGTGTCGGATCGCTGGCGCTACATCAGGGTGAAAGAAATTTCAGAGTCGGGGAATCCCAAAAATTGTGACAAATGTAAAGAAATGTACTTTGGACGGCGATAAATGGCAGCTGGCAAGAGCATGTGGCAAGTCCAAAAAGCTAGCCTAGATCAAAGAAATTAGCCAACCAACTAGTACGAGAGCATGTATGCCTTTCTGTATCAGGACTAGTTTTTTCGCGTAACTTATTTAATTTGTAACGGAAGCATTAAACTTGGCGGATCGCTGGTGCTATATCAGGCTGAAAAAAATTTCAGAGTCGGGGAATCCCAAAAATTGTGACAAATGTAAAGAAATGTACTTTGGGCGGCGATAAATGGCAGCTGGCAAGAGCATGTGGCAAGTCCAAAAAGCTAGCCTAGATCAAAGAAATTAGTACACCAACTAGTACGAGAGAATGTATGCCTTTCTGTACCAGGACTAGTTTTTTTCGCGTAACGTATTTAATTTGTAATGGAAGCATTAAACGTGGCGGATCGCTGGTGCTATATCAGGCTGAAAAAAATTTCAGAGTCGGGGAATCCGAAAAATTGTGACAAATGTAAAGAAATGTACTTTGGGTGGCGATAAATGGCAGCTGGCAAGAGTATGTGGCAAGTCCAAAAAACTAGCCTAGATCAAAGAAATTAGCACACCAACTAGTACGAGAGCATGTATGCCTTTCTGTACCAGGACTAGTTTTTTTCGCGTAACTTATTTAATTTGTAACGGAAGCATTAAACTTGGCGGATCGCTGGTGCTATATCAGGCTGAAAAAAAAAGTCAGAGTCGGGGAATCCGAAAAATTGTGACAAATGTAAAGAAATGTACTTTGGGCGGCGATAAATGGCAGCTGGCAAGAGCATGTGGCAAGTCCCAAAAGCTAGCCTAGATCAAAGAAATTAGCAAACCAACTAGTACGAGAGCATGTATGCCTTTCTGTAGCAGGACTAGTTTTTTCCGCTTAACTTATTTAATTTGTAACGGAAGCATTATACTTGGCGGATCGCGTGATCGTCCGTGCGGTTGCGCCGCTGGCCCGCGCGGCGAGTGCGGATCCGCCGATGGTAAAAGTTTCATTCGGGGCAAGAACGTGGCGGCGGAATTCCGTATTTATTCCCGGACGCCGTGCGTGAGTCCCCGTTTTATTCCCCCGGAGCGGCCCGTCGCGGCCCGGAGCGGCGGAGTTTGCGTGCCCGACGACTCGTAAACTGAGGCTCCCGCTCAACGAGCAGCTGCACCGGCGGAATGACTTAACTTCACTCGGGAGAAACGATTAGGATGTCATCAAGCAAGGATGGCGAAGAATCAGAAACACTGGTTTTCTAACGCTCGAGTTTTGGTATAGACACCATTCTTTCATCTGCTTCAGAGGGTGGTTCGCTGAAAGAGTTTTGAACTTGTCTGTTAAAATGTTTTTTCTACTTCCATTGATAACTTTCATTTGATCCTGAAACCAGTTGGATTATGTTACTCATTATGATACAGATTTCGTTATGATACAGGCTCTTGTCACAAAACGGTTTACAAACCAAGTATTGACAATCATTCATGAATCGTTCTAGTAAATGTTTCGTTTGGTTATTTTAAAAATTATTTTTGTCAGTTTTGATTTCTTTTATTGTAGTATTTTTCGTGGAATATTATTTAAAATAAATTGGAACGTAATTTCAGATCCTATTTGACTAGCGCAGTACTCCATCGCAGGCGAACTGGTAACCACAGCCTCCTGCGGGAGTATGCGAGGGTAGGGTTAGGGAGTTGTCCGCTAGGTGGCTTTGACTGAATCCTGCATGTCAACTGCCTTGAAACTATTCAATGTAATAGTTTGACATGCAAAAGTCATAGAAAAAGTACCGTATGAAACTCGATGTAATGGATATTAACACACTCGTTTGGAGTTTACGATACTTGCTCATATCGTAATATCACAATCGTGAATGAATACTTATTATTACATAATTGTTTCATAATGTACTATTTTTAAACAAAAGTAGTTCAAACGACACATATTTTATAACACACAATATTATAACATTTTAAATCACAATTTTTTGTAGCACAACCTGTAGGTCAAGATACGTGACCGACTACATGATAAATATTATTAATTAGTTAATGCCTTATTTTGCGTAGCGAGACCCGGGCCATCAGGCCTGCTCTTCATTCTGACCACGCAAATTTCGCTACGCTCCTTTTCCCATCTAGCGGAAAAAGGAGGTATTATCTTGGGCGACGAAACAGGCGGATACCGATTTTGCCCCGAAACTTCTTTTAGGCTTCAGGATCTCTTACTTGCAGTACATCTACTACATGTGATAGCCGGCTTTACTTGCCCTCCAAAGGAAAGCGTACAAAGGATTTTTCTCTCTTAAAAATTCCCGGTACGCTGACCGTTATACTACCGAATCCGCAAATGTTTATGCCAATGTCACGCGGAGTGCAAGTACTAACCGCGCCCGACGCTGCTTAACCGGTGATCGGACGAGAACCGGTGCTTTGAACGTGGTATGGACGTTGGAAGTATTGCATCCTCGCACTTCTCGTACTCACGACTGTGACCTCTAGCAGGTCACAGTCGCTCCGTACCATCGCAACCCACCCTGTTGTGCACAACAGCCCTGAGGAAGACCACGACAAGATGGTGAAACGTGGCAACACAGCTTCGACGCGGCGCCACCTGGACAGCCAAGATCATTTACAGGAGTCTAACAAAGATTTTCAGACTAATGACGCTGTAAAATACCCACAATATTTAAAGAAACAAAATAAAAAAATAATTTTATTGTCTTTACAGTTTTCCTGTCGTAAAATCCAATGTATTGTACTCTATTCTTTCAAACCGTTAAAAGGAATCTTACGTTTTTTAAGAACATTCTGAAAATGTTCCACGCGCTTCATACGAAGTAACATAAAAAAAATTAAGAGACATATCAAACTCAGTCTGAAATTCGACCAGAGCAATCGGGGAATATTTACTTTTGGGAAAATTTTCCGTGCGGTTTAGGCGCTAGTATTTCCAAACGGCAATTTGAAACATTCTTTTCGGGATCAAGAGCCCCCAATCTTTAATTTGGGTGAAAATCTTGACATTCTGTTTTTGCAACATTACATAACGTTTTCTTTATGATGTAGGGGATATAACCTTCATTGCAGGAGAAACAATAGCTTGATGGAACTATTGAAGTTTTAAAATCATCTGCCGAATTCTAACATCCGGAACAAAAGTGATCTATTTCAGGAGGATTTACTAATTGTTATGTTTTGTATTTCTATTAACTTATTTTATTTATTTATTTTACGTCAGAAACAGTTAAAAACTATGCATGACGTGCTATGGGGAGAAGTGAATTCTGTGTACGTTTTCAAAATTCTGTGACCCTACACGAAGTCATATTCTACTAAAAGTTTGAATATAAAAATATAAAATCGCTCAAATTAATAATATCTATTTTCAAGGATAAATCAGCAATACATTTCGGACTGTTATCCATCATGTCCTTTGTCAAGGAATACTACTTCCTGCAGCGACAACATGGAAATGATAATTTGAAAAACTGTATTTCCCATTGAATTCCAGAAGTCGTGCGTAGATAATGAAGTTACATTTATATCCAGAAACAAAACAAGGGGCCATCTCAGCATTTGCTCAATGGATCAGGAAAACTGGACGAAAAACCTGGTCGAGATGGGGATCATTGATCCGGAGACTGCGGTACAATACTTGTTACAGGTTGTTTACATTTCTACAGTCCAAATGGTAAATAATGCATTAAATATCACTGTTAAAATTAATGTTACTTTCCTTGTGATGCTCCGTATAGTCTCGTATTGTATAGAAACAGTTATGCGGCAGAAACGATTTCACTTTCAATTTAAACTTTTCTATCGAACTTAATCGTTTAATGTCATCTGGGGAAGTGCTGTAAAATAATGTACATATAATGTATGTGAATATTTTGTAACGAGCTGTTGATACTGTCACCAGATGAATATGATTTCTACGTCGAGTGTTATGTAATAGACATCGGCGTTTTCTGAAAATATATTACCGCCCATAAGGAAGTCATTTTTGATAAAAACCACTGATTCGTAAATCAAGTGACAAGGTAATGGTAAAATTCGTAGTTGAACAAAGAGAGGCTTACAAGAATCGCGTGGGAGGGATTTGGTTATTATTCGTACAATTATGTTTTACAATATTAAAGTCTATGAGTTAAAAGATGTATTTCCCCAGAATATTATGCCATATCTCCGGCGGGAATGAACTACTAGTAAATTACATTTCTGAGGGCTAGTCCAAACGTACAACAATGTCTCCCATGAATTTCAAATACTGCTAAGGTATATGTCTGAATTTGTTGTATTATGAAATTCATGTTCTACAACGAATCTGAAAGAGCAGAAAGCCAATAGACATAAAATCAAACTCGCAATAAAGTTGTTTGTTTCTTTAAAAATATACCAGAAGTCATCTTACATTGCACTTTAAAAAATACTTTGTAGTTAATTCCAATTCGCAATAATTCAAACATTCTCTAATTCGCGACGGAGTTTGTAATTAGTGGACTAATTTAAACTGCGACGCGCGGACGCTTTCCGCCGGCAGTAGCCTGGTTCTCCGCCAGGGGCGCTCTTCAAGGGCCAATCTCCAATTGGGCAAAGGCCCGAGCGCTGTTTACAGCAAGTGCGCAAACTACTGCTCTGGCCCTTTCCGCGAGTGCGCGCCCGCGCGTTCGCGGAATTTCGCGGGCCGCTCGCAGATTAAAAAGACTCGAATGCCACTTGTTTAAAAATACTATTTTTCACGGGGGCACGTAAAATTAAACAGCTAATGGATGAAAAGGACGCTTGTCCCACAAACATTTCTGATTCTTCTTTTGGGGGAAATCGACGTAAGTACTTTTTCCATATTTACAATAAATTTAATGTGAATTTCCGTTCTGCAGATGGGAAAAACAATACAAACAATTTAATAATTTCCTTTTCGTAAATTTTTAATTAGCCGATTGCATGAAGGAGAAGAAGTACAGGGCCTTTTTAAGAGAAATAATTTCTTCTTCTAACTAACTTAAATATAATGAATTATTTCTATATTTCCTTTCAACCCGAACGAAGATTTCCAATCAAAATATTGTGTCTTCTCAATATTTAAAGTTTTAATGTAATAAGTTTGTTAGTATCCTCGTAGTCTACAAAATCATTGTAACATCCATCAGAACGTATGTACGCGCAATCCGACAAACGCGAAGCTTTGTTCTCCGACTGTAAAACTCCCTCATGCTGAGCGCTCTACGACCGTTAGTCTCGACGCGGAAGCCGTTCGGTGTGAGTCTCCCTTGCCGCCCCCGCTTGTAGTGAATTACGCTCTGAAATTGTTTTTGTATGCAAAGAACAGAACCCCGGGGGGCATTCACTCTCAGATGTGTGAAGTGTTCGGAAAACGTGCGAAAATGGCCCAGAGAATTTAAAAACAGACCTCCATGATGAAGAGCCTGCCGGATTGCCATAGGTTTCAGGCGAAAAAACTCCCAAAGCGGAAAAAGCAATGCTTGAAGGTGGTCGGGTGACGATTCGGGAACTGTGAAACATGAACTCTGATGTTAGTAAGAGTATTTTTAACAAGATTTAGGCAGAACCACTGGGATTCCAGAAGGTCTGCGCTGAGTGAGCCCCAAAAATGGTTTCTCATCATGCTAACGCTTGTCCCCTCACCGCCTGTGCAACAACCGCTCTCATCGCCCAATTTTGATGGGATAGTGTCACATATTCCCTTTACTGCCAAGGCATAACCCAAGTGACTATCATCTCTCTCCTGAAGAGATTGATTGAATTTTCCGTGTCAACGATTTTGGTCATTAGTCCCGTTAGTGTAGTGCATGTTTTTTTTCTCGGGAGATGGCGGTGATCATCCCCCACCGGATGGCGAGATCCGGCGTCGACCTACCGTCGGGTAGTGGGGTTTCCCCCTAACGAGGACTCTCCCACCAGCGGGGCACCACCCCAGCCGGGACAAGCTCTAAGCTCCCGACCGGTCTCCCGGAATATGTGGTAGTGTAGTGCATGTTAGTGTAAGTGTGTGTGTAAGGGGAGAGGAGAGGACAAAGAAGAGGAAGGACAGATCGCGCGCGGTCTGTGGCCCGTTTGGTAGGGTACTGTTCCGGCCTTCGCCTGGTGTTGATCGGAAAAACCACGGGATACTACCGATTAGAGCAGCCGGCCGCTAGAATTCTCCTCCAGAGAGCGACTGAATTCGACCTAGCTGAAAAGCTAGTGTCGAAAATCCTGCCGCCGTCAGGCTGAAGAGAAGAAATACCAGGGTGGAACACATTTCAGTACCGATCAGAAGTTGAAAGAAGAGGTCATGCGCTACCTGCGCAACGCCGCGAGATAATGCTATCTCACATTCATTAAAAAGATTGTACACCGTAAGCAAAAATGCGTCGATCGCAACGGTGATTATAAAGAAAAATAGGAAAAGTCTAGGGTTTCCAAAAATATATTTGCCAATGCTAATAAACACGTTTTAACCTTTCAAAATCATTGGAGACCTCGTATAACGGACAGTTAATTACAGTTAAATTAGTTTCTCATAGGAAAAGGGGTGATATATTTCGAAATGAAAGAAAAATTGTAGGTTATGTGAAAGTAATTGGAAAAGACTTAATTACACGCAGATTAGAATTGTATTGAGACAATGTATTTCAAATTTCGACTTTAAAAATGTATCGTCTTTTCATGATGCAATACCTATAAATACCTCAGAGAAGAAAAGACGCATCACAGAATGTGTGAAGTTGACTCGCCTTAAATGCACCATAACTTTAAAATTTGTTTTAGAAATGTCACTTATACTTGTTTATTACTAGTTATTTTTTTACTTGTAATACTGTATCTTTAATTTATCTCTGCCTGTGAAGTATACACTTTCAAATATTGTCAGAAATTTGGCAACCTGTAGACGAAGAAGTCGTGCCGGAAACCGGGCCCCTAAGACATATGATCTATGCTTGTGGCATAGATCTCAGTCCGGCATTGAGCTTGCTACCTATCCCCCGTAGCCCTGCTACACCCTTAGATGTCAACGCATTTATTTCGCACTTTCCTCGTGGCTTGTCTTTCACATTAACGCACAATCTCTTAAAAACGTCTCTCAGAAATTTTTCATAGTCTCTTTGAAGCTAGCTCGCACAGGCACACAAGAAAAAGTTGTTAGACCCTGTGGTGTTTTCGGATGAATAAAAAAGGAGCAAACTCATAAAAATACAGTTTATTCACGATGCCATTAAGTTACCCTACAGACGGCTGGGGGCGCGTACATTCAAGTGCAGCGTCGTTAGGCCGTCGAGGTGGCCTGCAACCTGGGGGGGGGGCGTAGCCCTCTGAGTCGGCGAGTGCGGCCTCGGCCTCGTAGAAAGGCCGAATACAGTCCTCCAGCGTGGGTGGGCCGGCGAGGCCTCGGCGCCAACTGGCGGGCAGGCAGTGGCGAAGGTGCAGTGGGCGATGCTTTTTTTTTTTTCCATTTTCCCCTCGCCAGTTGTCCTGGCGAGGCGGGAATTTATTCATCTTAGGGAGTACATAAAGCTCCAACCTTTCGGTTTATGGAGCTGCAGGAGGGCGATATCTTAAATAAACTAATTATAACTAATCTTAATCTAACTTAAAACTATGCATGCCTCTTTGGGCTATTTGTTTTAATTTACAATAACTTGAAATAACTTTAAATTGAGTTCTTTAAATTGTTCTTCTTTCTTCATTTTGTTTTTTATTCATTCACTCACTCAGTCATGCTTATTCTATATTTACAAACTCATTCACTCACTCATTCATACCACACTTCACTTCACTAACACTACACTGTGTACACTTTTTTACACTTTATTTACGTCACGGCGCCGACTTTACTCAGGCGTCCGTGGCGCCGCGACGTCTTCGAAACCGGGCGGCCCAGGCGGTTTCCGGCATCAGGAAGCGGCGACCGCCTCCCACGCACTAACTGCTCCCCCGCGTCGCACAGTTCAGAGAACTTGTGCGGGGGAAGTGCGCGGAAGGTGAAGGCGACGTTATTTGGGCCTTTTCTTCTGTGGAAGGCCCTGTGCACGCCGCTGTTCGCCGCTACGCCGGTCTCGCGCAGGATGCGCGGAGCGGACGGCCGCAGCGCTCTTTCAAGCGCCGTCTCCGCCCGCCGTTGAAGCCGCCGGGAGTAATGGCGCACGCCCAGAACTTCGAACACGTCGGCGTTTCGGGGAGTGCGGTCAGGAGGTACATTTGGAAGATGCGGGCGCACCGCGAGGCGCGCCGCTCTGTTTTCTGCGACCCGGATGGGAGGCAGAGTGGAAGGTGGAGCGGCTGCAAATACGCCCATAAAGGGCGCACGCATACGGTGAATAAGCGCCGCTTAAGGTGAAGAGAAAGATGGGGGGTGCGAAGCCGTCCCGGAGAAACTGACTTCCACGTGGGTTCCGGGATAGAAAACCGCGCGGATAGGCGGAGCGCCTCGCGATGCGAGGAAAGCCGAATCCAAAAAGCGTACGGAGGACGAGTGGGGTCGGGCGACAATTCAGATGAGAATCCAATACAAAAACTACCCAGGGTTCATTATTCAAAATCATACGTCGGAGAACCAGGCGAAAGTCCGGGGCAAGCAGGTTTTCGAGAAAAATCAATATTTCTTCTTGATTGTCAATATATGTTTACAAATAAAAGTATTCAAAGTTTTTTATGACAATCATTTATTCAGTAATTTCACAACGTTTCGTAACTCGTTTTGTTACATCTTCAGGTGCTAAACGTAGTGAGGGAACGCTATCCCACTGAATTACCACGTCAGCAGAACATTCAAGGAAACATTACGAAATACCTCACATTCACATAGTTGATACCACAGAACTAACCGTTACGAACAGAGCGTCTCGAGAACCGTCTCGAGAAAAAGACAGATTAGCTCGGTTAACTCGACTCTACCGCACTCGCTACAAGAATAGCGAGGCAGGCGACGACCGCTAGCTGCTGGGCATCGGTGCTGCCCTCAGCCAATAGGCATCCTGGAATACTTTCCGAGGCGGCGGGGCCGCCCATCACGCGCTCTAGGTAAAGGTACTCTCCCTAACACGCGCCACGTTCAAACATGCAAGCGGGATACGACAGATCCAACGACTTGACACATGTGTTCCTACGTGTTTTAACGCGCTGAATCCAAATCTAAAGAAGAATTTCGATATCACCTTCCAGTTTTTTAATTTAAATTAATAAAAAACACATCGTGAAATTGATTTTTTTTATTTTCGGAGGGAATTTGGAGCGTATTTCACGAAAATCTTGTTTCTTAATTTTTTTAAAATTGGAAATATATCACGCACTATTGCACGAAAACTACGAAATTTTACAAAAAAGTTTACATGACCTTAATGAAAGAACTATTTATGGACAACAAATTTTATTTGAAGAAAAAGTCTCTATCTTCGATATTGTAGTTGAAAGAAGTTGCCAAAAAAATTATACTTCTTCAACTTCCGAAAATTCAAGTGAATCCTGAAACTCGGACCTATGCCAACCTTTATAATTGTATTTACCTCTATTCGTACAAGAAATTTAAAGAAAAAAATTGGGTAATTTTTGGGAAAATTTTGAAAATGTTCCTAAGGCTTCATATAATGTCACCCAAAAATTAATGAATGTTTTCAAAATCGCAGAGCTTCATCTCACGCAAAAACGACAGGGGTTTCTTAAATTTGGAAAAAATCCTACGCACGTTTTAGAAGCTAGATTTGTTTACATACATCAGACAGACACACGCAGAAACGGACAGACGGACGAGCGGACGTTTTGCTTTCAATTGGCTTTTCGGCATCAAGGACTCACAAAACAGGGATTCTGGCTACACCACGTGTTAGAGGATTTTCCCCCTAATTTAGCAACCGTATTTATCTAGTTTCTCGTTATCAGGGCCCGGCAATTAATTTTTCTGTGCCGAAAATCCGTCTTTTTTCGCGCAATATAACATAACTTTCTCTATTCTTCGTATATTACTCCGTATATATGTTCGTATACGAGAAAGTAAAACTGTGTAGGACTTTTCTGAAGATCAAATTTTGGAAATAATGCATTCCTGGAAGCTACAGTGTAATCCTTGCTATGAAATCCTGACAGTGTTGTCGTTGGTCCATCGTTGGTCTCTACCATTCTGTAGCACCTCTAGTTCAATTCTGGAAAGAATGAACCGATAGTTCAGAATACATAATTACGAACTAATTTTTACGAAAATCCACACTACAACGCAACACATCTGCCACAGCACTACACGATCAAATAATGGAGATCAGCAGAGATATCGGTGCCTTCAATCATCTCGTGGATATAATCGGTAACTCAGAAGAGAAACCACTTTAAGCGCTTTAGTACAGAAAGAACATAAGTCTCTGACTTATGTTGTAACTGCATTAATTCCTCTTTACGTGGTTTTCAAAAACAACTTTTATATTCGCTTTACTTACGTCATAACTATCGGAAACGTTGCATGTACGTGCGGAGAAAGCCACTGCATTAAAAAGTCAAAATGGCCCAAAACCTGACTTATGTTGTTTCTGAAATAAACCATTCAATTGGGCAATATTAATTGTATTGGATGTAGGGATATCAGCAGTATAGAGATTAAAGGCTTTTTTCATCAGTGCCTGATAAAGTTCCGAATACTAATCCGACAGATAGTGTGTCAGTCAGATAAAAGGTCCTGATATTTATTTTTAGTTTCACCAAGGTCTTTCTCGTTAAAATATCTGACAGATATATTTCTGGTAAATAATCTTGCTGATTGCGCTTTCACCAACGGCAACGCCGCATTTTCAACTCAAACACGCTCTTTACGTGCGCATTCGATTTTGTTTTGCTGATTGAAGTGTGAGGGTTTTTTTTCGCTTCATTTGTTGGTATTTTGTATTTCAGTTTACTTCGGCGTGAGTGGTGTGCGAGTTTGGAGTGAACGTTTGTTTTATTGCATCATACTTTGTGTGTGTGTGAATTCAAAATGGAAAGGGGAAAGAAGCGAGAAAGAGTTAATTTTACACTTTGAGGAAAAAAGACTTGTTTCCCTCGTTGTGGGGAGGAAAATTATTATTGAATATAAAGTAAATAGAGCTACCATGTGGCAGAAAAAGATATAGCGTGGATAGCTATTGAAAAGGCTTTCAATAGCTCGGTAGATGATGCTTTTTGCGAAGTGAAACACTTTAAATAAAAGATTGAAGTCCTGAAGAGAGATTAAGAAAATCTAATTATAGCTGTTCAAGGTTTTTATGTTGAAAACAAAATTATAATCGAAATAATGCTTATTAAAATACATTTGGAGTAGGCAAGGTTTTTTAAAATAAATTCTTTAATTCTTTAAATTTTCTATGATCTTATATATTATAAAAATAAAATTCTAAATACAATTCCTTCAGTGTGCCGCCTTGATTTTACATGTGTTTTGCAATGAAATCACCTAAGATTATTGTTGGTGCTTGTGGATTAATTATATAAATGAAACTGGGTGTTAGTTTTCTGATAATAATAACAATAATAATAATAATAATTATAATAATAATTATTATTATTATTATTATTATTATTATTATTATTATTATTATTAAAGTTTACGGCTGCTGTGTCAATGCAGGGGAGGGTTGTATGATTTAATAATTTTGTATTGTGAATTTTATTATTATTATTACTCTTCCTCCATTAGTATTTTGCCTGTTCTGATAATTTTATAATCTGGTACGCTGAATTTTGCACTATTGTTTAGATGTGTTTTAGCTATACATGCAATGTCCATGGTCTTATCTTGGATAAAATATTTTAGTTTATTAACTTTTTTGATTATTCCTTTAGCATTTCAATTCAGTATGGTAATTTTATTAATTTGTGTTGGTAACATAATTGTTATTAGTGTATGCTGAGATGGAAGATTGAATATTATTTATTATTGAGGGAATAATTGAGTTGATTATATTGGTTTTTATGAGTAGCAATGATATTGACCAGGGTGTTGCGAAAGTTATTCTTAGTGGAGTGTGCTTGAGAATTTATATTTTGAGTTTTATTATGATGATTAATATTTTGTGCAGTTTGTGTTGTTAGTTGGGAGTTTTGAGTGTTTGTCAACTGAGAAGTTAGTGCAGTATTTTGAGATGGTACTGTTGGGAGTACATTGCTTTTAGTTCTGGTCTGGATAGTTTTGAGATTAGGGTTTTGGGTGACGTTTTGATAATATGAGTATTCTTCTGTTCTGATATTTGCTGTGTGATTTCCTTGACAGCCATAACATTTGAATAGTTCATTTTTATGGAAACTAGTTGCGGAATAATGGTTTTGGGGACAGTAAATACATGTTATTTTACGGTTACAGTTGCTTTTTGTGTGACTAAAATCTAAACATCTCATGTATTGATTGCGGCCTTTAGCTTTTCTTCTCCTTTCAGCCCTAACAATAAAGTTACAAATTTGTCTTATTTCTAAAATAGTTTATAAATTTTCTTCCTCGTTGAATGCGACTGGTATTACTGAGATTGAGTGGTTGCGTTGTTTTCTTGTAATTGTTTCTTGTAATTGTCTTGTAATTTTAATGAGTCAGGGGTGTTTCTCTTTCAGTTCAGTATATATTTCCTCTTTTATTTTTTTTATTTATTTATTTATTTTACGTCAAAAAACAGTTAAAAACTGCGTATGACGTGCTATGGGGAAAAGTGAATTGTGTGCACATTTTCAAAATTCTGTGATCCCTACACTAAGTCATATAGTACTTAAATTTTGAATTTTGAAAGGGAGAAAAAAAACAAAAACTCCCATGTAGTAAAATCTATTTTCAAAAATAAATAAGCAATAAATTTTGAATTTTGAAAGGGAGAAAAAAAACAAAAACTCCCATGTAGTAAAATCTATTTTCAAAAATAAATAAGCAATAAATTTTGAATTTTGAAAGGGAGAAAAAAACAAAAACTCCCATGTAGTAAAATCTATTTTCAAGGATAAATAAGCAATAAATTTTGGCTTCCCTATTACTTCCTGCCGCGACAACATGGAAACGATAATTTGAATAATTGTATTTCCCACTGAATTCTAGAAGACGTGCACAGGAGATAAGGTTACATTTATGTCCAGAAGCAAAACAAGGGGCCATCTCAGCATTTGCTCAATGGATCAGGGAAACTGGACGAAAAACCTGATCGAGATGGGGGTCAATGACCCGGAAGCTGTAGTACAATAGTTGTTACAGGTTGTTTATACTCATTTACACAGTTCAAATGGTAAATAAAGCATTATGAATCATTGTTAAAATTAATGTTACTTTTCTTGTGATGCTCAGTTCCTGATGTCTCTTCAGTTCCTGATGTCTGTAAATTTTTGATTACGATTGAGAATTTCCGGGTCCTTGTATCTACGAAATTGTCTTCCTGTGCTAATAAGATATTTAGTAATGCGTCTGAAGTCACTGATTTTCCCTGGTTGTATTTTACTCTGTTATTTATGAACTGAAGTGTAAAGCTGTTTGTTACTTTGATGCTGATTTCCCTGCTAAAATTCGTGATATACTTTATACTTGCTATACAAATTAGTGGAATTTGAATGGTTCTTGACACATTTGGTGCGGTTTCATTAATATCACTAAATATATTTTGATTGTTGGGATCTGGTGCACTGTTCAGTTTCTCAAATCTACTTTTAGTGGGGACTCCATAAAGATAGTGGGTGGAGCTGTATTGGGTTGGTTTGGTTCTAGGTTAGACCTTTTTGTGTCATTAGTCTAGGAATTATCATCAGAAGGACGCTTAAGATTTATCCCTACGGCATGTTGATCTGAAGCGTTACCTTGTGGAGTGCCCATGTTTTGCGAAGTTGATTTTGTTGAGATTCCATTGTTGAGTGGTATGGTTGAGTTTCATTTGATGTAATTTCGTCAATGATAGTTTCAATTGAATCTTCGTACAACTTCGAAACGTTTAAATCTGGTGTGGGATAATCACTAGTTAGGGCACAATTGATGAGCCGCCCGGTTATCGGGCAGTATCGAGCAGTATCGATTGTACATAATGCGTAGCACTCGCAAGCGGCACTATTGCCACAGATCACTAGATTTTCGTTGGTTCACAGTATTTCCTAAGTTATATACGTAACACTGTTCACAACGTTATGAAAGATCCGTTCGGTACGTCAGTCGACTGCGGAATGGGAGACAATCTACGTAATACTATCGAGTGCTTTTGTTTTGTTGGAGTCGACAACGTCCCACGTTCCATTTGGTGACTCCACGGACCCCTTGGTGCCTTCTCGGATTCCCAGTAGAAATCGCCCGCGTTATCTTACTGCAGTCGGCACAGTTCTTCTCTCGATCTTCTTTTTCTTTTCAGGTTTCATAAAAGATAACGCGAGATCCCTTAGAAATCCCCTTCTATTCAACCTTTCTCCACGGTTGTTTTTTGCATAAACATTCGCAGCATTGATGGCAGCAATATCCCTGATGCATGCGTAGGTCAGGAACTGAACCGCGAATAGTTACTTTTGTAATTCAAGCTGTTTCCGACGTTTCTCGTTCTCATATTTCACTATAAATTCAATGGCTGGAGTCTTCTACGAAAGGCTCTGAAAAGTCAACAAAATATGCAAATTTTTCCTTTTGTTTAAAATACGTTCACCCTCCAATTGACATATGAATAATATGTATATTTCTATTTTGCAATAGTTAAAAGAAATTTAATGTTCAGTTTTTCAGTCGTTTTGCAGAATGGAAGTAAGTCTTGCATGACTTTAATTGCTCGCTCTGCACAGATGTTTGAACGCTGCGTTGGTATAGGTATTAGCTCTGCGGACCAAACCTGCAAGCCTTCGGATGCTCCTTACAAGATTCTGATACATTGTCAAAGTCAGTAATATTGAAACACTGATTAGAGAACTATATACCAGCCCAAGAAACCCTGCCGAAACTCTGGTATCAGAATGAGAGCAAGCAAAATATAAATTGCCCTGGAATTCCATCTAGCATTACTGATAGCAGGAAGTGAACGGAAATTTACTTTTGGGAACTTCCTGTACTTTTGAAAATCCTGTAGCATGATATTAAGTGTCAATATATCTCGCCACCAATCTTGTTCTCCGGTCCTCTTGTTCTGCATTCTCTAGTGGTTTTCCGGTATTGTCGATTGATGTTTTAAGTTGTTCATACTGTTCTATTATTGAATAAATAAATAAGTAGCTGATATCTGGTGAATTGGTTGATCCAAAAAATAATCATTCATGATATGTTTCAATGTTGTATCTAGAATATGGTGTTGGCATAAAATAAGTACAAGTTTTTCTAGTTCACTATCTTGAAAGTGTCTGCAACAGTGTTACTGTACCAAAATGTCTTCCAATATTTGCTGCAGTTCTGTCGGGGACAATTATTTGTATTGAGAACCAGAACTCGTATTCATTGAGCACAGCTTTTATTCCATTGAACATTGTCTCATCTTTTCCATTTACCAGATGAACTGCAAGTCTGACTTCCCTATTTTCATTTATCAAAACTACTTCCTGCTATTCCTTCTGTATTCTCTTTCCATCAAAGTGTAAACACCAGTGTTCATTTCTTAAGTTTTGCATAAAATTCCTTTTTACTTTCTTGTATGCATACGTATATACGGGAATAATATACGTAGTATAGAGAAAGTTATGAAAAGCTGCGGAAATACAATTTCGAGCTTCAACGGAAATACAAGTTTTGGGGTCCCCTGATACCGAAAAAGTGGTTCTTTTCAAAACGTCAGTCCGTCCGTCCGTCCGCCCGTCCATGTGTCTGTCCACTTGTGATCACTATCAGCGCATAAACCACACACGATCTTTTCCAAATTGAAGAAATCCATATTAACCTGGATCTAGATAAAGCTTTGAAATTTTTGAAAAACATTCATTAAAATTTGGGGGTACCTTACATGAAGCCCCCCGGACATTTTGAAAATTTTCTCAAAAACGGCGCCATAATTTTTTAAAAATTCTTGTAACAATAAGAGTTGAATGCACTATTAAAGGTGGCATAAGTCCTATTATCACGGTTAATTCTAAATGGACAAACAGACAGGCGGACAGACGGAGAGGCGGACAGACGGACACACGGGCAGACGGGCAGACGCACATACAGACGGACGTTAAAAAAAAAATTTGTTTCGCTATCAGGGAATCCCTAAACGTGTTTTGAAATCTCGAAATCGATTTTCTGCAGCATTACATAACTTTCTCTATACTACGTATATTACTCCAGTATGTATACGAGAAAGTAAAAAGAGGACTGGCATAATCCGTAGTTTAAAGATCAGCAAAGAAGAGGTCTGGAAGAGAATGATTGGAATGATAGATGGGTTTGGAAATTAGAGCGCGAGAGACCCCCACAAGAGCTGTTAAAATACTTGCAAGATTGATTGATTTTTTCGTGTTTCCGAGCGCGTCAACTGCTCTGGTCATTAGTCCTGTTAGTATAGTGCCTGTTTTTTTCTCGGGAGATGGCGGTGATCTTCCGCCGCATGATGGTGAGATCCGGCGCCGACCTATCGTCGGCTAGTGGGGTTTCCCCCTAACCAGGACTCTCCCACCAGCGGGGCACCGCCCCAGCCGGGACAAACTCTAACCTCCCGACCGGTCTCTCAGGATATGTGGTAGTGTAGTGCATGTTAGTGTGTGTGTGTAAGAGGAGAGGATAGGACAAGGAATGGGAAGGACAGATCGCGCGCGGACCGTGGCCCGTTTGATAGGGTACTGTTCCGGCATTCGCCTGGTGTTGATCGGAGAAACCACGGAAAACTACCGATCAGAGCAGCCGGCCGCTAGAATTCTCCTCCAGATAGCGAGTGAATTCGACCTAGCTGAAAGGCTAGAGTCGAAAATCCTGCCGCCGTCAGGACTCGAACCTAGGACCTCCCGGTCAGAGGCGCTGCAATGACATCAGTTGATAGATCACCCACAAAAAATGTGTATATATATATATATATATATATATATATATATATATATATATATATATATATATACTGTGACGTCGTCGTGATGTGAAAAAACACACACACAGAGCTTTTTATTTACAGGTTTATTTTCTTTTACAATGAGTGTACAATGTTGTTACTCCTCCGGAGAGTACGGCTGCATTGCATTGCACTACCATGCCTGAGCCGCCCTAGCCTGACCCAGAGCACCCCAGCGGGCTAACCTGTAGCGCCGCTCCTCGCCTCTGCCCCGTGGCTATGCCACGCCACCCTCGCAAGCCTGCGATAACCTCTCACGGGTAATCAAAGTGCCTCCGCCCCGTGATTCGCCCCGAACTCTAATCTAAATATTACGTGAGAGACAAGTAAAAAAAAAGTACATTTTTGTAATTTTTGAGAAAACAGAATCAGCTCTATAGAGGAATATAGCGTTTATGTTATCGGATAGGGTTGGTTGGGCACTTAGTCTACCAAAAAGTTAAAGAAAAAACTACTATTTTTTAAAAAAATGTACTTGACAATAATAGAACAATTTATGGACAACAAATTTAGAGTAAACAAAGGAGAAGGAATAGGAAAGATAAAAAGAAATAAAAATAAAAAGGAGAGGTTATATGGCCATAAAAGCTATTTTAAAATATTTTTTTCTCAAAAAACGGCTTCACATTGCTTTTAAATATTTCTCCTCATTTGTGTCAAACGTCGGTGTAAAATTTAGTTATAGTTCTATTTTCGGTCAACTCTGAATTTTCAAAAATTACAAACAGCACAGCAGCATTGCAAAAGTACATTATTAAAGAAAGAGATTGTGATTTTAAATTTTAAAAAATCATATCTGTAAAATCTACAATATCACACCTTTAAGTAAGGCCATATACATTGTTTTAAAAACTGGGTAATTTTCACCTAATTCTGCTTAATTTAATGCAAAAAAAAAATATTTTCTCAAAAACAGCTCCAAACTTATTTTTCCACTTGTTTCCATTGCTACAACTAGGGACGCTTAAAATAATGGCGCAGGTCTCATTTTCGTAGAAGTTTGTGAAGATTAGAAAATTGGAAATTTAGAAATTATGCGAGAACGTATATGATGGTGGAGTTCCACTCCTTTTCTACACATGCCCCCTTTACGCCTGGTACCCATTGAGGTCAATTTCCTACTTACTTTTATAAATATCATGTATGTGAAGAAAAACTGGCCGAGTCTATCATTCGCCAACAGTTCATTTAGGAAGAAAATAAACAAACATTGAAATAAAAGAAATCACCAGGAGCAATATTGGTTTCCAGTAGTTGTTTCAATATCATTCGTAGTAATACTCTTCAAAAATTGATTTTTCTATGATACATTATACTTCTACTGAATGTCTAAGGAGATTGTACCTTCTTTTCTCGCTTGACTTTTACAATTTGAAGCTATAAATCTAGTACTCGTAGATAAAAAGGAATTTTTGTAGTACAATATTTTTAAAAAGTACATTTTGTACTAACTACGCTTTTTTGATTGTTGGTCTCTCAAACTTTTCGCACCTAATTTGGGAGCAATCCCTCCAGTAGTACTATTTATATATCACATAATATTGTAAACAATTGAGCATGCTACAATACGAATTCGTAGAAGATAAAGCGGTACTAAATCTTTCTCCGATTCTGGATTATGCGGGTGAGGAATTAATCTCTTCCTAATTTTGTCAAAATATTTCTTCTAGTTCTTGTCCCAATGTGTTTATGCCTTTTAAGGGAAAATGGTTAATTTGTAGTACGAGGTTTTAAAATGATATAACCTGCTACTTCAACTTCTGTTCTATATTATTCTATTCTATATTACTTCAACATTTATTTGAATGCATGATCGATTCATTAAAGACCTTTTGTTTCAGACATCGCTCTCTTTCGGCTTGCCTTTATGTTTCCATCCATTTGAATGTTAGCGGATTTGATAAAATGCCCCTGAGCGTTCCATGCGGCATCGTTGGAAGATTAAAGATGAAGCTGTTGTTTCGCTTTATGTCGGAATAAAAAAGGCTATCCAAAATAAATTCTTTTTCAATATTTTACTGCTGGGAAAATTGTGATAAAATTGACATAGATTGCTTGATTGCACCTTCCTTTTTGACTTGTGAGAATTTAGGAAGTAAGAATATTTTGCGTTTTATTAAATGCAACTTGTTTCTTAGGAGTGAGGGGAATAAATGTGTTCACCCCTTCAATTTCATCAAAACATTTTATGCTTAGTGCATCTTCAAATTACAAGATCTATGTCAGTTGAAATACTAACGTGGCAGATAAGATTTATATATTATACGAAATATTCGAACAATTTGCAACATTCTATTGCAAAATAGTTTTCATTTTGTAGGAAGTGTACTTTTTGTATCAGGTTGTTTTTTTTTTTTTTTTTTTTTTTGTGTGTGGAGAAAAGAGCGGACTCATAATGTTTGGTCATGAAAAAACAGACCTCGTTTTACAGAATTTTGGCGCGGACTGATTTTTGAATTACATCTTGGTTTGAAGATGAAAATGCCCCTTTTCTATTTAATGTGTATCTGCCAGCTCTGGTCAACCTATGGCGTGTGGGCAATTTGGGAAAAGAAAATAATGGCCTCCTTGAAAATATAAATGAAGTAGGAAAGAGGAAAAAACAGGCGGTCAATTATAATTTTTCGTGTTTACCGTTCGTGCACGGTGTATGCCACTAATGCATGTACATTGCATGTGCATGTACTGTGTACTGTGCTAATGCATGTACTAATAAGAAATGACACTAATGTTGTACTGTGGGGAAATTATTCTTTATGTTTGCTGATATTAATTTACGTACGAGCATTTATACTTTGATTAAAAATGAGGTCCGTTGACAGTTCATCAGCTATGATTAGTCATCCAATCCGGAACTTTTTAATCCATGTGGAGCATACAATTTCCTACGCACGTTCTTACGCGAGAGAGAAGAGTAGCTCCACCTATAATAGGACACATGCACTTAATAAATTATTTTAATTTTCGTATTTTTTATTTTTTTATTGTAGGTAACAATATGATATAATTTAAATTCGGAACGTATCACTCATATTTTGCTTCAGTAATTTTTTTAATGATTTTATGGTATTCAAATGTACGGTGTTTGGTTTTCCTTTTTTAAAATGATTATACGTAATGGTATTGCTAGCAGGCTGCCACCTGGGAATTGTAAACACGAATTAAAACACTAATAAAAGACTATGGGCCATATTTATAAACCTCATACAGGGGCCTGCCAGGCCTAGCAGGCTGCCAGTTTTCGGTTTTGCGATTTATGAACGGACCCCAGCCAACTCCAGTCGCCCCTTGTCCTCCTAGCAAGCCCCCATATGGCAGGCCCCTAGGAGCTCTGCTAGCAGAGCTTCATGAATACAACCCTATGAATGAATGATTCAATCGTATGCAAGCCTATGGGCATCAATCATTTTGTGTAATTATATGGACAATGAAAACGTCTTCTTACACTGACTCTCTCTCTCTCTCTCTCTCTCTCTCTATATATATATATATATATATATATATATATATATATATATATATATATATAATAATAATCTCGCCTGGCACAGGAAACAATTTTGTTCTCCGTTTCCCGGAAGTAACTTATCATATTTGTTCACCCCAATAAGTGCACTTAGTATACATAACGGAGGGCTGGGAACCACGAAGATCAACGCGATATACAACAAACTAGCACTCCGACTGTGAGCTTACCCCGCCAACCGGGTCTGTGTCTGCACGGATTTTTCTCCAAAAAAGTAAGTAAATGTCTTCAAGGTCATCGCAGAGACATATATTTCCTACGTTGTGTGATGTACTGTTCAGTCCGTTAAAAAAACGCAATGTTTGGGACATTACAATGTTCTATTATTTATCTAGAAAAGGCAAAATAAATTCGCATTGACCCCTTTACGTATACCCATGAACGGTGTAGTTTACGTGTTTTCAAATAAAAAAATAACACACCACTAAGTTTTATTATTTTTTATTAATTACTTTACTAAACACTAAGCTATTTTACCGGATTCGTTGGCTCAGAACATCAACTGATGTCAAAACAGAACCAGTGATGTTTTAGGGTTCGAGCCCCTACGTTGGCAGGAATTTCGGCTCTAGCTAGCTAGTCCTATTCTGGAGGAGACTTCTAGCGACCGACTGGTCTGATCGCTAGTTTTCCGTAGTTTCTCCGATCAACGTCAGGCGAAAGCCGGAGCAGTAACCGAGCACATGGGTCACGGATTTCGCGCGATCTTTCCTTCGTCGTCTTTGTCCTATCCTCTTATTTACATGTAGTACACTACCACACATGCCCGGAGACCAGTCGGAAGCTTAGAGCTTGTCCAGACTGGTGTCGTGCGCCGCTGGTGGGAGATACCTGGTTAGGGAAAACACGCTAGAAGACGTGTAAGTCGGTGCTAGATTTCGCCATCCAGTGGGGGAAGTTCACCGCTACCTCCCGCTAAGAAAAAAGGCTCTACGCCATGTATATTGACCGTAGCAGTCGACGCGCCTTGAACATCAATCAATCGAATTGATTGATTTGATTTTGATTGATTGATTAGTGTTGCCGGGCGCGTTATTGAAACGTGAAGCACAACCCCGGAGACACTAAGCAATCAATTTAAGCTATTTTCAATCGTGAAGCAAAATGTTGGTTCAAAGCAGGCGCCTGCAGAGTGCGGTTTGGACAGAAGGCAGGGAAGAAGTATATTTAAAACAGACAGGACCCGATGCGGAACATGTGTGTATCCCTTAAGTAACACCTCCAGGTGCGCGGTTGCGTTTGTGAGCGTGTCTCTGACGGGCAGTATTGATTGTGGATTCGAAGTAGTGGCCAGTCAGCTGCGTCACCGGCGTCGCTAAGCCCTCGATGGGGTGGAAATCGGATGCCGGCGGGCGAGCGGAGGCTGTGCGGGCTGGGGCGATGGAAAAGGAAAGGGGTGGGCGGACGGGGGGAGTGGGACGCCGTGCAAAGGGCCGCGAGGTGACGGGCGGGCGCGATTGAAAGGCGGCCCACTTCCCCCCACCCCTCGGTCAACCACCGGCTTCTCATCACAGGAGCGTAATTAAAATCGCCCCAGCGGATTTTGTACCCATATTGCTGCCCCCGCACCGAGCCGGACGCAACGACACAAAATGGGTGAGGCTTGGCCAAAAACCGCTGCGGATGACGTAATTTTTAGCTCGATGTGGTATTTATTCCGATGTGATGATGAATAGCGCTGGTTTGGGGACTTTAAGAACCCTGAGTGAAAGAGCTGATACTGATATTTCTTCCTCGGAGAAAATGAAAATTTCTCTTAGAATTTCCTTTGAGGCAAGGTAAAATTTACCAATATGTTTTCATGTGACGATAATAGAATTTTGTGAGCTGGTGGTAAAGAAGTCTGTTATAATGTCAAGAAATATATATGAACTTGCGATGTGTAATTTTTTACATTATGTAATAAGATCAAGAAATATGTATTAGCCTTTTCTACAGGGAACGGAAGTCAGTTATCACTCACCAGATATTAGAGGAACACCTTAAATTTATTATATCAATAGTAGCATTTGTACATCGTTAATTTTATTTGTTTCATAAATTGACGTCGTTATGTTTTCAATTTTATATCTATGCCTTGGAGAAACAAGAGTCAATGTCTATATTCAAAGACTTACATATTGGATGGTTTTCTTACTCCACCCAAAAGACAAAACAATAGTAGGCCAATGTATATCAATGTGAATTTAGGATGTAGAATCGACATTCGACCTACGCTTTTCTTGCACTGAAAGAAGAGACCTTAGAGCACACATTGGCCGCACAAAACTCACATTGGCGCTTCTCGCATCAGGCCGTAGATGTATTATGAGTACGTGCATCGCCTCTCCGGTTACGTTGCGGTCGTTTGCATGGTTTCCGATAAAATCCCAAGTTTGTTACCAACAGTATTAATGACAGGTGACTAATGAATTGTCACAGAATATTTTAACTTCTTTGAATAAAAAGTAAGATGCAGATTAGTGCCGCCCGCGTGATATTGTGAATTTGAATATGTGAGCCGAAGATAAAAAAAATTGTCAACCTCTGTGGTTGAAAATTTCCAGAAATAATTTACTATTTCATAATATGGTGGCCTATTGGGAGCTTCTGAATTTTAAGATTTTGTATCTCTGGCTCAGATTTTTGTGATATTTAGAGATTCAATAGCGTATTGTCATTTTGAGCCAATATTTTAAACTTCGATAGTGTGGAGTCGAGCTGATACCGCATGTGAACATATCATGCCATTTGCATATCCCATTTTGGGCAAGTGGTCGTGGAATATATGTAAACAGCACGCACGAATGAAACTTAAATGATTTATTAAGAATGTATTTCTAATTAATGGCCACAATTTCGAATTCATTTGTCATGTATTTTCGAGGAGAAAATCAGTGTGAGGTGGTTACACAAGGCCCTCTGCATATTCATAAGATAAATTGGGATTGTAGCTCGACGGAAACGGTCAAATGATTTAACTGTTAATTAATCGCCACGACTTCGAATTAATTTTAAAAAAAGGAATGTGAATTTGGCCATTAGAAAAATCAAATTATGTATTGCCAATTGGTCACCATTGTTTAGAAGTAATTGCTACGGATGTTCGGGGAGAAACGGTGCGATCTAGCTAGACTCGACGCCAGCACATATATAAATTAAATTCTGAACGCAGCTCGACAGTTATCAAGGGAAACAGCCAAATAACTTCATTTTTGAGTGAGAAGAAGAATTACGCGGCATAATTTTGCTTTTACAGGATGTTTTTTACACAGGAATAACTCAACAGTTCGCGACTACGTTTTTTTTTCAATTTTCGAAAATAAAGGTAAGATCAAATAAATAATGTTTGTGTATTCGAAAAGCACAATAATTAACTCAAGATTATTGTTATATTTAAAAAGGGGTTTTGTAAAGTAACTTACTTAAAGGTCGTCAAGTTAGTTAAATTCGATGCTTTGGGCGAAAATGGTATATGTAATTATTGTTATTATTATTATTATTTGCTAGAGTTTACAATTTATATAGAAATATAACACCGACGAGGAGGTTCAGTTCATAATATAGACATTAGTTTCGAAATAAAAGAGGATTTCATTTATCAAGGTTTTAAATTCCTGCTATATTTTCAATAAACATACCTTACGATCTCACCATCACAAAAACAGAAAAATCACTATCGGTTATTACAAAAACAAATAAGCCACAATAGAGAACAATGCAATTGATAATTAATTGAAAAAAAAATTAATTGCTCTTCAAACTTCAGAGTGAGCGGCTTCAATAGGCAGACGGGCCAGCCGGCCGTGAGTGGGCTTGCTGGGTGCGTCAAATTTAAATAAAATACACAGGCTCGCCGAAACAGACTTTGATATTGTATTATGTTTCATCAGCAAACCAAAGTAGTCAATGAGGATTAGGCCAAAACTTTGTGAAGTCTGAAAAAGACATCCATAAACTTTAATATCTGATTGAGGAATTACTGTATGCGAGGCCTACTCTACTGTATGTTGGTAAAACTTGGCTAAGCTGTATTTGATGTCATCGTAGTACGTTAAACATTTCTGGTATATGAATACAAGTTTAATTTGTAGGACGTCGAGATTTGTCGAAAAATCGCGTCGAGAGACTCGTTGAAATAATGTTGGGCCGTGGAATCCACATCGATCATGATAATTTTTTTATTGAATATTTACAATGCCTTTGGCAAGTTATGCGCTAGGTAGAAGATGATGAACAACATTGATTTACATATTTATTTAGATTTGTGCACCTTTATTATACAAGATCACGCATCATGACGTAATATTAGTAATGTTAGTAGGAGAAACAAAATAGAATGTCACATCGGGCATAATCACATCAGAAACAATTTCACATGAATCACTTGAGTACAAATGCAAGCTCTGCGAATGCACTGACCTTTTATACCTTTTGTGCATGATCCTACCGCCAAATTTGCATATTGTTACCCCATGGCTTTTGTCACTTCAATGTGAATCACGATGTATGAATAGCTAATCAAAGAAATCTGCTTTGCATTATTTGCAGTTTTTCAATTGTGTCAGACACACGAGTCCAAAAGGACAATGTGCACAACATTGGCGGTCTAATTATTGTTTGATGCTGTGTGATAGCATTATCCCTCAACAGGCAGCTTTTAGAGCTAATTAGGTGTTGTAATTGTGGAATTTTGCTTTTTGCTTAATGTCCGTGAAATGTCTGTAGATTTTAGTTCAGTATAGTATCTACCGGAGTTATGCACACCGATCTCAGCATTCTTAACTTCCCGTGCGTTTACCACGCGGCGCAAGGAAACGGTCCATTTGCAACCGGCGGTGCTACCCGAATTCGTTTACTACGCTCCGTGAAGTCACCAAGGTTAAGCGAACTCGAGACTCGCGGGTTTGTGGTTGGGTGACCGGCCAGGAACCCCGGGATCTAACGTCGTCGAGCCCCTGGCCGAAGGGATAAAAGGCACTGACTGACTACGACGTGACGAGACTTGACTTGATATTATTGTAACGGAGGATTACTCCAGAAATAAAGCACATTAATGGAGGATTTACTCCCCAGTGCAAAACGCTCAACGCCCCTTAAGGGGCTTGGAGACGCGTTGACAAATTAAAAAAAAAAACACCTTCCTCGCTTAACATAAGAGGAGAAAGTATGGTAATCGTGCGCCGGAAATCAGTGATATTTCGACAGAAAAACTCCTCTTGTCGGGACCTGTTAACGAAAACGTGGATAAATACTGTTCAGTAGCAATTTCCTAACAAGCTGTGTAGTCAGAATTTGTTTTGTGAGCCCTACATAATAAGAAAAAGATTGACAGCAAAACGACTCTCTGTTCGTCCAGTCGTCAGTCTTTCTGTGGACAAAATGGCGCATAAGTTAGAAATAATGGCGGACAGTATGTTCTTTTGTAGCATCACCAGTTTTTTCATTGCAAACTACCCACACTGTCTTCTTTTATCCATTCAAGATACTTGTCTTGTGCCTTGAGTAAATCTTGTTCTCTTTGAATCTGCAGAATTAACTTCTAACTTTTGAAGGTGACGTAGTGAGACAAAACTACTTTAAAACGCCGAGAATTGCTTTAAATGTTGAGATTTTGTATTTTATTTAATTTCAAAGCGTAGAAAGTGCTGTATTTAATACATCGCGCTTGATCCTTTTCGGAGAGAAAATTTAATGGCGATAAAAACAAGATTTCATTAAACGGAAAGTTAATAGAGCGACGTGGTTTCCCTGGAGGGAGATAATTCAGGAAATAAGCAAACATTTTGCACCAGTCACTCCAAACTCACTTCAAAAACTCGGATAGAAGGTATGAGAGGTCGGAATAATGAGTAGGAAAACCTCAAACATTTTACGACTGCGCACATTGAAAACAGCTGCAACGGGCCTGGTGTACTAGAAGCGCGATCGCTCAACTAGAGTAAATAAGCTATGAACATTTCCATTACAAACCATGAACTTTCATTAATGTAAGTACGTGTTGCAACGTTGCCACAAGTACGTCGAAGTATTCAGAGAGAGTTTTTAATTTCTCTATAATTTACTTCGGTGTGCGTGCCCCGAGCCGAGCCGAGCCTGAAAGAATGGGCCGAAAGGCCGCCAATTTCACGCGAATGGAAAGCTTTTCGCCCGACAGGCAGAAGCAGCGGAACCTACGCAGTTGTTTTAGTTTGTTTTGCGAGCCACAGTACCGTCCGGTACAAGCCGTAAGGCCAGCACCCGACCTGAGACGTCTTGTGGGGGTGGCGAACACAATTCACCAGATGGCCGACTAGCTCAGTATAGACGTCCCAGTGTGACACATAAATAAAAAAATAGGGGCAGGGTCGAAGATCGTTTATGGATTGATGCAAAATTACAAACAACTCGGGTGAGAATCACTTTCACTAAATTCAGAATATATTCTAAAAATATTGTTGCTATGACAAATAAATACAATGGCACACAAGAAAAAAAACAAATACAGAATACTCTTGACTGTAAAAAAACACACACACACACTAATAACTCACTACACAATTTCCTACTTTCATCTACAACCCAATTGTTTAACAAACACACTTTCAGAAATCCGAAAGAATCGTTAAAATATTACTTTACAAAATGTGAAAGAAACAACATTGAAAATCAAAATTAATACTTTTACTTAACATTACTTTACAACAAAAGGAAACACTTTCCTCTCTAAAATAGAGAATGACTATTATATAATTATACTCTTACAACCTAATCACTATATTAAAATTTGATCTTAAATCCTTGAAAGAAAAGATTGATTCGTCTCACGATTAGAAGTCGAAACAAATTACTACTTTTCTTATCTTAGCATGGAAATCTTACCTCCTTCTCACGTACAGATACGAATAAGTTTCTGATTAACTGAATATCTTACAAAACAGTTATTGGAACGACCTTACTTTGCTGGCGCGAGAGCAGTCGCGTGTCATTTACTTTTCACTAGCTGTTCGGCCTGAGCGTCGTGCTGATTGAGACAGTGCCGAATCGCTTCTTTCGTTCAAGTTATATTTGAATATTCTAGAATTTACTTACAAAATGACAATGATATCAGGAAATGAATCCAAAGACACCTTTATACGAGCACCACTTCAGAGGTATTCAAATATAGAAAGCTGTGAGAAAAACTGGAAAGAGAAATGAATGCAAGCTATTAATTACTGCCATCTATTCAAAATTTCTCTCCCTAATTCTTCCATTATAAATTCATAACGTTTCTTATCTTTCTTCTAAGATTATGTTTAAATCAATTTATAATAGAATAATTACCTCTTCTGGTCTTCTAGAAGAGTTTTCCTCGAAAAAGTTGCAAATCTGAAATCCGCTGCAATGTCACTTCCTGGGGTACGTTTTCCATACGTCCGCCCAGTTCAGCTGCTACCTTCAGAAAGAACTTTTTCTTTCATCCGACCTCCGGTCTCGCCCTTGGTCTATGGTGGCGGTCTCTCTTGTTCTAAGTTCTAATTATCATTCCAAATATTCATCCGCGTTGGCGCGCGTTCAAAATATTCCTTTCCCTCGCTTTCTTAGGGCGTATGTGACACGTTTTCGGAATCTAAGAAAACGGACGGTCACAGTTTATTGTTGCATCAACATCGGTGGTCATTAGCAACAATTGAATTTTACATGCGGTTACAGCTGTAGTAGTGTTCAGTTATGATAACATCAGTATATTTACAATAACAGATTCTCACATTAACAGCAATTTTTAATTGGGCAATACACGGAATAACAACACTAAGTGAGCCACTGTGAGGACAATTTATACAGTTACAACTAATACATAATAAACTTATGGCCGGTTGCATAAACGTTCGATATGGAATCCATAAGCTTATTGGTTCAATAAAATAGTCGATAGCGGCAAGAAGTGTTTCTATAACAACCAATAAGACGTATGGAACTTATAAAGCTTTTCATATCTTGTAGGTACTGAAGCGGTTCTACTAATCTCGATCAGGTTTTTCGTCCTTTTCCCTGATCCATTGAGCAAATGCTGAGATGGCCCCTTGTTTTGTTTCTGGACATAAATGTAACTTCATTTTCTGTGCACGTCTTCTAGAATTCAGTGGGAAATACAATTATTCAAATAATCGTTTCCATGTTGTCGCGGCAGGAAGTAATAAGAGCCAAAATTTATTGCTTATTAAAATTTTTTACATGGGAGTTTTTTGTTGTTTTTTTCTCCCTTTCAAAATTCAAAATTGAAGTAGTATATGACTTAGTGTAGGGATCACAGAATTTTGAAAATGTGCACACAATTCACTTTTCCCCATAGCACGTAATACGCAGTTTTTAACTGTTTTTTTTTGACGTAAAATAAATAAATAAACTAATACTTATAGATTCCACAAATAAGCAACATGGTGGCACTTCGCACTGCTTCAACAAACAGCTGTTTACTAGTTCAAGGTTATTGGTGGTTCTTGGCGTCCGTATGTTTTTTTTCGAGTTTTATTCAGTGTGTAGTGTGCGTTTTTGGGTATTTTGTGTGTTGAATATTAGTGAATTCTATATTGACACATGTATTCTGCGTGTAATATTCCGAAAACGTGTATTTCCGTTGAAATCTCGAAATCGATTTTCCGCAGCATTACCTAACTTTCTCTGTACTACGTATATTACGCCGTATATACGTATTGCGACTCCCACTTTTCGGTAACGTCGTTTACCTTGGGGTAATCATCTCAGGATTGACGCACTCTCCTGCTTCCCTGGTGTCGGCTTCGTCGTCAGCTTTGTCCGTCTGCTCCTACATGGCGGGGGGAGAATGCATGCGTGATTTGGTCTTTTGTATGCGTAGACATTGAAATATAATAATAATAATAATAATAATAATAATAATAATAATAATAATAATAATTATTATTATTATTATTATTATTATTATTATTATTATTATTATTATTATTATTATTTCATTTATAATTAATTTGCATGCTTTGTTTCAAGGGGGATCCCCAAGGTGAGGCCACGTATTACATTAGTGGTCGTTAAACCATCTTCAACCTGCCGCGGCGCCCCGGAACTTCTTGACAGCAGAGTCGGTCGCGACACACCTACGCCCTCTGAGGTTGCAGGCGGACCAGCCGCTCTGGTCACCTGCGTTGGCCCACCTCGGTGGCGACGGCGACGAAAAGGGCAGCGGTGGCGGCACACGCCCCTCGGGAGCGTTGGGTGCCCCGCGGGCGGCCTCGCATGGCGGTGATACGGCCCGCGACGTCGTCGGCGTCGTCGGCAGCAGCGGTGTTGGCACGTGTCATCAATGGAGCCCAGTAATTGCCACGTCGGCCAGACGATCGAGCACCGGCTGGGCGGCGTCCGTCCTCAATGCGATGTTGCCCGAACAGCATGTTCGCGGCCGGCAATAGTAGCTGTGGCGTGTAGGGTGGTAATACTAGGAAACTCGGGTAATAGCTGTGGCGCTATCGGCCCGCGGTCATGTCCGCCGCTCGTTTCCGCAGAGTTCTTCCCGTACGAGCGCGAACGCGTGAACGCCCACACGCCAACTCCCTTCGGCATGGCCATCCGGGCCTCTCTCCCCGATGGGAATGCCCCTTCGGCAGGCCGTCGCTCCGGTCGAGGGTGGCTTTGGAATGCGCGACATTTTGTGCCGAAATTTGGCGGTACGGCGTGTCCGATGAGCAATGCACATTAGCTCACCCTCCGCCATCCCCTTACAGAAGACCTCTTTGTTTCCGCCTGCAGAAACCCAGCGCCGCGAGCACCGTTTCTAGCAGCTCTCCGGCCAACTTCGACGAGCTCCAATGCTAGGGAAATAGTATTCTGCGCACTCGCCAAATTTCACCATAAGCGACTGTCCGATTACAGTATTTATACGAGAAAGTAATTAGAGGTGCTAAAGAATTTCACAGACTTTCTCTTAGTAAGTTTTTCTAATTTCCTTGGTGTGGACTGGCACTGTACAGTCTTGCATGCTGCCATCTATCGCCGTCCAAAGTAAATTTTTTTGAAATTTTCATAACTTTTCTGTTTCCAAATAGCAGAATTGAAGTTTTATTTTAAGAATATTAAAGAAAGATAAAACCTTGTCCTAAATACAATTTTCATTCAAGAATTTGGAGCCGTTTTGAAGAAAATTGCATTAATAATACCTGTAAATGGAAATTTGAGGTTGCTTTTCACAGGAATATATTGAGTTTTCGAGAAACGCCATTGAAAGTCATTTGAAGCACATCCACTCAGACATGCAATAATGTATACAATGTACTCATTGAAATGTGCATATCAACTGCGTGAGAGATATTAAAATAATTACATTTGTGTAATTTTTGAAGAAACAAAAGAGTCACCAAAATTAACCTTGTCATATTAAACAGTGTCATTACCACTATCCTGGAAATTATTAAAAACTTTTGAAGCCGTTTTTGAGAAAATGACATTTCAACGTTTCTGAAATGCGTTTCAGAATTTTTAGCTAATTTTAACAAAAAACTGTTAAGTTTTCGAGGAACTTTATTTGAAATTATTTAAAGTACATGTACTCATAAATACAATAACGTGAATAAATTGCCTCTAACGTAAATATTACTGACGTGAGAGACAAGTAAATAAAAACTAAAGTTTTGTAATTTTTTAAAAAACAAAAGAATAGAGAAGTATGGCGTTTATGTCTTCGTATAGTTTTTATTTGGTTCTGCGAAAAAATGAAAGAAAAATTTGGAACCAATTTTGAGAAAATCTTTTTTTTTTTTGTTAATTCTTCTTAAATTTGCAAATATTGCACGCAATATTGCGCGAGAACCACTAACATTTTCAAAAATATCTACATGACCTCATTATAAGAACTGATTATGAGCAGCAAATTTCATATGAGGGAAAAATCGCTATCATTAATTATGAAGTTGCATGAAGACGCCCAAATAATTCAAACTTTTGCAATTTTCGAAAATTCAGAGATCAGAATTTCAAATTTTCAAAATAGTCAGAATTTTTCAGAAATACATCTGGATCAGTTTTTGAGAAAATCTTGTTTCCGTATTTTTTTAAATTGCAAATATTGCAAGCACTATTGTAGGAAAACTACTAAAATTTCCATACAAATTGACATGACCTTAATGAAAGAACTATTTATGGACAACTAATTTCATTTGAATGGAAAACCTCAGTCTTCAATTTTATAGTTGTAGTACAGCGGCGATAAAATTCAAACTATTGCAATTTTCGAAAATTTAGAGCTAACCGTGTAAATCGGACTATGCCACCTTTATAAGTGTATTTTACTCATCTTACAAGAAATTGAAAGAAAAAGTTGGAGGCGTTTTTGAGAATATTTTGAAAATGTTCATGGGTCTTCATGTAATAGTACCCCCAAATTTTAGAGAACGTTTCTCAAAATCTTACATCTTTAACTAGAGCCACATTGAGAGGGGTTTCTTCAATTAGGAAGAAATCCTACGCACGGTTTAGGCGCTATTTGTGTTCACAGACTGACGGACGAACAGACGGAAAGACTCACGGATGGACGTTTTGCTTTCAATTGTTAATTGGGCATCAAGGATTCACAAAACCGGGATTCCGGCTACACCACGTGTTAGAGGAATTTTTATGTTAATTGACTGAATTTATTATACATTGGATTTATCCACTTTTTCGTTGTAATGACCACGCAATGAATTTTTGTGCCGAAAATCGTATATTACGTAGCATATTCGTACGTAAACGAGAAAGTAAAAATGTACATCACATATTACGTACCAACAAAAACTAGATATAAACTACGAAGAATAAATCTAAATTGAAAAAGTAAAAGTTATCTAGCTGACCAATGGAACAAAATAAAATATTTAAATGAATAAACTAATTGTTTTATGTATAAAATCTTTGGACTTAGGATTACCAATGTAAACATCATAAACATCAGTTGTGTTTACCAGTTCTAAAATGTACGCTATAGCAAAACTGTGTCAATATGAGTTGTTCTCCAATATTTATACATTTAGAGTTGCCTCTCATACCTGTCTTTGCTTTTTGTGGAAAGAAATATTTTCATGACTTTGTCAGCTTCTAATATTTTATCCGCAGTATCTTCAGTACTTTACATATGCAAATATTTCTTGCAAACACTATGCAATGCCTACTAAAATATTTTTCAGAAGCAATACACCGGTAGCGGTAGCTCAGTGATCTGATGTCACTGCCGCGCCTCTGACCGGGAGGTCCTAGGTTCGAGTCCTGACGGCAGCAGGATTTTCGATACTAGCTTTTCAGCTAGGTCGAATTCAGTCGCTGTCTGGAGGAGAATTCTATCGGCCGGCTGCTCTGATCGGAAATTTTCCGTGGTTTCTCCGATCAACACCAGGCGAATGCCGGAGCAGTCCCCTTCCAAACTGGCCACGGACCGCGCGCGATCTGTCCTTCCTCTTCCTTGTCCTATCCTCTCCTCTTACATACACACTTACACTAACATGCACTACACTACCACATATTCCGGGAGACCGCTCGGGAGCATAGAGCTTGTCCCGACTGGGGCGGTGGGAGAGTCCTGGTTAGGGGGAAACCTCACTAGCCGACGGTAGGTCGGCGCCGGATCTCGCCATTTAGCGGGGAAAGGTCACCGCCATCTCCCGAGAAGAAAAACATATGCTACACTAACGGGACTAATGATCGAAGCAGTTGACGCGTCCGGAAACACGAAAAAATCAATCAGTCAGAATCAATGTGACGTCATCTAACACTTTCCTTTCATTGCTAAGATGTGCTTCAATTTCTCAAAATTTAGTTTATTCTTAAATAGAAACGAAAAAATATTGGACATGTGTATATAGGGGTATAATTGCACTCGTGAAATATAAAAAAACGCGCTTATATCGTCACTCGTTTTCTTAAATATATCACTTGTGCAATTATCCCCCTCTTTATACATTCGTTTCATTAATTACTAAACTAATCACTATTGAAGTTTCAACTCACGGTGCAAGATAAATTAACTTTATTTTGTTATTATTTTCCAGTATCTTCAATTAAAATAAAAAAAGTAATCGTTAATAATTTTACCAACAATACACGTAAGTACAAAGTAAAATGTGGAGAGAGAGTCAGCATGTCATAATTTAAAATGGATTTCTTAATCAACAACGTTCAATGGATAGACGGCAAGCCGAAACGTATAGAGGCCAACAGTCAGTGAAGGTCGGGACCAGAATGTGGGAACAGAGCTATCAAGGAAAATAGGGAAGGGCGGGGAAGGTGTTGGATCAAAGGGGTGAGGGAAGGGAGAATAGGGAGACAAGGAGAGCAGAGGACGTGCAGTGCATGAAAATGAGAAGAGGGACGGAACTATCCCCCTCCACGTCTCCCTAGCGTTGTTCACAGACGGACAGACAGACGTTTTGCCGTCAATTGATTTTTCGATATTAAAGAGCCACAAAACATGGATTCTGGCTACACCACGTAGAGAAACATTTTTTCTATATATCTTTGACCGCGGTGAATAAGCTGTAAAAAAAGAACTTTAAAATTTTACAGGGAAGCGAAACACAACTTGCCGGTGGCGCTAGCCGAATTCGGTTACTACGCTCCGCGAAGTCACGAAGGTTAAGCCAATTCAAGACTCGCGGGTTCGTGGTTGGGTGACCGGCCAGGAACCCCGGGATCTAACGTCGTCGAGCCCCTGGCCGAAGGGATAAAAGGCACTGACTCACTGCGACGTGACGAGACTTGACTTGAGATTATTGTAACGGAGGATTACTCCAGAAATAAACCACATTAATGGAGCATTACTCCCCAGTGCAAAGCGCTCAACGCCCCTTAAGGGGCTTGGAGAAGCGTTGCGTCAAGGTGTAGATGCAACAAATTTATTTAAAAAACAACAACAAAAAAAACAAACTACAAACTAATGCTATAAATAAAGAATTAATGATATTATAAAACAACCTACACAAAACTAGTGTTGATTCAATATCACTTTCGTTTGAATATCATTAATCCCTGATTTAATTCATTTAAACGTTGTTTTTTGCTCTCCTGTAAAATTAATTGTCATGACTTATCAGCTTATTCACCGAGGTCAAAGATATAGCAACTAATTTATCCATTTTTTGTTTCCAGAGTATGGCTATAGTTTTCTTCTGCACCTTTATAAGTGTAAAAACTTTGTGTTGTTGTTTTCCGCCCTTTATACTATAAGTTTATAGTGCGGAGCAAAAGGGAGCAAGTGAAAGGGAATAGTGCGCCGGGGCCGTGTCAGGCTGCGCTGCGCGGATGCACCTCGAGAACGTCCCCCCCCCACCTCCCTCTCCGCGTGAAGAATGGCCGTTATTGTAAACTTGCGCGCTGCTTCTGTTGTGCAAAGTTTATAGCAACGTCGTTAAGATGTAGACAAGGGGTTTAGGAATGCTCGAGCTGTCTAGAAGGTATAGCCGACGGGAAATATTTTGATTTTTTTGTGGGTGATCTATTGCGAGGCTTGATTAATGAAGCTTTAAACAAGAAGAATGATGTATGGATTTCCACACGGTTAAATGTGTTGAATGAACACCTCGTTTGAGAAAGTAAGCGAGATAAGAAACTAGTATATTATAGAAACCTATTTATTATAGAACAACGCCACGATACTATATTTCATGAAATTACACTGACCTCAAAATTTAAACTTTCCGATCATTGTATAATTTTTCAGTAGTGATCTTTTACATTTCTGACATGCTGGTTCTGGAACGGAAGTATTTGTCTATCATATGAGGCTTTTTTGCAAAATCAAAATGAAAATACCAAAAAATGAGACGCGCGCACATGCAAGATTACAATTAATTTATTATCATACAAAGGAATGCTTCTTACTTATTATTTTACTCACATAAACGCTACTATATTATACTTATGAACAAAACATAGAAATATGTGAAGCATGGTATATACAGATTTGAAGAAAAAACATAGTCAAATGGATAAATGCCTTATTATGTATTAAGAATTGTAAGACCACGGTTTGATTTTAACGTCTTAACTTGGTTTAAGAAACTTCTTTGACTTTTCACATGTGAGATGAGAGTGAATTGTACCTCGTTAGTTTCATTGATTTGATTGATTTTTTCGTGTTTCCGGGCGTGTAAACTGCTTCGGCCATTAGTCCCGTTAGTGTAGTGCATGTTTTTTCTCGGGAGATGGCGGTGATCATCCCCCGCTGGATGGCGAGATCCGTCACCGACCTACCGTCGGCTAGTGGGGTTTCCCCCTAACCAGGACTCTCCCACCAGCGGGGCACTGCCCCAGCCGAGACAAGCTCTAAGCCCCGACCGTCTCCAGGAATATGTGGTAGTGTAGTGCATGTTAGTGTAAGTGAGTGTGTAAGGGGAGAGGAGAGGACAAGGAAGGGGAAGGGCAGATCGCGCGCGGTCCGTGGTCCGTTTGGTAGGGTACTGCTCCGACATTCGCCTGGTGTTGATCGGAGAAACGTCCTCCAGGCAGCGACTGAATTCGACGTAGCTGAAAAGCTATTGTCGATAATCCTGCCACCGTCAGGACTCCAACCTAGGACCTCCCGGTCAGAGGCGCTGCAGTGACATCAGTTGATGCACTGAGCTACCGCTACCGGTACCTCGTTAGTAACCAACAGTAATCTGCAAGCATGTTTTTGTTCCAGTTCCCTTGATATCTGCCTGCCAATTCATTTAGATCCTGGTGAAATCTTTGTCCTTGCTCTTCGCTCAGCATTCCTAGATGCTCAGGAAAATAGCCCAGAATGTAACATTTAAGTTTTATGCTCATCTTGCACCATAAATCATAGATTGACACAAGCATTCTATCCACCATTTGTTTGAATCCTTCCTGTTATCATGGAAGTTTTTTATCACATACCGGAATTATTTCCATACTAATAGTTCTATAGCTAAATCTTGAAAATTAGCATCAGATAAAATATTTCTGATTTCTGGACCTGTGAAGATACCTGTTTTGATTTTTCCATTACTGACGCCATGGAATCGATGACACCACCATTGGTGCACCTTCATTGTTTAGTGCTTCAAGGAATTGCTTCATAAGCCTAAGTTCGATATGAAGGGGAGGTTACAATTTGTCAGACTTTTCAACAACAGTTTTTTTGGTTTATGTTTTTCGAACCTTCAATCCACTGTCTGCGAGGCCATTCTTTTTCGGTCTAAAGAGTAACCTTGCTCGACTGCCCCACTTACCCAGAAAAGAGGGGTACGTTGTGTAACCTCCTTGTAAAACAAATAGAATACCTAAGGCATTAAAATTTTCACTTGTGTTTCTAATACAGAGATTTACAGAGATTATATACAGTTCATACAGAGATTTATCTTCAAACAAAGTTTGTTGTTCGTAAATATTTCTTTCATTAAAGTGAGGCCATTTTTTAGTAGTTTTCGTGCGATAGTGCCTGCAATATTTGCATAGTTAAAAACAACAAAAACATGATTTTATCGAAAACGGCTCCAAATCTTTTCTATAAAATTTTGGTAGGGTTAGTGCCAAACAAACCCTATACTATGAGATAAACGCCATATTGCTCTAATCTTTTGTTGTTTTCTTAATTATAAAATTGGATTTTTTTTATTTGTCTTTGACATCTGTAATATTTTTATTAGAGGCGATTTCTTTACATTATTGAATTAATTGGTGCACGTGCTTGAAATAATCTCAAATAAAGTTTCTCAGAAACTCAACAGTTTTCTATAAAATGAGCTCAAAATTTCTGCATTTTTAGAAATCTCAATCGCCATTTTCTAAAAAATGATAAACTTTTTTCTTCAAACTTATCAAATAAATAGTGCTAATTGCACTGTTTAATATGATATAAAGTTCTTTTTTTAATTTTTGTCATTAATATGCACATTTTAATCGATTTGTACCCATTATTGCATTTTAAGTCGAATTGCTTTAAAACATCAAATTAATTTTTTTTGGAAAACTCAGTAGATGACACTCACTCCTGTGAAAAAAAGCTTCAAATTTCGCATTTACAGTAAAGCTAAAACGCCATTTTCATCAATATGGCTCTAAATTTTTAAATGAAAATTGCGTTTTAGGACGAGGTTTCACTCTTGTAATATTGCCATTAAGTTATATTTCGATCTACTATTAGAAAACCGAAAGGTTGAGAAAATGTTTTGGCGACGACAGATGGCAACTGGCAAGAGGATGGGACAACACGACAATGCGAGTACACACGAAGTAATATAGAAAACATTACTACGAGAAAGTGTGAGCCATTCTGTAGGACTTCTAGTGTACTGTTTCACTCGTAATAGAAATAAACCTTTCAGTCAACAAAATCACGGACCGTGCTACATCTTTCGTATCTCTTCACGAATACCACGCGTGGGGGCAGCACTGTAACACAGCGGTGACGTTTTTGCGCTGCACTAGGGTGGGTTTCAGTGCAAAAAATGGAAAACGCTATTAGTGTAAAGGGGCCGATGCTCAGTCTGGCAAGCATGACTTGATTGCTCTTACTAATTTGCAATGTGGGCAATGATGGCTCGTTTACCGTTTTCCTGACTAGCTGTACGTCCACTTCAAACTAAGTTATGGTCACCTGATTGGAAAAGCCGACCCAGAGCTTTGTCCCTGGTGTGTAGTACAAGTGTCAACATCCCATCTTGTTCGTAAGTGTTAGAACTTACCAAGTGTTGAGGATGCGAATATAGCTTGAGTTGTTTGGGAGAGCTTCTGCAGATGTTTCGTGTTCAAAGCAAGACTCCTGCCGCTTGATTTGATTTTTTCGTGTTTCCGGGCGCATCAACTGCGTTGGTCATTAGCCCCGTTATTGTAGTGCATGTTTTTCTCGGGAGATGGTGGTGATCTTCCCCCGCTGGATGGCGAGATCCGGCGCCGACCGAACGTCGGCTAGTGAGATTTCCCTAATCAGGACTCTCCCACCAGCGGGGCACCGCCCCAGCCGGGACAAGCTCTAAGCTCCCGACCGGTCTCCCAGAATATGTGATAGTGTAGTGCATGTTTGTGTAAGTGTGTGTGATAGTGTAGTGCATGTTTGTGTAAGTGAGAATTCTAGCCGGCCGCTAGAATTTTCCTCCAGACAGCGACTGAATTCTACCCAGCTAAAAAGCTAGTGTCGAAAATCATGTCGCTGTCAAGACTCGAACCCAGGACCTTCCGGTTAGAAGCGCCGCAGTGGCATTAGTTGATGCACTAAGCTACCGTTCCCGGTTCTCCTGCCGCAATTTAATCGTTTGACACAAGGAAAAAATTAAAGTTTTCAAGATCTCTTAGTTTACCTCAGCGTAAGAATTCTTGAGTAGTGAAGAAGTTAGTTTTATATGTCTGGTCGAAAGAGTAATCACTCTCTTCTGTTTTTTCGTAATTCGTGCGTGTTAAATATTACTCAACGATCGCCTGCCAACGCACTATTCACGGAGTCTTCAATGCTGGAAACTAGACGCACTACCAACGTAAAAATCAAACTTTCAATGCAGACAAAACACGTATTTCTTAGCCTTTTACACAGGCGAAACGAGTCTCCATGAAACTGCTCGATTTCTGGTTCTTCAAAAAATGCGATCGTATCGCGTTTATGTGGAAAGAAGCAGGATTCCGCGAAATGGCAACAATGTGCAATGTTGTGTATTTTGGTCATTCTTGGTGTTTGTTTTGTGATGCGCTCTCATGGCCTTGATGGTAAGCAGTTCAAAATTTCAAAGCAGTTCAGTTCTTCCAAAGAGTTGCATACAAAAAAATGAATTCCCTTTCCCTTTGGAAGACAGCCCGCCATGTTTAGAAAAAATAACTAAGTCGAATACGGATGTTTGAAATGTATACCCTTTGCTGTTAATTAGCGTCAAAGAATTGCTATTAACGATTGAACTCCAAGTACAACTCCAAATTTCAATTAATTTTGACCGCCTATGTGCTAACAAAAGAGAAAGGCTTTTACTGGGAATCAACATCCACTTACGTTACTTATTCAAATCAGAGGATGGATGTGATACAATTATAAAAGTGACCAAATCAGTTGCCTTTTAAAAAAAAATTAAAACTTGAATTGACAATAGTTTCATTTCTATAGTAAAAATATTATTATGAACTGATCGGCTCATATTACTCTGTCAAATATATTATAAAATTGTGTACATATCAGTAATTTTATAGGACTTAAATAAATAAATTTAAAAAATCTGTAATATATTTCTCGAAAAGGAGTTTTACATTTTCTTGTATATGTAAATGCGGTTTTGCGAACATTCTTCAATTGCTGGAAAATAAAAATAATAGGAATACAACAGCCTGTAACACAAGTTAGCCAAGATCGTCTGTGAAATTAATGGGTATAATATTTTTGTTCCCGTCGTCGACCAAGTCGCTCAGTTTAGTGTGGAAATCAATGAACTGCTTACATAACTGAACTGACCGTAGAAGCACAGAAAACTATGGACAACACCGTCATACCACAGTCGTGAAGGCTGGGAGGATATTTATATTAAAGTAGGGCCGATCCCTGCAAAGTCGGGACGGACGGCAACCCCGGTGGCGCGGTGAGTGCGGGGGTCCCCCGCGGCCGCGCTCCCTTTTGCGGCAAACGTCGTTATCTGGCCGTCCACCCTTCATTAGCGGCGCGTCCCTGCACTTGGCCCCCGTCTGCACCGCTCGCCCACCGGCCACGCCCACCCCCACGCCCACGCCCACGCTCCACCAAAATAGGCCGCGTCCACCTCTGTTAACGACGCTGGACGAGCTGGCGAAGAAAACGCTTTCGGCACAGCTGTCAAAGATGATTCTAGTATGTTGTAACAAAATAAAAACAAAGAACTTAAAAATAATATTCACAAAATGAATACCACTTATTATATATTTAAAAAAAAAAATAGTGATTATATATTGTGACGTACCAGACTGTCATACAATATTTTGATGAGAATTGGGGACAAAAATGTATTAAATTCATCTTAAAAAGTGTAAATGTTGAGGGCATAGGCATGCAGGCAGGATGTTCTTTAGCAACCAGGGAAGCGGAAGTAAATAAACATAGCGCGGCAAGTAACGGACAGAAGATTGTGATATAAGGGCATGTAGGATTGGTGATAAATTAGTAATGGGGTATGATGTAGAAGGAAACTGGAGATTGTTTTGAAAAACAAGAGACAAGAAGGTATGAAAGTTATGGAGGGTTGAACTTCGTAATATTTGAGAGAGGAGCTTTAGACCGCGTACCGTGCACATCGTACGGCAGAGGTCATTGTAAATGATAAATGCGGGACTTGGTGGAATTTTGTGGGAAATAATTGAGCAGTGAGGGCTTATATTTTGTGTGCGTAATTCTATTTGGAACTTTGAATAATTCTGGCACCTGGAGTAGTAGGTAAAACAATAAGTTGATGAGGACATTGATCCGGCAGCGGACCGAGAACAAGATACAAGAGAGAAGATAGCTTGGAGCGGTTGATTCTTCCTGGCGTCATCGTCCGCGCATGGATATATAAATAGTAAGAATAATCGCGCTATTTACAATTTTTACAATCGGTCATGACCAGGGTGACATTGCATGTTTAAAAGGATTATTCGATTAATAAACTTATGACGTTCTTATTCTGAAAAAGAAAAGCTGATTATCATTTCTTTAGCATCTTGTGCAATCCCTAGTTTAATAATTTCTTTCCAGAAACAAATTTCAGATTCCTCGCTTCATCCGTATGGAAAGCGGATCGAATGATTCTAGTTTGCTAGGAAGAAAGTAAGTACCGGCGACGATTATTTTGGTAAGAATCCAACCGGCAGAGCTAGTAGGATCATTATTTGCCTTTAGATGCGTTTGTGGGAAATTTAAAATTGCAACCCGTTCCTGGTGTCCAAAAAATTATATAAATTCGGAAACCGGTTGCAGAAATAATTTAACAGAAACGGAGAGCGTTTCAATATCTGTATGCTGAGAAATTCTGGAATTGGAATGCTTCTTTTTCTCCAAAAAATATAAAACTTTCTAGTTAGAAAATTATCTGCACATCGTAAGTAAACTGCATTTGTTCAGCGATATCCCTCTTGAAAAACAGTGGAGGAGCAATGCTTTAAAGAAGAGCTTTTGGCTGTCAGAATGGGAGGCGTGTTGAAATCGACAAAATACGTGAACTCTTTTCTCTACTGTAAGGAAATAGGACATAAAACAGAAAACATTTGTCAGTGAAGAGTTAACAATCCACACATTCATTATCTCCATACCATTTTCTTGTTCTAAATATAGAACTTTGCCAATAATATTCTCTATTAACTAGCTTGATAAAAGAGTAAGGTAATCTTATGGAAACGGCGCAGGTCCCTTTTCCGTGAACTCTGTATTTTTTTAAAACTGCGTAAGTGCGATTGGTGATAGGGACATTTTTCTTCACGAAATTTGTTCTAATAGATCTTGAAATAAGGTCATGTACAATGTTTTGAAACTACCAGTAGTTTTGCCTAAGTTTTACTTAAGAACTCAATTTTAATTTGTTTTTAAAATGGCTTCAATTTTCTTTCTCAGACAGTGCAAAGACGCAGCAAATATATTTTTCTTTGAACTCTTTGAATTTTTGAAAATTGCAAAAGTTACAAATGACACTATGCAACATGATTTTCGACGATCATCTAATTTTCGGTTTTCCTAATCCATATTTTTGCGCTAATTTCAGACACTTTTAGTTTTACTACCACGTATAGTTTTTTGGAAAATCGACTTAGCTCATTTTTCATTGAAAAGTGAATTTTCGGAAAGGGGGAATTTTATTAAGAGGAAAATAAATTTCATTTTGGTAAGTGAGGGTAATTGGCCACACTTACATCCCTTGTCTGTTAGGTTAACAACACAGTGTCATTGTTGCCATAATGTTGTGAGGTGCTGTAATATTGTGTTCGTGCAGTTTCTTGAGAAATGAGTTCAGATGTAATGGAATAACTCAAACGTGTTCTTCTATTTTGGGGCAACTACGTAATATTAAGCAAGGAAAGGACATTAATCGTTTTCTGAATATTGTCTATTACGAATATTTCGGCATAAGGCTGAGTGATCAAGACAAAAGCTGGGTTGCACACAAGGAATGCCATACATGTGTTGAGACAGACTGAAAAATTTTATGAAAGATCAATCCTTTTTACAATTCCAATGTGGGAGTGGTGGTGGTAGTCACAAAATCTTGAAGAGGCTTGTTATTTTTGTACGATTAATGTTCCTGACCACAACGTAAAAAGAAAGAAAATATAGAATGCCCTAGCATTCCTTCCACTGTGGGACCCCTTCCGCATAGCGAATCTCTCCCTGTTCTAATTCCACCTACCAAGATGTGTCACATGTAGTTGAGAGTAGCTCAGCAAAATAAAGCGATGATGCTAATGATTACTGGTAGAAGATTTTGCATTAAAATTATTCAGTAAAAATGATTTAAATAGTGATTTGCATCTGACAAAAAATTCCGCTGAATTGCTTGGTCAAAACGAAAAACAAAAAAACTTCTACTACATGCAGCAACACTCTGTTGGCACAGAAATAGAGAAAAGCAATTAATAAAAATCTTTAAAAAGGAAGGCAGTATGAGTTTTTGCTGTGATGTTGAGGGTATAATGAACTTTTTAATGTCACTTATGATGCAAATCAGTGGATATTGTTTACAGTTCCGTCATCAAGTAGCTTCAAAGGTATACTTTTACATACCAGAAATTTGTTTGCTTCAATCCCTATGACATATTCAGTACTTCTTAAGGAATTTTATGAAAATATCAAAGCTTCGATGAAATTCGTGAACTATGAAAAAACATTCTTGGGTAATTTGTGAGGATTTGAAAGTAGTAGAAATGTTACTTTCTCAACAAACCAGCTACACAAAAATTCCATGTTTCCTTTGTGAATAGTACAACCGAGCTGATGACAAGCTCTGGAAACCGCTTCAAAGAACGTAACGTAATCAATGAACCAACTGTTCAACTGGCAACATACGACTACTTCCACTCCTCCGCTTACAATCGCTTGCTTTAAAAAAGCAGTTAACTAAAGCTCTTTCAAATGATGGCCACTTCTTCGAGTACTGGGTAAATAAATTTCCGAAAGGATCTTAAAAACAATTAGAAACTTATAGAAGGATCTTTCTGAGTCCGCAGATTAAAAATTACATGAAAGACAATTATTTGAAAGCACAGTAAATTCAGTGGGAAAAAAGCTTGGGTTTGTAAAAAGAAGTTGTGGCGAAGTTTACGGGTAACAAAAAAGATCCAAACTACAAAAGTATTGTTAAAACTGTTGCAGAATTTCATGGAATCAGAATGGAAGATGAGTGTAAAATTTTATTTTGTACTTTTCATATTAATTTTTACTTTCGAATTTCAGGATGTCAGTGAAGAATAAGGTGAACGTCTCGACCAGTATGTGAAAGACACGAAAAAGAAATATCAGGGGAGGTAGAATACAATCATGATGGCTGGATTACAGGTTTATACCAAAGACAGACGGCACTAGTGAAGGAAGACATTCAAGAACGAGAAGTTCCAAATCAGTGTTGAAGAACTTGAAGTGAATTAAATGAAAAAGAGAAATTAAACTATCTTTACCTCTGGATTTGGTCTTCGTAATATTTAATGTTTTCATAATAATAAACATAGTTAAGTATATAAATACCATTGTGCCGTAAAATGCAACACATTTCAATTCTATGCAAGGTTACCAAACACAGGTTTTTTTTCTAAATGAAAACCAGTTATTTTCGTTGTTAAAACAATGCGATTTTAGTTAAAATTTTAAACACGAATTGTGCAAAAACCTTAAGTTCTAGAGAAAAACTGAAATCAGATTTGAAGTTAGAATAAAATATAGATTTAGAACCACCTTTTGGTCATGAAACATCGTTCCGAAAGTTATAAAATGAAGCATAATGTTATAGAAGTTTCTTTTTCTTAATGTAACATAAGGTTTTATGAATCGTAAGTTTTACATTATCATTATTGTTGTTATTATTGCTGTTATTATTATTATTATTATTGTTATTATTATTATTATTATTGCTGTTCCTTTACGATTATTTTTATTATTATATATATATATATATATATATATATATATATATATGTCATTTATATTACCTTATTTATTTAATTCGTTGCCATCAGGTTATACCAAATTGCAATTTAAATAAATTTATCTTATCTTATTTTAAATGTACTGTTTGGGTCTATATGACATTTTGTCAAAAATAAAGGAAAGCATGTTATGCATGTGAATTGGAAGTATGGTAGTACAGTCTAGTCTAGAAAGTACGAGTAGTTTGCTCAAATGACAATTTTACATATAATTATTTCTGTACGCCGTCGCATTTTGAACAGTTATAAAATATCAAAATTCTGAGCACAATGCAAAAATTAAGTCAGAACTTGTACTCAAGTAAGCAATAGAAAAGTTCAAAGTATTTCGTTTTTTAAAGTAAAATATTTTCAAAGAATAAAAAAACGTAGAACTCCAACACGTTTACCCAAGTAAATAAATAATATATTAATAAATAAATAATTTCAATGCCACACAGAAACACAAAATACTTTAGACATCAATAAAATTGAAGGAATGTTCTCTCGCGTGTTCCAGCAATTCCGTCAGTAACTGCAAATTATTTCTTGGAGTACATATTTTCAAAACGTTCATCTCGATCACTAAAAAATTTAGTCACTCTTTTGTTATAAGAGCTAGTGCAACATTAAGAAGTCTTTTAAGCAAATGTCACTTGCACATGTGTTCTTTACTTTTCCTCAATTTGAGATGTTAATGTAGTCGCGACGGAAGGAGGCTGGATAAGAGAAAAAGGGGAGATCGGCGTAAATTACGAAAGTAATTAAGCGCAGTTTATTCGGCGCCTTGAAACTAATTGAATTCAAAGTGCAATGTCGAGCGAGGAGAAGCAAAAGATAACGAGTCGCATGCTGCAAACACAAAGCTGAGAATAGCAACACAAAGGGAGTATTAATGCTAGTTTATCACTTCCTACAGCACTTCCCGTCTGTCGTAGTGCGATATAATCGCCATGGCAAAGACGTAGAATTATGCCTTGATATATCTCCGGTGTTAATGACATCCTCCTTTGTTTAATGTCTGCAAAGTGTTTGGGGATAGAAACAGATTTCTCTTACCGCTTTCTCTAGTCTGTATTCATTTTACGAACCATTTCTCCGTCAGCTTGAAAGTTCTCGATTTTAGATACTATAATTTGCTTTGAACACAGATTAGAGAATTCGAAAAATATGATAGATTTTCATTTTAAATTCTACATTTTTTACTTTCTCGCTACTTCTTACGCAGTGTGGAGAAATTAATTTAATGCTGCGGGAATAAAATGGGGAATTTCGACTGAAAAACTTGCTGGAGTCTGGTAACGAAAATTTGGATAACTCTCATTCCTATTGTGATGGTCCAGACGGGCCACAATTTAATAAGGTTTAATAGGGACGAAATGCGACATATTTACGGAGAGAAGGGACGGGTTCCGGAGCGTAGTGTATTTATTTCTTTTCTACGACGGAGATAACGAAGTGTATAATTACAATCAGACTGGAGTAAAGAAATAATGAAATATTAAGCTGACCAAAAATAAATTGCCATTAGGTTTCCAAACAATTCGAAAAAAATATATCTCTTCGTCGCAAGACAAATGCACAATACGTCCAGAGAACCTGCGTAACTAAACATATCAGATTTAACAAACTGACCATGAAAAGACATTAAAACTTTCGGGAATAAACAGATTAAATATGTAGTTAAATTACGTATGGAATAATTGCGGCGGTCGACGTCAAAAGGGGACATAAGCCATGAATCGTCTGTCTGTCTGTCGCCTGTCTGCCTGTCTGTCTGTTTGTCTGTCGCCTGTCTGTCTGTCTGTTTGTCTGTCACCTGTCTGTCTGTCGCCTGTCTGTCTGTCTGTCTGTCTGTCTGTCGCCTGTCTGTCTGTCGCCTGTCTGTCTGTCGCCTGTCTGTCTGTCGCCTGTCTGTCTGTCTGTCTGTCTGTCGTCGTCTGTCTGTCGCCTGTCTGTCTGTCGTCCGTCTGTCTGTCGTCCGTCTGTCTGTCGTCCGTCTGTCTGTCGTCCGTCTGTCTGTCGTCCGTCTGTCTGTCGTCCGTCTGTCTGTCGTCCGTCTGTCTGTCGTCCGTCTGTCTGTCGTCCGTCTGTCTGTCGTCCGTCTGTCTGTCGTCCGTCTGTCTGTCGTCCGTCTGTCTGTCGTCCGTCTGTCTGTCGTCCGTCTGTCTGTCGTCCGTCTGTCTGTCGTCCGTCTGTCTGTCGTCCGTCTGTCTGTCGTCCGTCTGTCTGTCGTCCGTCTGTCTGTCGTCCGTCTGTCTGTCGTCCGTCTGTCTGTCGTCCGTCTGTCTGTCGTCCGTCTGTCTGTCGTCCGTCTGTCTGTCGTCCGTCTGTCTGTCGTCTGTCTGTCCGTCTGTCTGTCCGTCTGTCATATGTGAATAAACCTAGCGCCTAAATCGTGCGTAAGATTTTTTTCGAAACTGAAGAAATCCACATCGTTTTTGCGTGAGATGAAGATTTGCGACTTTGAAAAATATTCATTAATTTTTTGGGGAACTTTATATGAGGCCCTAGGAAAATTTTCATAATTATCTCAAAAACGGTTCCAAATTTTTCTTTAAATTTCTTGTAAGGTTAGATATAAATCAACTTATAAAAGTGGCATAGGTCAGACTTTCAGGATTCTCTCTGAATTTTCGGAAATTTAAAAGTATGCATTTTTTTTCGGTCACTTCTTACAACTACAATATTGAAGACGGAGATTTCCTTTCAAATGATATTTGTTGTTCGTAATAGTTCCTTCATTAAGGTCATGCAGATTTTTTTCTAAATTTGACTAGTTTTCGTGCAATATTTGTAATTAAAAAAATTTTTTTTTCGAAAACAGCTCCAAATATTTTCTTTCATTTTTTGGCACGGTTAGTGCTAAACAAACCCAATTCAATGGCATAAACGCCATTTTGCTTTATTCTTTGGTTGATCAAGAATTACAAAAATTTCATTTCTTTGACTTGTCTCTAACGTCGGTAATACTTACTTTACAGGTAATTCCTTTACAGAGTTACATTTATTAGTATATGTGCATTAAATAATGTTAAATAAAGTTTCTGAATCACACAATGAGCTCAAAATCCTGCATTTTCAGAAACGCTCAAACGCTATTTTCTCAAAAATGGCTTCAAATGTTTTTAATGGATCGTGCTTATTGTACCGTTTAATATGACATTAAGTTTTTTTGGTGTATCATTAGTTTGTTTGTTTTCAAAAATTACAAAAATGTGTTTTTTGTGACGTCTCTGGTTGTCCACCCATCTGTCGTATGTGAACTAACCTAGCGCATATACCACACGTACGATCTTTTCCAAATTGAAGAAACTCCTGTCCATCTGGTCCTTTCTGAAGCTTTGAAATTTTGAAAAACATTCTTTAAAATTTGGGGGTATTTCAGTGAGTGCAATATTTGCAATTTAAAAAAAAACATAAAAAAAGATTTTCTCAAAAACGGTTACAAATTTTTCTAAAAATGTTTGATGTTTAGTGCCAAACGCACCTTATGCCGTGACATAAACGCCATATTGTTGTATTCTTTTGTTTTAAAAAAAATCAAAAATGGTTTTGTCTTGTCTCTCACGTCTGTAAAACTTACATTAAAGGCGATTTCTTCATTTTATTATATTTGTGAGCACATGTGCTTTAAATAATGTCAAATTAAGTTTCTCGAAAACACAACAGTTTTCTGTAAAAATGAGCACAAAATTCGACATTTTCAGAAACGCTCAAACGCCATTTTCTCAAAAATGGCTCCAATTTTTTGTCAATAGAAGTTGCTAATTGCACTGCTTAGAAACATGGCACGAGAAACTCTGTGACATTCTGTAGCACCTCTAGTTCTAATTTCCGTGGTGTGATCTGGCTTTAAGGTCGCGCTCCATTCTGTGGCCAGCTGCCATCTATCGTCGCCCAAAGTACATTTTTTGTCAATTTTACAACTTTTTGCTTTCCTAGTTGTACAACTAAATCATTACTTCAGGAATATTAAGGAAGAGTACAACTTCGTCCTAAATGGATTTTTTCATTGATTTATTCGAAGTTGTTTTTAAGAAAATGGCGATTAAGCATTACTGTAAATGATACGTTTAAGCTCATTTTCACAGGGATCTATTGAGTTTTCGAAAAACTTCATTTGAAGTCCTTTCAATCACATCCAATTACAAATATAATAATGCATACAAATCGATGGAAATATCCATATTAACGGCTTGAGGTTATTTCAACAAATTTACATTCGTGTAATTTTTGAAGAAAAAAAAGAATACACAAAACGAACTTTACGTAAGTAGTGCAATTACCACTATCTATTGGAAAATTTAAAGGAAAAACTTGGAGCCATTTTTGAGAAAATGGCGTTTGAACGTTTCTGAAAATGCAGAATTTTGTGGTGATTTTCACAGAAAAATATTGAGTTTTGGAGGAACTATTTCATATTTAAAGCATATGTGCTCATAAATATAATAATGGAAATATCGCGTTTAATGTAAATTTTACAGACGTGAGAGACAAGTAAAAAAAACCATTTTTGAAATTTTTCAATCAAAAAAAGAATACAGCAATATGGCATTCATGTCACCGCATAGGGTTTGTTTGGTACTAACATTATCAAAAATTTAAAGAAACATTTGGAGCTGTTTTTGAGAAGATCTTTTGAAAACTATTAAAACTTCTAAAATAATCTATATGTCCTAATTGAAAGAAATATTTATGCAGAACATTTTTTCTATGTCGAATGTTGAAAATTAAAAATCTATGTTTTCAGTTTTGTAGTTGTATGAAGACGCCGGAAAAATTCAAACTTTTGCAATTTTCGAAAATTTAGAGATAACCGTGAGATTCTGACCTATGCCACCTTTACAAGTGTATTTTGCCCTCGTTTTACAATAAATTTAAAGAAAAAAGTTTGGGAAGTTTTTGAAAAAAGTTTGAAAATGTTCGGGGGACGTCATGTAAAGTACTCCCAAATTTTAAAGCATGTTTCTCAAAATTTCAAAGCTTCAACTAGAGTCAGATCAACATAAGATTCTTCAATTTGGAAAAAATCGTACTTGTGGTTTAGGTGCTAGTAGTGTTCACAGGCGGACAGACGGGCAGACGGACACCGGGAGCGGTAGCTCAGTGCATCAACTGATGTCACTGCAGCGCTTCTGACCGGGAGGTCCTAGGTTCCCACACCCCACGGCGGCAGGATTTTCGACACTAGCTTTCCAGCTAGGTAGAATTCAGTCGCTGTCTTGAAGAGAATTCTAGCGGCCGGCTGCCCTGATCGGTAGTTTAACGTGGTGTCTCCGATCAACACCAGGCGAATGTCGGAGCAGTACCCTACCAAGCGGGCCACGGACCGCGCGTGATCTTTCCTTCCTCTTCCTTGTTCTATCCTCTCCCCTTACACACACACTTACACTAACATGCACTACACTACCACATATTCCGGGAGACCAGTCGGGAGCTTAGAGCTTGTCCCGGCTGGGGCGGTGCCCCGCTGGTGGGAGAGTCCTGGTTAGGGGAAAACCCCAGTACCCGACGGTAGGTCGGCGCCGGATCTCGCCATCCAGCGGGGGAATATCACCGCCAGCTCCCGAGAGCAAACGTGCACTACACTTACGGGACTAATGACCAAAGCTGTTGACGCGTCCGGAAACACGAAAAAAATCAATCAAGCAGACGGGCAAACGGACGGACGACAGATGTTTATCTTCCAATTTGTTTTTCGGCATCAAGGACCCACAAAAGACGGATTCTGGCTACACCATGTTAGAGTTTTTGTTTTAATTTAGCAACTTCTTTTATGCACTTCTTCGCCCTCAGACCCCGACAATGATTTTTTTCCGCCGAAATTCTGCCGTTTTTTCGTGTAGCATAACATAACTTTCTCTATATTATGTATATTACTCCGTATATACGTACGTATACGCGAAAGTAAACATTTGGTACGTAAGTAGTAATTTGGTACCGTCTATGCCATTCTATAGCACCTCTAGTTCAAGCCTGTTTCGAAAATTTTTATTTCATTTCGAATCTTTGGATGACCGCGTAAGGTTTTTCATAGAGATAGAGACTGTGCCATGCCTTGTTTTTAGTGTCAAGAAAACTACTTAGATAACGTCCTTTGGCGTATCCGTCGGTAGAACAGTCCGTAGATAGTATCTTCTAGGTGATATCACACCTCCTTTGAAGTACGTAACCCTTATAAACTGTTCGTCGCGGGGTTGTAGCTGAAAGATCATAAGGTAACTGTAGTAAATGGGGCATTGAGATTGTTGCTGATGACTCCGTTACAACATCAAAAAAAAGGCACAGAATCTGTGGTGATAGAAAATAAAACGTTGTTTGTTGATTTATTTTAAGTCTCTTTACAGCACAGTAAAATACATAATGTCAATATAAATGATTCAGGACAGCATTGAAGATTTCAAACTCGTTTCATAATTCACACATCATGGGATGTGTAAATGTATTTTTGTGTTTTGTCTTCATTATAATTCTCCCTTTTTCTCTCCTATCTCAAATTGTTTAATTTATCTTACACAATTTAGGTTTCACAGTACCTCTGCAATCCTGAGATTTAAATGAGTTTTGGGCCACGCAAGATGATAATGCGTTCAGGATATTATAAGGTTTTAGTACGTTCCGCAAGGAGGTACGACTCACTTCACAAGTTTTCTGCCTTGGTAGAGATTCTTCGAGGAAAAATTTAACTTTCTTAAGAAGGTAGGAAACTTTGCTTGTGCAGACTCTTTTGCGCGCTGAAGACCCTTTGTAAAGTCTGAACACGAACTTTCATTGGGTTTTCCTAAAATCGAGCTGCTCCTTTAGGAAACAGAATTTAGTTTTAACTATCAAACCAAATGGCACCTAATCATGCTTGGTTTTATACTTCGATCTGTGATTTTTATAATGATGAAGTCTTCACAACCGTCTCGTTATCAATGCTTCAGATTATATTTACATACATTTTCGGTTCAGATTTTATATTCGTCGTACAAATTGGAATGTTTTCCAATGTATGATTTACAATTTCTACGGATACTAGGAACGCTGTAAGATCCAATACTATGCTACAAGGTGTTAAAAAATGTAGAATACATTGTATTCTATAATGTTGTGTCAATTGCTGACTCTGTAACAATATACAAAATTTATGTACGAAGACAAAATACAGTATATAGACAAAAATAAACAAAATAGCGCATAAAATTAATATTTTTTTTATATATATATATATATATATATATATATGTATATATATATATATGTGTATATATATATGTATATATATATATATGTGTATATATATATGTATATATATATATATGTATATATAATATATGTGTATATATATATGTGTATATATATATATGTATGTATATATATATGTGTATATATATATATGTATATATATATATATATATATATATATATATATATATATGTGTGTGTGTGTGTGTGTGAAACGCACCGCGTTTCCACCCAAAGAAACGGCGAGACATCAAGCAAGAACACGGCAGAACGGTTGCAAGAGGGCGCTCGCTAGCCACGAAAAACGGTTACGAGCGGCGAAGGGTGGTCGGTTGGCCCGGAGCGTGGGAACGACGCCGCGAGGAGTCAGTGTCTGGCTGGCCGCCGGCGAGGAAGGACGTATCTGGAGCTGCTCCGCGAGCGAAAAGCAAAATAGTATCGCGAACGAACGAGTGCAGAAAGATTAATTGACGGACAATTTGTGCTTGATAACCATCAATAGTCGATCGGACATATTGCCAAAGTGATAGCTGCTATCTGGAGTAACACAGATCAGGAAGATTACGCCAGTGCGAGGCAACCCGAGAGTCCCCGAAGCCGCCGACGCTCGTAGAGGAAGAAGTAAACGGTAAATATTTCTTCGATCGATAAGATCGAGAGACTAACAGTGATTCTGGGTTATATGAAAGAAAAGGGTAAAGACCACCATAGATATTGTATCATTAGTGATTTGTATAGAATTAATAAATAGTTCAGTTTATTTTGTTCACGGAACAGTGGTGTTTGATTAATAACCCCGGCCCATTCACGAGAAAGAACACCTGTCCCTTACAAATAAATTTACTGAGAACAAGCCGGCCTACCCGGTACGTCACAATATATATATATATATATATATATATATATATATGTATGTATGTATGTATATAAATAATGGTAATTAGAGGGCAAATTTAAAATAATTTAATAGTAAACTTTTCTTGTTTTAGTTTCATTAGAAGATACATACGTTCCAGAACATATGCTCCAGAAATGTGTTTCATAATTTTCTGTTTTAAATAAATATTAATAAATTGTAAATTCAGATAAACCAATGTTTGTCATTATTATTTTATATTATTATTATTATTAAGGTTACTTTAAAATAATTAACTAATTAAAATAGAATTTTTTTAAAAAAACAAATTAAAACCATACTCAATTTTTTTTAATGCAGTAGTCTCTCTACTGTTTCCTATGGCCTCTGGTACCCACAGAGACTACTGCTTTGCTCGTTAACACATCATCCAGATGATGCCAAGCGTCATCACTAAAAATACTTTACCAAGTGCATCCAGGCCTTCGATAGCAATTCGTCGTAGCCAATTACAGTAATTCTTGCGAGCAGCCCGATCGGAAAACTTAAGCTCTTGAGAAGTCCATTGTTTGAATGCGCACATTTTCAATTTTTTGTGGCACAATGTGCACTTCCATGCGAGAGATTACATTGCTCCTGGAACTTCCTCAATCATTTTTTCGGGGAAGTTGAAAGAACATCCCGATCTTCCTCTAGGCACTCTTTGAAAGATTGCGTTCGGAAATACTCCTCCACCACAAAACTGCGTTGCTCTACGCTGAGGCAGATCGTAAGTTAACTCTGATAGAAGGAAACTATGAAGACGCGGCCTGTTTTGTTTTGAGCAGGTATGACCCACACCACAGGAAGGGGGTGAGTGAAACGAAGAGGGGGTGAATGGAGTGTCGCTGAAATGCAATCGAGGGAGCTGTCGCAGAAGCAGTGTTGCAAAACCTTCACTTTTCTCTAAGTGCCTTGAACAGCAAGGTTGCGTTTTATACTTATCACCCAGTATATATGCTAAAATGCTTTCAGATAATTTTTTTTCAAAAAGATGAGAAACACTATAAAAGATAACTTGATATTAAGATAACATTATTGGGAAAATGACTGATTCAAAACAGAAACCCATTCAAAGAGTTCATGTCGCCCCCATTCCCTTTATCATTGAAAACTTCGTTTTCATTACTATGAATGACGTTGACGTCGGAAGCATGCGGTTCGAACAACTCCCTAAATGTTAGTGTCCAATTAAGCTAATAGCCTGCTAATACGTGGCGTGTGCTTTGTCGCCTCCCGTTGACTCCCTCGGCAGACAGCGCCGCTTTGTTCTGCGTCCTTTGTTCCTTTTAATCTGCCCCTATCGCCGGCGACCGCTCCGCCATCGACCGCGCCCCGCCTGCGCCCCGCCCCCGCGCCGAGCGCCTTCGGTCCCACTTCTTTTGCCGTCGTTTGTATTTGTATTTCGTCATTGTATGTCCCGTAAAGGTCAATTGGCCGCGGCGCCGTTCCATCACGAACTTCCTAGTTAGTTAATGCCTTATTTTACGTGACGAGACTCGGACCATCAGGCCCGCTCTTTCGTCTGACCACGCAAATTTCTCTACGCTTCTTTCACCATCTAGCGGAGAAAGAAGGTATTATGTTGGGCGACGAAACATGCGTTTTGAATTTAGCTCAGAGGAAGGCGTGCGATTAATATTTTCGCCCTTAAAAACCGACGGTTTCGATTGGGTTTCAACCCGCAACAGTCCGGTACGCTAACCGTTATACCACCGAATCCAAAGTTGGTCACCCAACCAGAAATTCGCCACGTTTCGAATTTGCTTTACTTTCGTGACATCACGTGGTTAACAAATTCGGCTGACGACGCTGGTCGCGATTTTGCGGTCGTAGAACCATCCCGGCATTTGCCTAGATGTATTCCTTACTTTTAATGGTGCTTGACTGAAGCGGGACTTTGCATTTTCAAGAAGTAATTTCAAAGTGATCAGGACATTTAACAGAAAGGAATCTAAAACAACATATTTAGTAAACAACTCTAAGCCGAAAGTCACGCCTTATCCACTATTGTTAAATAGTTGGACGTTACTAGTTGTTGGAAGGGCACACATATGTCGTGAGTGGACATTTTAAATCGGTGACTGTATGTTTTCCAGGCAACACAGCAAAGCCTATTTCCCCACTTTATCCACGTAAATTAAATTTTTATTAGCAAATGGCGGAAAACAATCTACACAACCATTATTTTAAAATTACATTCCATTCCAATTAACAAAAAATATGGAAATTGAAAACAAAGAGCTAGCATAATGGTAACAAGAAATAAATTACTACGATATTGAAGATTTTATTTTTTAGAATGTAATTTTTAGAAGTTCTCACACCCAATTTGTGACTTTATTTGTTTCAGGAAGTATTCAGTCATCACCCTTGCAACTCCATGTCGCTACTCACCTATACCAATCAATGATCTGCCCAATTGTATCCTACGCTTCTCCTATCTGGGCCTCAGCCAGCAAATCGAACATCCAAAAAATGCAGATTTTCCACAATCAATTCCTCCGAACCATCACTAAAGCTCCATGGTTTGTACCTAACTCCCAGTTACATAACGAACTCGGCATTACTGCTATCTCCGTCCATTTCTCCCTCCTATCATCTCGCTTCTATCCTAAAATTCCTCATATTCCCTCAGCCGTACACTTCAAAATCGGAAAACAAAATCCTCACCACAATAGACTAAAGCGAAAACTACTGCGACAGTTCTTCGACCCTCCTTGATTATCATGTACACGATGTGGCTTCTCACATTTAATTCACATGTACTCAATGTATTCATGTCTATAATTTTTCTTAATCAATGTTAACGTAATTCAATGTAACATCACTGTATCGTACTCGGATGCTGAGGACCTTCGAGCCAAACCGAAATAAATGAAAAAAAAGGAAGTATTCAAAGCGATAAGCACATAAACGCATTGGAATTTTGTTTAGATGCGAGCAGAGAAACATACATTTTTATCTTCTTTGGTAGCAACGGGCCGATTAAATCGTTTGTACTCCACAATGATTAATCATATCACATTAACTGTCACAAGTGACCCGGATCAAAACGATGCGCTGCCCTCTAATGAAGTTGTCAGACAGCAGCAATAAAATGCCATTTAACTGGAAATGATGGACACCACCCAATCACCACGTGAAAAAAAAAACCTTTTGAAGGTTGTTTCCCTTGCCATTGAACCTAAAGCCTCATTGAATGTGAGATTCGCGTTGTTATCTTCCCTCAAAAATAGTAAAAGCCTAATATTGAGAATCTTTTGTAATGCTACAAAAAACCGACGTGGAGATTTTGACGGAAATACATGTTTGAGGATCCTCGATACAAACTGGTTTTTAACATCTCCATCTCTCTATAAACAACGTTAGCGCCCAAACTGTACACAGATTTTTTTCTCAAAACGGATATACTCTCATCTATCTCGCCAAATATGAAAAGCTTACTTTCGCGTGTAAAATTAAAAGAACAAGACATGTTCATAAAAAATGTCTTAACATAACAAGAAAGGAAAATGCACGATGCAAATACAGTCGCAGGGCATGTCTTTGGAAAAAAGAAGAAAAAAGAAATGAAGTCAAGATTGGCTACCTCAAAATACAAGTTAACGGAAACATGGAGTACTGGCATGTTTTTTTAAACCCCAGAAGAACGTCAAATTGAGAAGACTTAGAGGATTAAACAGGAATGATTATCTACACATTCAGGAAGAAAATGTTTGTAATGGAAGTAGATTAATGATAGTAATTCTTAAAGAACCTTACAAAACACAGAAAGAGAATTGGAACTAGAAAAAACATAGGTGGACATTAAACGCAATGTAATTAGTCTTGGTGAAATTAGACCTTGTAATTAGACCAATGTAATTAGTCTTGGTGTTTACCTGTTATGTTCTTAGTTATACATACTAAACGTCCTTATTGCCTATGTTGTTCACTATTCTATACATTATAAAAATTTTAATTGAGATAGGCATGCTGTGCAACCGCTTCTGTTGGCGCATGTAGTGATGCCAACTTATGAAAATGACATTACATTATTGCATTTGTGAGTGGAAGAGCTTTAAATGATTTTCAATCAATTTTTTCGAAAAATCAAGTTTTCTGTAAAAAGGAACTTCAAATTTCGCATTTACAGTAACGCTTAAACACCATTTTCTTCAAAACGGCTCCAAAGTTTTCAAAGAATATTTCCATATAAAAAAGATTTTGTCAATATCAAAACGACAATAGAGTATCCATTTTGGAAAAAAAATCTACGTATGGTGTAAGCGCTAGTGGTGTTCACAAACGGGCGGTTGGACAGACGGAAGGACGTTTTGAAAAATAACACTTTTTGGTATCTGGGGACCCCAAAACGTGTATTTCGTTATTCGAATTCGGGTAATTTAGTATAATAATTACGGATTAGGAATATTAAAAGATGAAAATAAACGAACTAAAGTGTATTATACGATTACTTTCATAAGCAGTTATAAGGTACTTACGAAATTGTCTTTAAAATAGCAAGAATCAACTAATATTTTTAAATTTGCATTTTTTATGCTGAAAAGTTAATTTCCAAAACTATTCGGACCCTTGAATAGAAAAATAAACAAATTTGCACAGTAAATATTATTCAAAAAGAAAACATGTGAAAAAATAGCACAGTATGAGAGTTCAATATCTCGTAGCTATTCCCTTTCGCTGCAACACTTCCTTCATTATATTTGGTGTATTTTGGACCAAGTGTTTGGGTATATGAGAGAGATATTTTTTTTCCATTCATGTTGCATTATTTACTTTAATTCTTGTTTGAAATGAATTGGGTATTTTCTTATTTCCTTTTCCAAATTTTTCCAAAGATGTTCTCTAACAGTAAGTCCTGGTGACTGAGGGGGCGGATGAAACACCTTTAGGTAGTTGTACAGCAGCTAAAGTTGAACAATTTGCGACCAGTGCTGGGAATCATTATCCTTATAAAAATTAAATCTATCCCGAATACCAACATTTTCAGAACTTTGTTTTAAATTTTGTTAAAGAATTGCAAGATAGTTGAACCTGTTTCTCGGTATCTCTACGGACACAAGATTACCGCCACAATTGACTGACGTGCTGTACAGCTTCACATCATTACATTTTCTCCTCCGTGCTTCACGATTTCTTAAGTGTTTTCTCCTTTCTGCTCTTAATTTAGTCGCCTCCACATCTGAATTCTTCCATCGGATACAAAGATGTGCATTTTCGATTTGTCAACGAAGATTACTCTATTCCACCAATTTTCATATTTTTCTGCGTGTTATTTAGCAAACCCCTGCTTTCTGTCGGTTTGCTTTACTTATAAATTACTTTTTTCTGACAGCTGTGCTATAAGAAATTTTTAACAAATAATTTTTCTTTCAAACAAAAAAATACATATTTTTGAAAGTATATGTATTCTTGACGTATATAAGAACATTCTATTCTTTCAAATTCGTGCGCTAACTAATGATTTTGTGATTTTCTGAGGAAAATTTAAGCAATATTTGGTTAAATGAATAAATGTCCGAATAGTTTTGTACGTCACTGTATATTACTCTGTATAATACGTGTACACGTTTCCTAACTGTTGTAAAATCATTCTGTAATTTATTTAAAACATACACTACAATATTGTAATAATTTATTAAATTGTGACGTTTTGATTCCAATTGGAGTTTTTAAAAAAACTGAAATTAATGAAACATTAGGCATGGTGATTAAATCAATAAAATATGTAAAATATTATGAGTAATAAAATAAAATAAAATAAAATAAAACCGCAATAATAAAGCAGGCTGAGACGTGCCTTTGGTACGGATTTGTTTAACTGAACTTGATAAAAGACGTTAACCTATTCCTTAAAATTGTTCTGATCGTGTTATCGAACGCTCTCCGATGTGCAGATGAGAATAGGATGCGCCCCTTGGTATGAGCTATTGCTGAGTTTGACATGTTGCTGCTGATATATGAGTATATTCAAAAGGAAAGACATAATTTCACATGTTGATTACAAAAATTAACACTTTTTTTCATCATCTAACAAGTGAAGGTTTAATGTAAACTTGGAATTATACAGATCTTACCATCCTTTTTTTTTTTTTGACCAAATGGAAAAACATTTAACCCTTATAGACTTCATTATAATTTTATGTTGGCATGTCGGAGTTAGCAAGATAGGGTTAGGACATTAATTCTTTAAAGCTATATTAAGTAGATATTGTTTATTTGATATTTTTGGTATTTATTTATTTAGTCAAAAACAGTAAAAAAATGTATATGACATATGGCGAAGAAGATTATCTGCGCAGGATTTCTTGAGTTCCAGAATACCTTCCCAAATTTTTAAATATTGAAAGATGTTGAAAAGATGTTGAAAAAAGTTGAAAGATGAATAAAAGTTTAAAATAAATAATAATAAAATTTATAACAGGCACGAGATAAGCAACATTTAAAAAACTAAATATTTTTGTTCCCGAGTGTTATAAAAAGTATTTGCATCGGTAAATCAACAGCAGATTTGATTTTTCTGCAATGCTAACAAAATAATAACTCACCCCCAGCTCTAGTCCTACCACTACATGCTCAACAAAATTTACGCGTTGTGAAGCTGAATATGTGAAACTAGAATTTCTCAAACGATTTTTTTTTCAAATCTCAAACTTTTACCACATTATGAAGACATTAATGATAACAATTGCATCAATTTATTTTGCATTCTACACAAAAATTTAAACAATGTTTTTTATATTCTTGCAACATTTGTGAAGAAACGCCCTAATTGCATCAAATATTTTTTATCACTTTAATATTTTAACCACATAATCTTCAAACTCATAAGAGAAAACTTACATAAAAAACTTACAGATTTTATTTTAAAAATGTTGAATTTTGTGAAAGCAAGTATGCTGATTTTTTATCCATTTATATTTTTACTTGAACACAAAATTTGCAATGATATTTCATATTGCAATGGAGATTTTCTAGTGAATTTCTGTTAGAATTTAAATTTTTTTGAGTTTAAATTTGTTAGTATTTAAAAAAAGTGCAATTTTACTGAATTTATAAAGAACAACTGTTTTAAAATTCGCGATGATACTAAGGAGGTCCGCTAGCGATCTTTAATTTTGTAGCGAAAAGTCTGTTTGCATGCACTTCCTAATCAAGAGGAAGAGAGAATGTAACGCGATTTTATTCTGATAATGCTTAGATTTAGTACATATACTCGCATTCGAATATTATAGAATAAAAACCTCAAATTAACAGTTTTAAAAAGACAATCCTGAATAATTTAATGGTAAATTGAATTGAAAATATTAACTTAAAGCTTATATACGTTCATTTACAAATTTTTATTCTTGTGTAAAAAAAGTAGCATTTTGTGATGTGTGATTATACTTATGTTATCTTTCAACACACAAAATTAAAGTTCTTTATTTGAAAACTTGAATATTCCATTCATCGCAGGAAAATTTCAAGACTTAAAAGAGAATATAAAAACCAAATAAATGTTATGTTGATACTCGACATAAAAAGACGTGTTTAGCGTAATTAAATTGGCCACAGAATTTGTTTATAAGCTAAGTACTATTTAAGCGTATGTGGCAGACAAAAGCGAGACATTGAACTGTTTTTTTTTTTCAGTATGCTTGCTTAAAGTGCACACAAATGGGGTTTTGCAAGATGTTAATTTCTTATAAACAATTACTCATATCTCGAGAACGAAATATGATAGCATCTATCGGATTCCAATTGTTTATATTTGCAACATTTGCAAATTTATAAACAATTTCCAACTTTTGCAAATCTAAAGGGGGAGAGTCTCCCGATATCCCAGAGTCTAAAAGCATAAATTAACAATTTTGCAATGATATATAATTTTATAAACAAATTCGAAATATACGCTTGCACGGCCGGGAAGCCTCCCAATTGTGCCTGATATAAAAATTTTAAAATAGCACTTTGATTGGAGTTAAAAATCGATTGCTAAAAGTTAGTATTATTATTGCTGAAATCCCAAGTATTTACTACTCTATTGACAGAATTCTGGACGGGAAATTCCGCGCAGAATTTTTATTTTTCATGGCGTACGCGCAGGCAAAAATCTCTCCTTCGGTTGGGAAATATGACGATATTTCCGCCTCGTACGTAAACGAACTAGCCCCCTCCCCCTGGGACAGCTTCCTTTCTACCCCTTGGGTTGTTGAACCAATCGCAGACAACTGTGATTGTACCTGCTAGCGATTCATCAACGCCTCCCTCCCACTGACCGTGGGGTGACCAAGATTTTTGGGGCGGTTGGGAAGATTTTCGTCGGTACATTTTTAGATGGTGACTATATAAACATATTTTAGTTTTTACTTCATTTTAATTATTCATATTTACTTATTTAATAAATAACTAGTTGTTAACGTGACTCGGTTGGTCATTTCTTACTTCCCTCCCATAATTTTCTTTCATAATTCCCTTCGGAAGAACATGCAGCAACATTCAACTGCTGTCATTTTTCCCTCGTCACCACGATCCTCTCCATCCAGGTAAGTTATGAGAGAATATCGGGCTTCGTGTCGAAGGCAATAACAAGCAATAACGTACCATTAAAAGATAATATTATGTCTTCCTCACCATCATAAAAAGTGAGGGGGTGGGGAGGCGCGTGACCTAAAGGGCGCGCCCTTTGTCACCCCAGCCTTCTGCAGCGCTACTAATATCCACATTCGCGAACGTACTTTTCGCTCTTTCTGCTTTGTGATCCCATATCCTCCGAAATGGTTCTCGGAAGCGAATCGCTTTTTGTGTCGTTTTGGTCTTTGATCGTCGCCGAGCTCGGTCGCGCGCTTCTGTGGAAACAACGGCTCGGCGCCGCTGCGGGGCAATCGAAGGCGACGCCGCGCCCCGCCCCGAGGCAGGCACCGGAAAGGCACTTGTCACCTCTCGCGTATTGCCTTCACGCTTGTCTTCCTCCTGATCGCGTTGCGGCGAGGTGGTGTTCAGAAATGATTGATTGATTGATTTTTTTCGGGTTTCCGGGCGCGTCAACGGATTTGGTCGTTAGTCCCTTAAGTGTAGTGCATGTTTTTTCGGGAGATTGCACTGATCTTCCCCACTGGATGGCGAGATCCAGCGCCGACCTACCGTCGGCTAGTGGGGTTTCCCCCTAACCAGGACCCTCCCACCAGCGGGCCACCGCCCAAGCCAGAACAAGCTCTAAGCTCCGAACCGGTCTCCCGGAATATGTGGTAGTGTAGTGCATGTGTGTGTGTGTGTGTGTGTGGTGTGCGTGTGCGTGTGCGTGTGCGTGTGCGTGTGCGTGTGTGTAAGGGGAGAGGATAGGACAAGGAAGAGGAAGAAAAGATCCCGCACGGTCCGTGGCCCGTTTGCTAGAGTACTGTTCCGGAATTCGCCTGGTTTGATCGGAAAAATCACGGAAAACTACCGTTCAGAGCAGCCGGCCGCTAGAATTCTCCTCCAGACAGCGACTGAATTCGACCTAGCTGAAAAGTTAGTGTCGAAAATCCTGCCGCCGTCAGGACTCGAATTAGGACCTCCCGATCAGAGGCGCTGCAGTGACATCAGTTGATGCACTGAGCTACCGCTCCCGGTTTCAGAAATGATTATTGATACGTGTTTGTACATTCACGACGCACTGTAATATTTATTCTTATTGCCTTTACTTATGGATGTATCACGTTGTCTACTCCTCACAACAGGAAATACGCACCTGTAGAGAGAATAAGAATTAATGTGAGATTGTTTTGTGTAGATACAAACACGTAACAGTAATCAGTTTTGAAGCGTTCCTTCGCATTTAAGTGAACTGTTAATCCAGGTAGCGATAATATATAATATGAAAGGAAATTACTAAACATGACAGACGGCAGAAAGAGGCGCTACTTGTTGTTAATGGAGCTTGCCAGAAAGGAGCAAGTATAATTGGTTCACCAACTTTTAAAAAATCTGACATTGATCTGCTTCGTATTTACTGACGGTAGAAGAGGATTGGTGTGTAAAGAAATTGTCATGGATTATGCCAAATTAAAATTCAAAAAAAAAACTGTGATGTACTTTTTAATTTATATTCAAATCATTAGTCAAAAATACTTTGCTTCGTAGATGTATATTATTGACATGTCTAATCTTTCACAGAAAATAATTAGTCTAAATAACATGTCATTAATAACATGTCTAATCTTTCTATTGAAATAATAGACAATAAACCGGACATAGCTGATTTAAGTGAATGTAAACTGGAACTAATAACGGCAATTGTAGTAGACATGGCCTGTTGTAAAATTTTAAGTAAGTTAATATAAATAATCCCCTGTTGTTGAAGCGACGTACAGTTCTTAATAAATTGATAAGTATTTGCATCTACACCACGCAATATTATATTTATTCTTTTTGTCATTAAGAGTGCATATCTCCTGTTGTAGAAAAGAAATACGGTTCAGAACTGATGAATAAAACAGGATGCAATATATTTTTGTTATTGTATTTACGCGTGCATTCGAAATCTTCTGTTGTAGTTGCAGCTAGGTACGGTTCAGAACAAATTATTGATACGTGTGCGCTCCTTCTCGTTTCAATTTCCTGTTTATTGCTAAAAAGTGAAAGGAGGTACAAAAGAAAACAAAAACTTAGCTTGGTTAGTGTGTAGAAGATCAATACCATCTCTAAAACTAGTTGCGCTATAACAGCACATACTTTCTCACATTGCATGCATTGCTCCATTTGCAAAATTGCAATATGCAATATGTAAATTTTGAAAATTCAGAATTCAATACAAAAGTGACTTACGCCATTCTTCTAAGCATCCCTTGTTTCCGGCATGAAAAAAACAAAAAAAATAAATTGAAGCGTTTATTTAGAAGAAGTGTTTTCTATAAATTGTAATAATTTCAGGCATAAAAATACTTGTTTTTTCAAAAAAATTATACATGATCTTATTTGAAGAGCTGATTTTTCAAAAACTATGTTTGACCTTTCGACGGGCGCGCACTCCGTGTTGCCTTTGTACTCAAAGGGACGACGGCGATTGGACATGGCAGGGGGCTGCACAATTCTCACTTGGCAACATTCTAAACGAAACGCGGGAATCTCCGTTCCTTTGCCTTCTCCCTATCCGTCGTTGTTAAGGTTTGAATATAACATGTTCTGACTGCACCATTACATGCTCTACCGCACCCATGCATAAATTTTTAGTATTTCAAACGAACATTTTACGTATTCAGATTGTTCATTTACCTATATTTTCGATCACTGTAAGCAAAATCGAAGATGTAAAAGAGATTTTGTTGATTTTTTCATATTATAGTCTTATTTTTGTTTCCCTTTTGTGAAGAGCTGAAACTTGTGTAATAGAAGAAACTAGAGATGTTAGAGAATGGCACAGACTTTCTCGTAGAAAATTTTTCTAATTTCCTTGGTGTGATCTGGCTTTAAGGTCCATTTTCTGTCCGGCAGCCATCTATCGTCACCCTAACTACAATTTTTTTTACATTCTCTCAACTTTTCGGTTTCCTAATATTACCGAACCGAAATATTACTTCAAGAATATGAAAGAATAGTAATCCTGGTCCTAAATAGAAAGTTTCATGGAAAAATTTGAAGCCTTTTGAAGAAAATGGTGATTAAGCATTACTGTAAATGCAAAATTTGAAGCTCTTTTTCACAGGAGTTTTCGAAAAATCTAATTTAAAATCATTTGATGCACTTCTACTTACATATGTAATTTATATATATATATATATATATATATATATATATATATATATAAATCAACGGAAGTGTGTATATTAACGGCATGAGAGATATTTTACAAAAATTACATTTGTATAATTTTTTAAAAAATAAAAATACAGCAAAATGAATTTTGTGTTGTTTTAAACAGAATAATTTGCGTTTTCGATAAAATGGCGTTGAGCGTTTCTGAAAATGCGGAAAATTGAGCTCATTTTCACAGAAAACAGTTGAGACTTCCAGAAACTTTATTTAAAGCACGTGTAGTTATAAATATAATAATGTGAAAAAATTGCCTCTAATGTAAATAGTCCCGACAAGTAAAAAAACTGCATTTTTGTATTTTTTTTTTTTTTTTTATTTAAAGCTTTTTAACCTCCTTAAGGAAGTTATTTGCTTTTCTTAAATTTTACAATACATATTACTTCAATTTTTATACATTACATTGATTTACATTTTACACTACATTTCAACTTTTACATTCAGTAAATTTCTCTGTTTCAACAATTCCATATATCTTATACTTTTATTTTACATAATGACAGAAATGCATAAATGTATTTCATACCGGTGCTATTGGGTTGTGCAAGGAAAAATATTTTTATCTTATTCAATCTTTTGATTAGGTATTCCCTTTCCTCTTTATATATTGAACATTGCCATATTACATGATTTAGATCCTGATTATTGTATCCACAATGACATGCTGGATCAGATATCAATTTGACTCTAAATAATGAAGAGTTTAGACTGTAATGGCCAGCTCTACATCGGTTCACCATTGAAGCAAGATCTCTCAATGGATTTGCCATGAAACCAAGGTCTCTCAGCTTCTTTATAAAATGATGCAAAGTATTCCTTGCCTTTGATGTTTGCGGCTTGCTTAATACTATTAACCGTTTCCTTCATAGCACTGCTCTTAAAAATATAATGAAAATCGGTATAAGGTATTTTTAAATTTGAAGGTTTCTTAGTTGTAGCAGTTTTTGCCAGCGAGTCAGCCATTTCATTTCCACTAATCCCTTTGTGTGCAGGTATCCAAATAATATTAATTTAAATTTTAAATTCCTTTTTTTTTTAAAAAATCCAAATAATATTAACTTTAAAGTTATTGTCAGCGGTGAAAATTGATGCATATGGATGCAGACTTCTAATTACGTGAACATTGATATCAGGACAGATACAAGCAGTTCCAACTAAAGGTTAATTTATTATTTATATAATGGAAAATTTTGATCAGCTACAACTATTTTTCTAAACATATAATGTTTTTCATACAATTCTGTAATACATGGACTTTCTTCCTGTGATCAATTGTAATATTTTAAAATAGTTTTGAATTCCTTCATATGTTACAGACTTTTGTGAGTAATGCTCTTAATTAAGAATTTATTACATAAAAATTTTACACGATCCTCAATTCTCATTAATTTGGATTCAGCCAGAAGTACATTAGTGGAGTGCTATTCCTGTATCCTAGGGCTAATCTAATCGCTGTGTACTGTAATCTTTCTAATTTGTCCTTTAGTTGTTTTGTTTGGGGTAATAAACAAAACAGCCATAGTCTATTATAGATCTCACATAGCTCTTATAAAAATGTAATAATGTAACAGGCTCAGCTCCCCACCATGTACCTCTGAGAAATTTAATGATATTCATTGCTTTACAACATTTTTCTTGTATATACCTTATATGTGGCATAAAAGTTTTTCTGAAATCAAATATTAGACCTAGAAACCGAACAGATTCAGAAGATTTTATTCTGGAGCCTCCTACATTGATATCAATTTCCCCTGGGAGTATGTTTCTTTGATTGAAATGAATAAAAACAGTTTTGTGATGTGAGAGCTCCAGCCCTAACCTTAGTAGTTCTTTTTATAGTTTCAATTGCATTCTCCATTATTTGTTTATCACTACTTGGTCTTTTAGTTTTCATATATAAAGCTATATCATCAGCAAATTGAGATACTTTAATACACTCTGGAAGATCATTCATTATTTTAGATATGTACAATGTGAATAAAGTTGGACTCAACACTCCTCCTTGAGCCACACCTTTATAAACATTACGAAATTCCCCCTCAACACGTTAGTGTATAAATACCTCTTACTGGTCAAAAATTTATAAAACATTATCATGCGTTCAGGACATCCTATTTCAGCTATCTTTTCCATAAGTAAGTCACTATTAACATTGTCAAAGGCTTCACTTACATCTAAAAAAGCAGCAAGAACATCTTCTTTATGCATAAAAGCATCTTCAACACATAAGTTCAGGGCAGTAATATTATCAGCACAAGACAAACCTTGTCTGAACCAGTTTGATTCTTTGCTATTATATTATTTTTTCTAACCACCACTTTAACCTTTCAGTTACCATTTTGTCAAATAATTTACAAATGCATGATGTAAGAGCCAAGGGTCTTAGATTGTTACTATTTGGCTTCTCAATGAAATGAACATATATTTCCTTCCAACTGTTTGGGTATTTTTTTTCTACATACATTCTATTAAATATATCCAATAGCATAATATGATAATTACCAGGTAGGTTAGTTAATAATTCATAATTAATACCATCAATGCCAGGAGCAGAGTTCTTATTCCTTGTTTTCATAGCTCTGCTGAATTCAACAAAGTTGAAGGGATTATCTAGAAAGGGAGTATTTTGACATACAGGCAGCATACTGGGATTAGTAGGAACCCAAGGTGGGCATATTTTTGATAAAGCACTAACCACTTTTTTTTCTTGCTGTAAATTTTCATGTACATTATTAGTCTTAATTTTTACCCATTTATTTTCGATATGCTGCCTTTCTTAATCTTTTCATTTTATCACACTCTGCATCCCACCAAGGCACAGGATTGTGATTATTTTTAACTTTTCTTTTTTTTACCACAGGGGTATTGTCCTGAACTGCTTTTGTCACAATGTCTACAAATATATTATATTTACCAGTACCAGGGGAGTTAACATATTCTGTCATTCCAAATTGATAATAGTTATCTTGAAGATGATTCCTCACTTTCTCCCAGTCTGTTTTCTTTGTGTTTATTTTAAATGTTTTCTTGTGATAGTAATCTTTTTCCACATTTACATTTATATATACTGGGAAATGGTCTGATCCCCAAGTTTCATTTTCTACTTTCACTTGAATTAGGTGTGAAATATCAGTAGTAGAAAAAACTAAATCAATGTTTGATTTAGCACCTGTAGTAAGGTCCACATGAGTATAGGAACTGGAATTATGCAGAAACAGATTATGTGTGTTAACACTGTTATTCAACAGGTTTCCATCTGTTTTATTAAGGCGACAGTTCCATAGCTGATTGTGAGCATTAAAGTCACCCATGATTATAGTTTTACTGTTTGGATAAGCATTTCCCATTATTGAGTCCCAATCTTCCTGACTTATATTAAATTTTGGAGGCTTGTAACCAGCAATAATATTCAAGTTTTCTTTCACATTAGTAATTTTAATTCCACCTAGTTCACACATACTTGTGGATATTTTAGGTCTTTAATCTCTACAAAAGCTATATTTTCCTTACAATAAAAATGATTCCTCCACCTCTTTGCTGAACCCTATCTTTTCTGACTATTACAAATCCTGGAAAATCAATATTACTTTCACTTCTATTTTCTGTAAGCCATGTTTCAACACAAATCACAATGTCCATATTTTCTAAGGTCTTCTGCAATTCCTCTGATCTTCTAAGGATGCTTCTAGTATTCCAAAACAATAATCTTAAATCACAGCTTGTGAATTTATGTTGACTTGGACTTCTGATCATAACTAGATTTTGTTTTCCAACTCCTCAGTTGACACTTCTGATTCTTGTTCATTGTTTACTAATTTTTCATAATAGTAGTTATTCTCCTTTTACATTTTTCTTATTTATATATCTGTGTATCTCTTGTAACATGACAACCAGTCCTGGAATATTCTCTGTATATTTTTTAGCTAGCATAGGAATGTCATTGTATGGATGTTCATATGATTTAACAATAAAGTCAATAGCACTTTCCATTGGAATGGGAAAAATTGAAATTAATGTATCTGAAATTTGATTTTGTATTTCACTGAATTGTTGCACAAGATCTTCAGGTACTGATGATATTTTCACTTTCTTTTTAACACTCTGAGATCGTTCTGTAATTTCATTGCTGTCTGAGATGCTGGAATTATTTGTTGAATGCAATCTCTTTCCTTTGTCTGTATCCTGTGTTTTAGCTGTATCCTTCCTTGGTTGTAGCTTGTTATCCACACTTTTCACTTTTGTATGGGAAACACTAGGCGAGTTAATATTAGCACCACTTTGTTCAATGATTTCTTCAACACTAGTAGGAGCATCCTTTTCCACTTCCGTATTATCCTCTTGGTTACTACTCTTGCTTTTACTAGCATCAGTCACATTGTTCTCCTGTTCCATAACCTGTACATCACTGCTTAATACATTACTCCTACACAGACTCTCATTTTCATTTGGTTCAACACCTACGTTCTCTGTCCCTGTTTCATCATTGTTAGATCTTGTACAATATTTGGCCGTGTGTCCTTCTTTTTGACATAGAAAGCAGCTTATTTTATCTGTAGAGATATACACATAATACTTGGTAGAATCGTATATAATTGACATATATTCAGGAAGTTTGTCTATTTCATTTGGTTCCAGATATATTTGCCTTCTAAAGCTTAAGATATGTTGATAACCAGGATTGTTTATACCAGCTTTTATATAGGTAATAGTTGCACTGGTGTTAATATTGAATTCTTTCAGTTTTTCAATAAGAACATAGTTAGGTATAACTGGACAAACATTAGAAAAAATAATTATTGATTCTGTTGAAGGGTTAAATGTACAAGAATATACTGTAGCGATCGGACAAATAGTTGGACCAGAAAATATACGGTATGTATCCCGTATTTCTCAAGGTAGGATATGCTTTTACCTCGCAAATCCTAGCATTGCAAATAAAGTAACTGCAGAAGGCTGCAACAAAATAAAAGTTAAAAATCATTATTTGGAAATAAGGCCCCTGATCACAAAGACTAAAAGAGTCATTTTTGTATTTTTTTTTAAAAAATGGAGCAAACTGTCGCTTATGTCATCGTATAGGGTTCGTTTGGCACTACCTCTTAACAAAAAAGTTTCAAAAAATTGGAGCCGTTTTTGAGAAAATCTTGTTTCTGTATTTTTTTAAATTGCAAATATTGTACGCAGTTTTGCACGAAAACTTTTAACTGCATGAAATATTAGCCATTTCAAAAAATTACAAAAACAAGATTTTCTCAAAAACGGCTCCCATTTTTTTTAATTTTTGGTAGGGCGAGTACCAAATGAACCCAATACGATGACAAAAACTCCACATTGCTCTATTCTTTTGGTTTTTGAAAAATTTTAAATAAATAATTTTTTGATTTGTCTACTGCGTCTGTAACATTTACATCAGAGGCAATTTCTGCACATTATTATATTTATGAGTTCATGTGCTTAAATAATATTAAATTAATTTTCTTGAAACCTCAACAATTTTGTGTTCAAATGAGCTCAATATGGCTTCAATTTTTTTTCAAACTTTTGAAATGGATAGAAGTAATTGCACAGTTTAATATGGCGTAAAGTTTATTATGGTGTATTCTTTTGTTTTTTTCAAAATTACACAAATGTAATTATTTTTAAATATGTCTCACGTCATTAATATATTTCCATCGATTTGTACACATTATTGCCTTTGTGAATGAATGTGCGTTAAAAGATTCCAAATGAAGTTTTTTGAAAACTCAATAGATTCCTGTGAAAAAGTGCTTCAAATTTCGCATTTACAGTAACGCTTAAACGCCATTTTCTTAAAAACGGCTCGAGATATTTGAATGAAAATTGCCATTTAGAACGAGGTTTTGCTCTTCTAATATATTCTTTAAGTAACATTTCGGTCTACTATTAGGAAAGCGAAAGGTTTAAAAAATTCCAAAAAATGTACTTTGGGTGGCGATTGATTGCAGCTGGCAAGAGGATGGGACACACCGTAAAGGCAGTAAGTACAGACAGTTCTTGAAGAAATTAATCCATGATATACGATAGAGGTTTAGGAAAACTCTTCTTTTCCTATATTTGTTAAATACTTTATTAGTAAATGTAATGTCGGTTGGGTAATTTGGGGAACTAATTTTTGTAACGCCGCACTAACAGAAGGCGATAATGATGCCTGGCTTTCGTTCGCGTTAATATAAACAAAAACTTTTATATATTTGGAGAATACTACAATACCATAGTGTCTAATAATTAGTCTTATATACTTTTCGATATATTTGCATTGTTTACCAACGCTATCAATATCGTGTAATTTACTAATTTTTAATTATTTTAGTTTCTCGCATACTACTAACGCAGAATATTGTAAGGCTAAAATACTCATCGGATGTGTTGGAGCATACACTGTACACCTTATGCAATGGATTCAATGCCAGAAATTGATTTTCATTTCAAAAATTTCCAAAATAAATCTATTCCTTGAAATTATTTAATTTTAGCACCAAATGTTCTACAATTACTAATGAGTTTTGAAATCTAGTGGTGCTACAATGGCACATAATTTCCCGCTTTATTGGAAACAGCTACGTAATATTGAAATTTTACATTGTCTGAGCTACTATCATCTCAGCTATTTTTGAAAAGGCCTGTTAAAGCAATTCAAACGAAGTGTCAGTGACGGATAAATACAATGATACAGATAGTAAAGAACAGCAAATATGTCCTACTTTGACAAATGAAACAATACATTTGACTGATACAGAATTCGCAGCAAATTATACAGAAGCGAGCAACGCACAGTTGCCAGCTCAGCGTTGTCAAAACTGTGTGCATTCGCTTAGAGAATGTTATCAATTCTTAGGAAAACGGATAATTCCCTCTGTATTAAGATTTCAACTTGTATATCGGTTAGTCAAGTTATATTACACACAGTTGATAAATAACTATAATACTAATAAAGTAATTAAATGACTAATTTTCTACGATTTGTAATTCTAACTTAATTTATTACCGTCTTTTTATATGTTGACACCGCATCAAACGAAGCGCAGGAAAATAAATTTTAAGGTAGTATGTTTGTAAGATCGACAACACTGAAGTATTTCCAAAAAATACTTTAAATAAATGTAAAATCTCTATTGTTAAAGACGGAAATCGATTTGGTCCTTAGTGGCCTATTTTTTTAATAAAAATTTTTTTAAATTAATATAGGCTCTTATGGAACAACTTTCGCGGGCATAAGTTTCTTTAAAGTATTGAAGAAAGTACACGGTTAATGTATCTTCTTTTTTTATTCTATGCGCAGTATATATTTTTAGGAATCAGATGCTATTAAAAATAACATGTCTCACCGAGCAATCTTAGGAGTAATTTATAAAAAAAACTGTTGCAAAATTCATCGCAAGCAGAAGTATCGGCTCTCGACCTAGGAGTTACGCTGTACAAATCATGCTATTGTCAGCACAGTTTCTCTTAGGGAACGAGAGAAAACCGCGACAAAAACAAAACTGTGAGTAATGTTAGAGAATGAATGAATGTTCTTACGTTCGATTTCTCACTTCTACGTTCCAAAGTATATAAATACCGATTTTCAAATAAATGTTACCCATAACTTATTCTTATTCAACTGAACGAACACCTTATTTATATAAACATTCAGTCACCTTTTAATATTTTTATATATTCGCATACAAAACTATTAATAGAGAAATTGCAGACTTGGAAATAAACACGAATTAGTCTGAGTTTGTGGAGTTTAATCTCTTCATATTTATGGGAGAAAAATATGGTAGTGTTAAGCAAATGCGGAGAAGAATTATATGTATTTGTAGAAGATTTTGCGTCAGAATTTTCGGAACTAATTGCGAATGATCGTATATTAGGATTAAAGAATAACCCAGAAGAACAGCTTTCAGGTAATCTTTGTGTGCGTATTAGCAAAAATCGTAAAAAAAGTAGCTGTACTAAACTCTACATTCATCATCAATAACGTCCAAGTATTATTTTACAGCGATTATAGTTTTAAAATTGAAATTCACTGGCGAAAAAAGTATTGCAACACCCCGATTGCATTGTAGAATTTATTCCTCCGCACAGATACAGCACATACAGACAGAATACTACACATGATTACATGAGCAGAGCTATGTGAGACTCGCACGTCTAACAATAGAAGGAACCATGGACCGAAAACGCCCCATCAATAGTGCGTGGTTCCACCGCGGGCAGTTCGAAAAGTTTTGATGCGAGGTGGCTTCCAATCGTACAGGTGGCGAATAGTGTCCTGCGGTACACTGTTCCACGTCTCCTGCACCGCCTCACACAGAGCAAGCAGAGCTGTTGGGGGGAGTTGTTGAGCACGAGTCAGGCGTTGGCCCATAATGTCCCACACATGCTCGATCTGGGACAAATCTGGCGAGCGTGCCGGCCAGGGCAGTGGACAAACATCGCGGAGGGCGTGTTGCGTAGCGTGGGCAGCGTGAGGTGGGGCCTTGTCCTGCTGGAACAGTGCACCACCCGTCCGTTGCAAGAAAGGGATCAGCACAGGCCGCACATCATGTTGGATGTATCCAGCGCAGTCAGTGAACCCTCCACGAACACCAAAGACGAATACGCGTTGTAGCTGATGGCTCCGCACACCATCACTCCCGAGGTGGGCCTTACGTGACATGGACGAACCCACGCGCTCACCTGTGCGACGCCGCACACGCACACGACCATCACTGGGTGCAGGCAGAAGCAGCTCCCATCACTGAACACCACTGCACACCATTACGTCTCCCAGCTGAGCCGCACACTGCACCACGCCAGACATGCCCGACGTTGGTTCGGCGTGAGTGGTAGTCGGACTTGCAGTATGCGCGATTGTAATCCTGCAGCAAGCAAGCGGTTCCCAACGGTGCTTGGCGACACGTTGGGGGCCACATGTGCCTCGGCGCGGGTGGCCTACGGTCTGCCAACGCCGCCCTCGCGATGCGTCGGTCGCTACGTTCCTGAGTGCCATGCGGTCGCCCCGAAGTGGGTCTACGGCAGTGGGAATGCTCGTCTACCCATCGTCACCAGCACCCCAGTTCCGACGTCGCATCACGGCCCACGTGTTCAGCAATACGCCGAAAGGACCATCCGGCTTCGCGCAGGCCGACAATCCGACTCCGCTCAAACTGGTCCAATTGTTTAAAGGACGAACGAGTGTGATGCCGTGGAATACCTAAGTCCCGACTAGCCGTTATCGCAGTGGAAAGCGCCTTCTAAAGCCGCGGAGTTGATGGCACGATCAGACCATTTCGTCACGTTGTCATTACGTCACCGGGCGCCAGTCATCGTGAATTATTAATCATGGCTTCTACAGATCCCATCCCTTATCGCCCACTTGATTTCTCGTGCCCTTCCCGGTGCTGCAATACTTTTTTCCCGCCAGTGAATTACCAGTTCATATCCTGTATGGAGGTAACATATAAGACCGTTATATGTTCGGAATTTTTGATAATGAGTATAACGTTATCAGCTGCTGTGATGAAAACAAATGTAATATTTTTTAAATCACTCACGCCGTTATATGCACATTTCTTGTAATTTGTATACCCTATTGCATTTGTGAGTTAATGTAAGTTAAATGACTTCAAATGAAGTTTTTTGAAAACTAACAGAAAAAATAGTGTGAACAAGAGCGCATAGCTAGCAATTTTCATACATTGTTGCATTTGTGAGTGAAAGTGCTTCAAATGACTTCAAGGGAAGTGTTTTGAAAACTCAATAGTTTCCTGTGAAGAGAGTTTCAAATTTAGCATTTACAGTAATGTTTAAACGCCATTTTCTTAAAAACAGATCCACATTTTTCAATGAAAATTGCTATTTGGATTAGTTTTTAGTCGACATTAATATTATTAATGTAATATTATGGTTCTACTATTAGGTAACCGAGAAGTTGAGAATCGTTTTTTAATGTACTTCAGGTGGCGATAGATGGCAGTTGGCAAGAGGGTAGGGCAAGACCGTGTTGGCAGTCTTCAAAAACTTACTTAGCTATTCAGATTGATGTGTTCAAAGAACAATATCCTCTTTGTTCTCGTAACTTCTCTCTGCCATTATACCTTGTATTAATCTTTGTATTTGATTTTGATCAATAAAAATGTTTTAAATAGTAAATTACTTTCTCCCTCTGTCTCTTCGTCTGTACATCGGTGCCTCCGTCTACCCGTGTATCTCGCCGTCTGCCCGTGTGTCTCTCCGTCTGCACGTGTGTCTCTTTGTCTCTCCGTTTGTCTGTCTGGTCGTTAGTCCGTTTGTCTCTCCTCAACGTACTTGTAATGTCCCTCCTACCGGCTTTAAGCCAGATCGATTTGGCGTTATAGAGCACAATTGTGCTCTAAGACGCCATCAAAGGGCCTGAAGCCCTTCTTGGAAGTAAAAAGTGCGCTATTATTCTCGATACAGTCTCCGAGCCTCGCAGCCCATTGCCCCGTGTACAGGTTGTAGTGTCGCGGTTAGAGTAATCGGGCGCCAGTTCGACATTCCGTCACGGTCAACTCCCTAGTGGTTTTTGATTTTTTGCCACGAGTAGAAGATTCTTCCCGCTTCGCGGATCAGATTCAACATGAGAGTGAGAGATTTGCCTCCGGATCCGCAGTCTGGAGGTGGCCAGAACTGATTCGGTCGTCGTGCTGGGCAGTGCTTTCATTGTGGAAGAACCACCTCAGAAATTCCGTCTGCGAGAAGACGCCGCTCCACCGACCCGCGACCTTCGATGTCGGGGATGATAGAAGCGCAGTGGCGGACGGTGGGTTTAAAACTTGGGGAGACCCAGACAAAGTTAGTCACCCAATCGTATTGTGAAATTAAGCCAATGGCAGTTATTTTACTGGAAAAGTGTTGTGGGCAGCATTCTAATTAATGGATTATTATAGGCGTTGTCTTGGCCAACATCGTTATGTATTGTAAGAACGGCTTTCGACGGCTTATAATAACTGTAACTTGATATAGTGTCGATGGCATATACACAAGTAAACACAACACAAAATATAACGGTAACTGATTGATATGGTAATTGATGATTCACCGAAAGCTGCTCTTACAATAAATAATATGTTGTACAAGACAATTTCTCTTCTTTCACTCATCACTTCTTGAAAACGACACTTCCAATAAAGATATTAATGTGTCCGATGAAATACTTGCATTGCCATACAATGCATCGCCGAGGACCCACTCACTGCCTACGAACTTCGCAGGAGAAAGCTAGACGCACGAGAGCCTCTGTGCCAAACGAACTCCAACGCTGGGCAACACCAAACTACCTGCTTTTTACTGGTTTAGGGACGTTGTCATGGCAACAGGGGAGGAGCGACTCAGCTCGGTCCGCCCCGCTTCAATCCCCTACAAAGGTGATGCAGGCTACCGCTGGCAAAATCAGTGCTATTCTTGGTTCTGTTTTACAATTTGTAGTATTCTTGATAACATATTTTACATTGAAATACATTATTTGTTTTGAAAATGCTATTACAATTCAATCATGTTTCTACTTACTTAAACTAAAAAGAGAATATTAGAAACTTCGATTTATTTCGTCAGTAAAATTTCGAAAAAACAATGTACCAATTTGTGCAAATCAACACTGTTTGTTGTGATATCGTGGTAAAATATTCGGGGTCACGTGATTTCCTTCCTCGAACCAGGGTCCATTTTCTTGTTGCGTCGGGAAAGAGTTGGAGGTTGGGGAGCTAATTTGCTCTGTTGCGAGGTGTGAACAATAGCAGCATGCGTGGTAGTGATGAGCAATGTCCATAACGTGAGCATAACAAAGTTTTCAAAATAAAATTGAAATTAATCCCAAAATTTGTCGCCTTTATGCTAGTTTGTTACCCTCAAAATATTGTCACTCTACATCTGATCCAACTCTACTGATGCCGCTGACTTGATATCAAGTTACTCGACAATTATAAGAAAAAAATATATTACAGTTAAATAAAAAATGGGAAATTGTCGCTTTATACATTCTCGTATACGTACTATACGGAGTAATATACGTACTATAGAGAAAGTTACGTAATGCTGCGCGAAAAAACGGCGGACTTTCGGACGAAAAAAATTCATTGCCGTTCTCTGGTGGCAAAACGTGCATTAAACCAAATTAAGAGAAAAAATCCTCTAACACGTGGTGTAACAATAATCCCTGTTTTGTGCGTCTTTGATGACGAAAAACCAACTGGAAGCAAAATGTTCGTTCGAACGTCCGTCTGTGAATATTCCTAGCGCCTAAATCATTCGTACGATCTTCTCTAAACTGAAGAATCCCCTGCCTATTTGGCTTGAAATTTTTAAAAAAATCTTTAAAATTTGGGGGTACTTTACACGACGTCCCCTGAACATTTTCAAAATATTCTCGAAAACGACTCCATATTTTTTGTAAGATTGATTATTTCTAGTTCTCAAAAATCAAAATGTCCCACAATCATGGAACTTTCATCATTCTCTTAGCGTCCTGTACGCTATCCGAGATCAAAAGTGAATAAAAATTGATTCAATTTTGTTTCAAAAAATTGTATCAATCGATCAATTGTCTTTGAGGTATAAAAGTTTTGCAATTTTCAAAAAGTCGGAATTTTTAACCTATAGGGCACCAGGCCTGTTTTTTGAAGCGTCTTTCACACTATCCATCAACAAAATTTAATCAAAAAAATTGAAGCAATTTTTTTATTTTGAAAATGTCCCAGAATTTTCATGTAAATTATCCCCCAAAACTAATATATCGATTGTAAATTCAAGAGGCCGCGAGATCGATTGATGAATATCAATTTCGGAGAAAATCGTCTGAATGGTTTAGCCGCTCGCGTAGTTCAGTGAGGCGGACAGACGGACAGACGGGCAGTCGTTTTCCACTAATCGATTTTTCGGTATGAAAGACTCACAAAACACAGATTCTAGCTACATCATATATTAAAGAATTTTTTTTTAATTTATCAACTAGATTTATCCTCTTTTTCGCTACCAGAACCCGGGAACAAAAGTTTTTCTCCAAACAATTCCTGTTTCCCGCAACATTAATTACCTTTTCCTCTTCTGCGGACGTCAGTGATCGTACTAGCTTTTTGTCAGTACTCTCATAATTACGTAACTTCTTTATTATCATTCAAGATTTTAACCAATATCTACTTACAAAACTTAATCCTGGCGGCCGCTTCGTTAAGTAACATCTCATAGCGTCGAAAGAAACATAAATTAATTTTTTGTTGGACAAGGCGGTGCAAAAGGTTTTGAAGACGAAGATTACAAGGGTTTAAAGTAAATGCAGCTGTGATTTGGAAGATGGCAAATACCTTAACACATTTGCTAATTAATAACGTCATCATCATACCCATTTGGTTTCATTAAAATAAATGAAATATATTAGGATTTAAAGGGAAAATAAAATGTAAAAGTGTAAATGAAAATGTAAAGAACTCTCGTTTTAACCAAATTTTCCTTCTTAGTATAGCTTATCCGGATAAGTGAAAACACATGCACACGATGTACATTTGTGAACAGCTTTCTCTCCGTTATCGGTTTGACGGTCTGTCATTTTGGAATATCATTTCGTTCCTTAATTAACGCACCCCCGTCGCCGCATATCCGCAAATCAAGCGCTGAAACGAGCTGTAAACGACGATGACGTTGCGGCCACTGCTCCCGGACGGACGCAACCACAGAGGCTTTCGAAAATGTGTCCTGTTGCACCGCGCTCTAGGTTGCCTGCAGGCCACGTGAACAAATAACGCATCTCGTATAATCGTTCTAATTCCAAGGCTAATTTTCAGACTTGTTTTCTTAGTATTGGGAATATGATACCAATCATTTCGTTCTCTTCACGCAATGTTCGCAGTCTGTGATCGTAGATGTCGCATTTGTTGCATATTTCTAAATATGATTGAAAAATATTTCACATAAAATTCACTCAATGATACATAATTTATTCAGACCTCTTTACTACCCAAAGTTTCGCAAGAATAAAACAAAAACATTGCCATATTCTCTTAAAATCGACTCTGATATTTAGTTTTCAAAACTAATTATAATTATTTGTAAATGAAATTATTGTGGAAATAAAATTACTAAGAATTCAATATTTTTATTGATGCAGCATACACGGTATTTATGTAGTCTATCTACTTGAAATATTTTATAAGTATTAGTTATTTCACGCAAAAATTCGTGTTTGTAAATTGCATTGTTTACAGACAATTATTTTCACACATTTTAATGCTGAATACTTCATTTGTATGGACCATTATAGTCGCTTTTGAAGTATTATATACTTTAATTTAATAAATTGTTTTGTCTACTCTGCTGTCGATTGTGAAAAAAATTATGAAATTCAAGAACTGACTGTAAAGTTTAAAAAAATTGTTTCATTGAAGTATTTTAGATGCAAAACTATTAAATTTTATTACTTTAGGTGGGAGCTCTTATCTGTGCACGTGGAGTTACGGAGTTCAACACCGCTACTCGGATTGACAGCTATTTGGATTGGTTCGGATTGTGAACGAGTATCGCATAGGTAAGTAGAATGATACTAGTTTGGAGAATGTAGATCAAAGTGGTTTTCAAGCCTCAGCTAGGATAGGAAGTAGTTTTGATCGAGACTTTCGAGACTGACGTCACAGATTTTGTAATCCCCGAGAGTTTTTTTGAAATACTCTTTGAAGCTGTTATCCATGCGATAATATACAAATTCAGTCCTGTAATGTCTATGAGTGCGTTCAGTGACCGTTTCTTTCTACAAAAAACGAATTACGCCTCGCAATCTGCATTAAAAGCTCCATTCCGCTCTTCACATTTAGACCTTTAAACAGCATCGTAACTGTTAGCAAACAACTGTACTTAAACAGCAAGACTGCACAAAGAAAAAATAAAGACTCGCTATTGCCTTCGTAAGCGCGACTATCAACTGTCCATAGTGTTGACTCTCTCCTGCTCTCAATCGTATGAAAGATCCTTCCCCTCCCTCATCTCCCACCATCCACTTACATCCACTCCGGTAACTATGAAGGTGAAACGAAATGGTGATGATAAGGGGTGAAAGGAACACAAATAGAACCATGCCCGAGGCGGGACTCGAACCCGCCACCCTTCGGTCCGAGATCACTACGACACTACTGCCTTAGTGTATTTTCTTTGTGTATTTGTATCAACGCATGTAATCGAAGTATGAAGGAAACCAGGAAAAGGGTAAATATAATGCGTTCTGCACGCTGTACGGAGAGAGGGGCGAATGACCGAACAAGGGAGAGGTTGCGGCAGCGAACTGAACACACACGTTTTGTTCTCGGAACAAAAGAATTTAAGACCGTGAGTTGCTCGGTCAAAAACTCGGAACAAAAGAATTGAAGACCGGGAGGGGGGATTGTTCTTAGGAAAGGAAACAGAATTTTATCTAAAGATAGCACGGTGCAATTATAAAGAATTTCCTTGCACATACTATTAATTTAGTAAACTATTAATACAGAAGTTACAAACGAAAATTGATTATGACTCTGAACGAATAATATGTTTAGAATATCTAGAAATCATTTAAATTAAATACAAATATGAAAATTTACACAGATGAAGGGCGTTTAAAGCTAGTAAATAGTAATTGTTCAGTGATCTGGCAAGTACAAATAATTCACTAGTCATTAAGGGCCAAAGTAAGCGTATACATTTTCAGAAACGCAGGTGATGTAAAGTGTTGACTCGTCGTTGCACACCCGGGTCGATATCTGAGCAAGCTTCCCACAGGAGATGCAAGCTTCCCACAGGGACCAGGACACGTAAACAACGTCGACACGGAACTGCAGAACTGGATACGTGCTCACAGGCTGGAAGGAAGAAACGTTGCCAGGTCACAGCAGCGGGTGGGAAAGCAAATGCCGCAAAATACGTACCATGACGTCGACACGGATCTACCAGTTAGTTTTCTCACTACCTTCTGCACTTCCATACCTGAGTGTGAGATTTTATTTTATTTAAATGTAAATAAATAAATAAATGAAGAGACGGAATGCAAATCACACCTCAAGGTATTGAAGTAGAAGATTAAGAACAATTAACATTGGCGATGGCAATGAATAGTTTGACTATGGTCTTAAGTAAAAAGTAACTGAGTACCGCGTAACGAAGTCTTACAATAGAAGAATGTCGAAGGCTTTATGATATCAAGAGGAATGCAATGAATTAAAGTACTAAAAGGGCAGCGTCATGAAAATCTATCAAGAGGAATAGTACGTCTGCTTGTCAAAGAGAGCAAAACTGCGGAGGACGAACTAATAACGTATAGGCATGTGAAGAAGACGGAGCTGCTGTGCTCGGAGGCAGCGGTTGGCTTCGGCGTGTGGGTTGCTAAGAGCGGGAGGAAGCGCCTGGGGCTGACGGCGTCTCGTTGGCGGGCGAGGGCGCGGCCATCCGCCCAAGTGACGGCACGATAGCTTTCGCTTGGTTGGTTAGTGATTCCGGGCGCGTCAACAGCTTCGGTCATTAGTCCCGTAAGTGCAGTACATGTTTTCCCTCGGGAGATACCGCTGATCTTTCCCCGCTTGATGGTGAGATCCGGCGCCGACCTAGCGTCGGCTAGCGGGGTTTGCCGCGCCCTCACCAGCACTCTCCCACCAGAAGGGCACCACCCCAGCCGGGACAAGCTCTAAGCTCCCGACCGGTCTCCCGGAGTGTGTGGTGATGTAATGCATGTTAGTGTAAGTGTATGTGTGCAAGGAGAGAGAATAGGACAAGGAAGAGGAAGGACAGATCGCGCGCGGTCCGTGGCCCGTTTGTTAGGGTACTGCCTCAGCATTCGCCTGGTGTTGATCGGAAACCACGAAAAACTACCGATCAAAACAGCCGGCCGCTAGAATTCTCCTCCAGACAGCGACTGAATTCCACCTAGCTGAAAAGTCGAAAGATTTTGTGACACAGACAGAACGTCACAATAATACATGCATCAACATTTGTACCAATAAATCCTCTCCAATGTGCCAAACTATGACGTGTACAATTGAATGAATAGCAGTAAGAAACAAAACTACAGAATCTTTCAACTTCATTCCAATTTTGCAAAACAAATTTTAAGATAAAAATAAATAGGGAATAATTCTTTGCATCATACGGGGATATACATTCGCCAGGCATTGCCAAAATCGCAGCTATAGTGTGGGTAGATTTGGGTACATTACCAGATATGAATGATACCCGCTTTACCAAAAATGTAACACAGCTATAAAGTTTTTTGCAGATTTGAAAGAGTTTACGGTCCATGCAAAATTGAACGTCTGTGAAAGCCTGTTCAGTAACCCGTGATTATCATGGTGAGGACAATGGTTCTCACTGACTTAATACGGGAGGTGGTTCCGTGATGAGCGAGCGCAAAACTACAGATTAGTTTTGTAACTAAACTACATATTAGTTTACATTTGCATTGTATAATTTTAAAAAAAAAAGACTTAATATGCCTATAACAAGTAATGTACTACGAGCTTCTGGGTCAATGACCTCCATCTCGATCGGGTTTTTGTCTAGTTTCCCTGATCCATTGAGCAAATGCTGAGATGGCCCCTTCATTTGCTTCTGGACGTAAATGTAGCTTCACAATACGCACGTTTTGTTGAGCTTTTGCTTGTAGTGATAATAGAGCATAGGGTGAGTTTCTGTTTTGTTAACAATACAGAAAAATCAAATCTCTTCGTTCGTTTACCGTTAAAAATAAATTTTCTATAATTCGGCAACAAAATATCTAGTTTTTCAAATGTTAATCTTTCGCTTTTTAATTATTATTATTATTATTATTATTATTATTATTATTATTACTAATACTATTATTTTTCATCTTTCAACTATTAATAGTTAAATTGTTGGGAAGGGATTCTGAAACTCAAGAAAGCGTGCGAAGATGATTTTTCCTCCCATACGTCACATACAGTTTTTGACTAAATAAATAAATAAATAAATACAGTGTTTCTGCTCTGTGGCATACAAATCAATTAAACGATTAGCTACACGAGTGCTCGCGCTGGTTAAGCAGATCCCTCATGCAACGCTAATAACTGAAATTTGCATTGTATTTCACGTACATGAATTAAATACAATAAAATTAATTATGTACATCTTTATAAATAATTCACAAATTAGTACGCATGAACACCACCTAGAAGAAGTAACAATACTGTAACTGCACACCCTCCGTGAATTGATCTGACTTGTGACGCCGCTGCACATTGGCACGCTTGGCGACCAGTTCTGCCCTCGGCACAACAGAGCAGGGCGGATTTTATGACTTCCTTCGAACAAGGGACGGCGTGCGACAACAATGTCAGGTGACCTATGTTCTATAAGACGAATCTGTAAATGGCAGGCCTTGACCTACCTACGAGGCATCGATGCGCCGTCAAAACGGTTCTTTAGCAAACGAAGATGTACCCAAAAGACGCAGCAGTCAAACGTGGGAGGAGTAACAATTAATACTATGCAATTGCGCTAGGCCGTAGCGTGTTTTTTGCATTTGCGCAGGCTTTGTGTTTCAAGTGCCGCTACTTGTTTCAAAGAAATCTGTGTCAAAGGGAGACCACTACGACACCCTCACCCCGGAAATTTGCAGGAGGTAGCATTTTTTGACGCGCACATGCGCATTGGCAAACTGTTCCTTTTGCGAAAAAAAATAATTTGAATGACTGACGCGTTCACCGCAGTCAACATTATTTCTAAGCTGTAGCTGCATCGCATTCCACCGACCGCGCAAAGGGGCGGGGACGCACTCCACGTGCAGGACGGTGTATCGGTCGCCGGCACCTGAAATGTAGTTTTTCAATTATTTTTGTAGTTAAAAAGAGCATCGCACCGCAGTAGCTGCCGTAACTAATTTTGAGCAGTCAGGGAGAGACACTCGGATCAGAGAAGGGGATAGAATTAATTTTTTCGCGTGCGAGGCTTCGAGATCACTTCAACGTATACTTCGACACATCTAAGTTTTCTTCGACACATCTAAGACTTCTACACATCTAAGTTTATTTTTATTATTAGTAACTGGTGCTCCGACTGGTTTTTAGACTCGCCTGATATCGTCTACCAAACGTGTCGGCACTGCACAGCTGATTTTTCTGCCGAGCTCTGTGTCCCCGGCGTGGTATATTAAGAGAACGGGAGAACCGAGACGACATGCGTTGTGAGGAAACGCCCGCCCATCCGGATCATGTTCGTCGAAATCCCTGATTTTTCGAATATTGAAAAATCGAAAACATTTTTCGGTGTCTTCTTACAACCGCAATTGTGAAGATATATATTTTTTCTTAATGAAATGTGTTCATCGAAAACAACTTCAAATCATGTTGAATTGGTCGAAAATTAGCATTTTTGTGTAACTTAGTGTTAAACACAGTCGCACGCATGGAATTTCTTGCGCTTCGTGAACGTAATTTGAGAAGTGCTTGGAGTCAGTTGGATGTTACGTAAGTTAGAATTTGTATATTAATTCATATTCCTTTGTTTGTTTCCTTCATTCGAGCTTTTGCTAAACGTTTACATAGTAATCTTTTAGAAATTATTTTAAAAAACCTATTTGATAATCCATATTTTCTCTCCGTGTTCCGAGGAATGTATCCGCATTCTCGATGTATTGAATTTTTTTAAGCTATCAAGAACATTTAACTGAATTTAGCCCAATTAGGTTTTTTCTCTTCAAAATGCGATTTTAATGTAATATGAAACAAATAATTGCTAGCCTTCAGGAAATATGAGATTCGAATGCGGCGTGATTTAACTATATAAATCGCAGGTACTATATTATCGCCAACATGGATGGCCGAGGTGGCCCGAGCGTGTGCCGACTCAGCGGCTCGGTCGGAAGGGTCGAGACCCGGCGTGGGCATGGTTGTTTGTCCTTTGTCTTTCATGTAAGCGTGTTGTTGCCGAAAAACGTGTGAGTGTGCTGACCATATACCCATGAGCCCGCACGTAATGTTCTACAATTTGCAATGATTTTTACAAAAAATTACTAAAATGTGTTAATTCAGGTATGAGAAAAAATCCTGTATAAATAGTATTACGTAACCATTACTAAGAGCGAGAAAGTGTGTGTTGTTTTAGCAGAACTACTTTTGTTAGTAAATTATGTTCCTTAAAGAAGAATGCTTAAGTAAGTCCATGTTCAATTTTTTGAAAATAGGAGTCGCTTTCCTGCATTTTGACCCGAAATACAGTCAAATAAAAATTAAACTTTTTTTCAAAAAGAGAACCATTTTTTTACATTTTTTCACGAATAAAAAAGGGAAGCTTAAAAGAATGGCGCGGTTCTCATTATCGCTGAAGTTTCTAAATATTCGAAAATTGTAAATTTAGAAATAATGTGAGAAAATATGTTGCGTTGTAGTACCACAAGTTACTTTCTGGCTACGGAGTAGAGAGGAAGGTATGTAACCCTGCGCAAAAAACGGCAGATTTTGGGCAAAAAACTCTTATTACAGGCCCCTGGAGACGAGAAAGTGGATAAATCCATTTGCTTCATATAGAAAAAACCTCTAACATATGGTGCCAGAATCCATTTTCTGTGGATCACTGATACCGAAAATCTAATAACGGCCAAACGTCTGTCTGTCTGCCTGACTGTCCGTCCGTATGTGAACAACGCTAACGGCTAAATGTTCATCCGATTTCCCCCAAAAATTAATATTCTCCAAACGAACTGGCTGATGTTGCGCTCCATTGAATTTAAAACAGATATTTTAATTTTAGGGATACTTTACATGAAGCCCTTGGGATATTTTTAATTTTTTAAATAAATGGCTGCATTGTTTTTGATTAAATATTCTTGTTGCGTAGAGAGAGGAACGTATTGGAGAATGGTGCAGGTCTGATATTCGTTGAAAAATCTGGTTTTTCGAAAATTGCAAAAGTTTAGTTTTTTGTCTTCCTACAACTAAAATATTAAAGATAGAGATTTTCATTTTTAATGAAAACTGTTTCTTAATGATAGACTTTGAAATAAGGTCATGCATAATTTTTCCAAAATTTGATACTTCCCCGCCATTTTGCGTCAAAATACGGACGAGACAGTACGTTCTGTTTTAAAACCACTGGTGTTTTGTATTACTAGGCTCAGATTAGCGACAAGAGCTAATGCCCAAATTGTAAACATTTTTGTAAGAGTACATCATCATTCACCTGCATACTCATCTTCAACCCATTATCACATTATCTTTAATTAAATGTGTTGTGAATATAATTTTACTTCTTTATTGAAAATGGGAACCCACGACCAAATAGCACGGCATGTTGTGATACAGAAACATACACCTTTTGAATAACCAAAAATCTTAGAGAATACTGGAGTGTTGAGTAGCCAATACAGTGTACTTCTAATGCATAATTCAATAGGAATATATGATTTGATTTTTATTGGAGAAGATGCATACCGGAAAAATCTCATTTGCATTTGACTCATACTCTTCTGGAATGGCAGCAATTTTAGAAGAAAGACTTGTAGACGAAAGGATTTTTAGTAGATGGTTTAACTTTCATTGTCACTCTATTACAGTCAAGAGACATAAGAGAATCCAAAAGATATGTTTAATCACAAACGGTAGGTTAAACGAAAAGTTATTAAAATATATACTAGTTAATTAAATATATTACTGAATTATAATAACAATAAAAATATTATATATTAAATTTTAGATTATATTTATTTACACCACGGGACGTGCTCAGCGGGAACTTTTTGCGATTTTTTCATTTACAGATTCCATCAGAAATAACTTCAACCAAAAAATTACTTTTCTGATTTCCACATGTGATTCCTGACACCTTGTGACCCCCTCGCCAAATTCTGGAACGAGCTGAAATTCTCCATAGTTCATAAATAAAGAAATGTAGTTTCCCCATGCCGAGTATTGGACATTAACGCTTAGGTTTTGGCGCTTTCGAATCTCATGTTATGACCAATATAATTTTGTTTGGTTGGTTAGAGATTCCGGGCGCGCCAACAGCTTAGATCATTAGTCCCGTAAATGTAGTGCGTGTTTTTCCTCGTTTTGACTTCAATTGGCCTTCCGCTCCGCATCAAAGACCCATCAAACAGGGATTCTGGCTACACCACGTGTTAGAGGATTTTTTTCTCTTAATTTAGCAACTGAATTTACCTACTCGGAAACATATTGTTACGTTTCTAGGTGGTGAATTAAAGTCTCGTATTATTTTAACAAAAACGTTTATTTTGTTAACACAATCACTGAAAACACTTGATTATTTATTTATACTACACTTCTCTTGATTATTTATTTACACTACTCTTCTCTTACTCACTCACACAGTCCTAAACACAGGCCCCAGTTCACTGCACTGATCACAGTTCGATGCATTGGTCACAGTTCACGTCACCGGCCACAGTACGATGCACTGACCACGGTTCATTCACTGAGCAGAATCACTGCACTGCTATTCACCGCGATGCACACACCTCACAGTTCAGCTTCCACTGCGGACTAAGACTACTCGCGGTCGCCTGCCGCTGCGTATTTATACTCTGCGAGACAATCGAGAACTTTCCCGACCCCACGAACGTTCTGGAATAATCCGCGGCAGATGACGCAACCCGCGTCACAGGCAGCTCGTGATGGCGCTGGCAGATGACGCAACCCGCGATCAGAGGCAGCTCGTGGTGGTGCCGGCAGATGACGCAATCCGCGCGTACAGGTAGTTCGTGGTGGTGCCGGCCCGTGACGCAATATTCTTTACAATATGTAGGTGCATATTAACGGTGTTTTACTCTCGTGAGGCGAGGCGAGGCGAGTAACCGCGAAACTGTGTTCGGCCACTTCCGTTTCAAATAATGCTATTCTATTCATTTGGAGAGCTTTTAATTCTCGGGATGTTGACACTCTACAGATTCTCCGGTGTCTGGCGCGATCTTGCGAGATTCTATGAAAACTGTTCAACTCTTCCAGTGTTTATCCTTCCAAAGAGTGTCACGCGAAAAATGTTTTGTCTTTCCCTTTAGAAGCAAACGCACCGTTTTTTAGAAAAATATTACAAGTTCAACGCGGGACGTTTAAAATGCATGCTCTTTGCTGTTAATTAACAACAAGGAATTGTTATAATGATAGGTTTGAAAGTACGGCGCCAAATTTGAATCAATTTTGGTCGCCGATGTGCTAACAAATGATGAAGTATTTTTTCGGCGGAGGGGTTATGCGGCGGAGGGACTCGGCGGCAAGAGCTGTGGGCGTTCGGTTGGGTTGGTGGTGGAGAGGTAAGGCAGCGGACGGGCTAGTCGGACAATGTGTGGGCGGATAGGTGATTTGGCGGCGGAGAGGCTAGCAACCGAACGGGCTGGGCGGATGCGTGTAGAGAAGGTGGGGTGTGTTGACGACGTAGGGGTTACGCCACGGAGGGGACGGGAGATGGGGTGTGTGGACGGTCGGCGGTTTTCGGGGGTTTTTGGGGGGAGAGTGTGGGGAGGGCGTGTGGTTGGTGGGGAGGGGTGTGCGGCGGAGGGACTGGGCGGCGGGGTGTGTGCATGAAGGTGTAGGTGGCAGAGGGTCTGTGGAGGGGAACTGATTGGCATTGGGGAAGACGTGTGAGCGTGTGGGCTCCTGTAGGAGCGGGTGAGATTTCCTGTAGGAGCGGGACGGCGAGCCCGTCTGTGCACGGACTGCCTAGCAGTAGTCGAAACTGGTGGGCAGACGATGTTTGTTATGATGTATTGGAATTACTGAGACCTTTTGAGAATATGATAACTAATTTTTTCAATAATTAGGTGATGTTCTTTAATTTTTTTGTGATGTTGAGGAACTCTAGATTTTTGGACTACAATGAGAATTGTATAATATTTCCTTGTTTTTTTTTTAATTTCTATCCGCATCCGCTCTTTGCTTTGGTATTTACTTTTATATGATATTTTTAATTTTTTTGCAGAACTTTCCATAAGATTTTGAGAACTGTAGAACTCTTCGTTTACCAGCCAAAACTTTCAAAATATTTAGGATTTTCAAAAGTCACCCCGCCAACATCACGACTGTATACCTGCCCGAGAAACCAGCTCCTATCTGCTGTCCGCGTTCGTTCCGTAGTCCTGTGCTACGCGTTCCCAACTCCTCAGGTTCTCTGATGAGTCAACCAACTCTGACTCATTAATCGGAGTGAACAAAGTTTGACGCTAAGAGACGTATTTGGACGCGTGCCAACATTTTGTAGCTTTTGCGCTTCAGCATCGCAAATAAGAGTCACAGAAAGTTAAACAAACAACGAGCAAATATTCATGTCACAACCGTAGTTAAAGCTATACATTTTCTCGCGTTATTACAAACAGCAACGTAATACTGTAAAATTGCATTTTCTGCGATAGTAAAACCTCAATTATTATTTAAAAACGTCCAATTAACCAAGAAGCGAGCAACGTACTATTTCCAGCGCAGCGTTTTAAAAAACCATGAAAATTCGCTTGGCAAAAATATCAATACAGTAATTTGAATATATGCAAATGACATGAAAATGAATACGAAAATTCTGGCTGCTCACTCGTGAGTGGCGCTTTGTCATAATTTCGTCATCTTTTTTAAATCTTTAATCAATTCGTTTAACTTCATAAATGCATTTTAAGTCAAGTAATCACAATGTCCATTTTAATAGAGATAGCATTATTTTAATATCTTGTAGCCGTCAAAATGACGGCGTCGGTCGTTTAGTGTTAAGTTAATGTATTACCGCCATTTTATGTACTGACATTGCCGCAAACAAAGCGGAGGAAAATAAAATTTGAGATAGAATGTTTGTGAGATCGACCACTTGGAAATATCGCCAATAAATACTTTAAATGAAAGGAAAATCTCTGTTTTTCAAAACGATAAGAAACAATTTGGCCCTTACGGGGCTCATTTTTGAGAAACAGAAGTTCAAATTAGTAAAGACTCTTATAGAAAAAAATTTTTTTTTTTAATTTGTTGCGTCCACTCCTTGACGCAACGCGTCTCCAAGCCCCTTAAGGGGCGTTGAGCGCTTTTGCCCTTGGGAGTAATCCTCCATTAATGGGCATTATTTTTTTAATATTAGTCCAGTCTCGTCACGTCGCAGTCAGTCAGTGCCTTTTATCCCTTCGGCCAGGGGCTCGACGCCGTTAGATCCCGGGGTTCCTGGCCGGTCACCCAACCGCGGACCCTCGAGTCTCGATCCGCGAATCTCTCGTTAGGAAGCATAGTTTTCTTTAAGTTATTAAAGAAGTTATACAGTTAATGGACCTTTTTTCTATTACTCAGTACGCAGTAAATTTTTAAGATATTAAATGGTATATAATATAACTCACCAGGCATTCGGAGGAGAAATTTATACAAAAAACTGTTACAAAATTCACCACAAACGGAAATAATGGCTCTCGGTCTAGGAGTTACGCTTTACAAATCATGCTACTGGGAGCACTGGTTCTCTTAGGAACCAGAGAAAACCGCGACAAAAAATATGGATTTCAAATAGGTTTCGAATCATTTCTGAAAAGTTTATGGAAACACCTGATCGACTAAATAAAAATCTGTATCATATCTTCGCATCGACATTCGACAACAATTAGCTTCTCAAATATGATGCGGCATTGTTGCGAAATTTATATTAAGCTTTGTGGATTGCTGGAAAAGAAATACATCAATACACTGAGAATAAAAATTGAATAAAACGTAAAAAAGCGAGAAATTGAAAAATATTATAAATATTTATAAAATATAAATTATAAATATACCGTATTTTCAAAACAATTTACTTGGCTGTTTTTAAAGAGATAATATTACACAACAGATTTCGACGCTTAAAAAATCTCTATCTTCAATTTCGTAGTTTTGAATTTTTTGTAATTTTCGAAAAATACGAGCCATACTGGAAAATGAGACTAGCACCATATTTCTCTGAATTAATATGTAAAGAAAATTTAAAGAAAAAATTTGGAGCGATTTTTGAGAAAAAATCTTCGAAAATTTCAATCGCAAATTACCCCAAAACTATTTTTTTAAGTTCTTGACATTTTTTAAAGAGCTAATTATGTACAACACACTTTGTGGGGTAAATCTTCATCTTCAATGATGCAGTTTTAATTTTTTCATTATCGAAAAACCGAGGGATACCCGAAAATGGAACTAGCACCATGTTGTTACCGCCTCTGGTGTCATAAATGAAAGAAATTGAAATTAAAAATATTTTAAGCGGTTTTTGAGAAAAATTCTAATTTTCAAGCGCAAATTACGCCAAAAATACTGTTTCTTTTTTAAAAAATTGTACATGATCTTTCTTAAAAGCTAATTTTGTACAACAGATTTGTTTGAGCTAAAAATCTCTAATTTTGTAGTTTTAATTTTTTCTTCCATTTTTGAAAAGTCAGGTAATTTATGGAAAATGAGACCTGCTCCATTCTCTTAAACTTTCTTCGCACTATTTAACAACAAAATGTAAAAAAAATTTGGAGCCTTTTTTTTTTTAATTCAGCAAGTGTCCGACAGGCTTCATGTATAGTACCCCGCAAAAATTAAAAAATAGGTTTCAAATTCAAGGGTCCACGACATCAGTTACAACAATGGGAGAATATCAATTTTGAATAAAATCGGCTGAACGATTTATGCACTAGCGTTGTGCACAAACAGACTGACAGAGTGACATTTTGCCGTCAATCGGTTTTTCGGTAGAAAGGACGCACAAAACATGGACTCTGACAACACGACGTGTTAGAGGATTTTCCCCCTTATATCTAGCAACTGCATTTATCCACTTTTTTGTTACCAGGGCCCGGCAATAAGAGTTTTTGTGTCGAAAATTTGCCGTTTTGGGGCGCACGATTACAATACTTTTTCTTTTTACGTTAGTAAGTGCGAGAAAGGAAAACAAAACAATATACAAATTTTAACTTACGTAGCATCCAACAGCGTAAATTGGGAGCGGGCGATTGAAGGCTTAACAACCTTTATTTCATATTTATTTCAAGTATGTTTATATAATTTCTAAAATATTAATTTGTGAACGTATAACAAAAGTTCCATTACAAGAAACGAACAAATAAATATTAAATAATATACATACTCTAACTTACATCCGAATGCCACAAAACACATCTAAAATTACGATCAGGAAGCACCAGAATTTTCAGAGTGGGTGAATAACTTTATTAAAAAAATACATTTTCGAAAAAATCAACATGACCTATTTTAAGGTCTGTTTTTGAGGAATAAATTTCATTAAAAAAAAGTTGTACCTTCGTAATTGTAGTTGTAGGAGGACGCCGAAAATAAATTTGAATTTTTTCAATTTTCGAAAATCAGGGTTTTCAACCAATATGAGACCGGCGCCATTCTCTTATACGTCCTTTAGACGATCCAACAACGAAAGATAATCAACGAATTTGGAGCCATATTTTTGAAAATTTTGAAAATTTCCGCGAGGGTTCATGTAAAGTACCCTCCAAAATAAAAATATTGGTTCCAAACACCGACATCAGCAAGATTGATTGAGGAATACCAATTTTGGAGAAAATCGGTTGAACGTTTTAGCTGCTAGCTTGTTAACAGACGAACGGACGGACAGACAGGCGTTTTATCGTCGATCATGTTGCTAAATATAGAATAAACACTTTTTCCACTTTTTCTTTACCAGGGTACTGTAATAAGAGATTTTCTACCGTAAATTCGTCGTTTTATCTCTCAGCATTACATATCTTCCGCTTCTTACGAAGCTCCCTTTTAAGCGCGAGAAAGTAAAAATGTTTACCTTATACGGCTCAGATTCAGCATTACTGTTGTTCCTTCGGTCTCAGATCCGGTGGTTCTACAATTCGGGTTCCGACGGTGGCTGCTTTTGGTCCCTCAGTAAATAGGTAGGTCAAATCCAATCATAGTATGGAATTAATTCTACCAGTGAGCTGCTCTGTTTGTCATGGTTTCTGCTTTCAATTACAGACGAATACCAGAGTAGTTCCCGTCCAAACGGACAACGGACCGCGCCTCGCGATCTTTCCTTCCTCCATTGTTTTCTTTTCGGCATTTTAAACACACACACACACACACACACTTCCGGGCAGGAATATCCCCACATCTTGCAATATTACATAACATGTGCTTATGGAACTAACGACCGCAGCAGTGGATGTGTCAAGCAACATCAATGAAGATTTCGGCAATTTTAGTACGAGTAGGAACTCCCGCCATTTCGAAACATTTCCTCCTCTGTTATTAACTGTACCTGTGTAAAACTAACTGTAAGTGATAAGTGACCAAATATTAAATTGTTATGCGAAGTGAAACCAGGACTTATTGACAGATGGTTCTTACCACTAAATATAATACAAATTATATAATGTATATAATACTAATAAGAAATCAGTTACAGCAGTGCGGCTCAAATGTGAGTTGGAATCAGTAATGGCGTACAGCGCAATTTTAACCAACTGCAGTAAGATATTTAAATTGTGTGAAGCAAAATGATTAAAGTAGAGATTTTAAATTTTAATCTTATCTAAATTAAAAGTATTTTGGTTAAAAATTTACGGATCAAAGAACATTTCGAATGTGTCTATTTCTATAGTATTAAATTAACATTGGCCTTATTCCGGTAATGTGGCGCACTGTTCCAGTCAAATACGTAATGTTCGATGATCATAAAATAGATCACGTGGACACTACCTCATCCAAAACACTTGATAAAAATACCATTAAATAATATTTATTCGTTATTTTCTGAAAAGTGGCGAAAAAGGCCGAAAATGCATAGTTTATGGGGAATTCTGGCACCCTTAAACCCATTTTAAAAACAGTTTTATTGGTGCCGAAGTTGTTCCACTCAAAAAAATTATCAAACCTGGACAATTACTTGTTATTGGAGATTGTTTGGAAAATTAAAACTTTTCTTTCGAGGATGCTATTGAAGGTTACCAGTGGAACACATTCTAAGCGACTACTCATCAATTTGTAATTTATTATAGAAATTTTGATGACGCAGAGACGTTAGATATCAGGCTAATTGGTCCATGGTAAAATGTGGGGGTACTTTACCTCAAGCATTCCGGCCATTTTCAAAATTTTCTCAAAAGCGGTACCAAAAATGGTTTCTTTGAATTTGTTCTGAGTATTGAGTAAAATACCCTTACAAGTGTGGCATTAGTCCGATTTTCACGGCTAACTCTCATTATTCAAAACTTGCAAAAGTTGGAATTTTTTTGGCGTCTTCCTACAACTACAAAATTGAAGACAGTTTTTTTCTTCAATTGAAATTGGTTGTCCAGAAACAAAAGGTTTTTTGAAATATTTAGTAGTTTTCGTGCAATAATGTGTACAATATTTGCTATTTTAAAAAAATAACGAAACAAGATTTTCTCAAAAAGCGCTCCCAATTCTTTCTTTAACGTTTTGGTAGGGTTAGTGCTAAACGAACCCTTTAGGATAGCATAAACGGTATATTGCTCTATGCTTTAATTTTTTAATGCACAAATTGTTTTATTATTTTGACTATTGTTTGACTATTTTTTGACTATTTTGACAAATTGTTTTATTATTTCTCTCACGTCGGTATATTTACATTAGAGGCGATTTCTTCACATTATTGTATTTATAAGAACATGTGCATAAAAGAATATCAAATAAAGTTTTTCGAAAACTCCACATTAAAGGAGCTCAAATTTCGTATTTTCAGAAACGTTCAAACGCCATATTCCCTAAACTGGCTCCAATTATTTTCTTCAAATTTTGTCCAATGGATAGTACTAATTGCTCTGATTAATATGCCGTAAAGTTATTTTAGTTTTTTGTTGTTTTTTAATTATACAAATGTAATTTCTTTTAAATATTTCTCACGCCGTTAATACGCACATTTCACGCATTTGTACACATTACTGAATTTGTGATTGGATGTTCTTCAAATTACTTCAAATAAAGTTTTTCTAAGTCTCAATAGATTTCTGTCAAAAAGAGCTTCACATTTCTCATTTACATTAACGCTTAACGCCATTTTCTTATAATGGCTCAAATGTTTTTAATGAAAATTGCTATTTAGGAGGAGGTTTTAGTTTTCTTAATATTCTTAAAATAATATTTCGTTTTTCTATTGGAAACCGAAAAGTTGAGAAAATGTTTAAAAAATGTAGTTTGGACGGCGATATATGGCACCAGGCAAGAAGGGGGGAGCAAGACTGTACAGTACCAGTCCACAGCAGTCCAATTTAGAAAATGTTACTACGAGAAAGTCTGTACCATTCTGTAGCACCACTAGTTACTTTTATGTGCGTTCTGCGTTACTGTTTTTAACGCGCCGTTCAGTTATTTTATGATGCAATTATCACTATTCCCTGACTTGTGATGTTTTGAAATACATCGGTTTAAAACGTTACTTTCTGTGTCGTAAATAATTTGTGTGTACTAAATGATAAAATTATAGCGTGCATTCGATCAAACACTGCCACTAAAATCCTGTAAAATATAATATATGACTCACTTTTACACCCGAAAAAGTACATGTTCGCTTTGACTTTATTCAGTCGCTATATGTATCAAGTGAGTTGCCATCATCGTTGGCGAAACGGCCACTCACAGCTCTGACCTGGGCTTTGATGCGAATAATTGCCTCATTAAGAGTGTTCAGTGGCCGTAAGGAAGAGGCAGCAAAACGGAGAGGAAGATGGTTCCTCTTCCCCCTTGAGGAAGCTAGTCTTTTGTTTCGATGAATGGGTCGACGAGACAAGAGATCAGCTTTACACTGCCCTCAACATCTAAAGCCTGGTGAATTAATGTGACTTCTCCTGGGAGTGTTATTCACTTTTCCTACTGCTCTCATATTTGTTGTATGATGTCGAAAGAGCTTTGGTGTCGTAATAATGACCTTAAAGGAGATATTTTGTTTGATGTTATGTTACAGAACAGTAAATATTAATATGTACTCTAAGAAATACAATTTTAACTAAGTTATTAAATATCTTGTGAATTTGAATTTAAGGTAAAGGCAGCGTAATTTGCCTCTTTTTAAACAAAAAACGTATTGATTTCGTAACAATATTTCAAGCCTTTATTTGGCATTGATTACGTAGCAAATTCTCTTTGTACGTAGCCATAAGTCATAATCATTCGTTATGTACTTTGTAGTAATAAGTTGTATGTAATCGTAAGTCAAGAAACATGGAGTAATTCTTCTTGAACGCAGTCATTTTTGCATAATGCATCCATTGTCTTTTATCCCTAATGGCGAGGGGCTCGGGGCTCCTAGTATTCCGAGTTCCCAGATGGTTACCCATCCAGGTACCTTCGGTGTCTGCTTAATCTTTCATTTAATGAAGCGTGAAGCTACCAACTGCGGCATTGAGTAACAATGCAATGAAAAGTGTATTTGATGTTATTCTAATTCTAAATCCTCCATAGAAACATTTTGTATGCACGTTTTACAGTCATTAAAATTTTTCCGGCAATACATCCCTCAACGCGGCGTCACCCGGACAGCCAAAATAATCAGCACACACAGATGTGTTAAGTTGGCTTGTGTATGCTTCAAAAACTCGGTAAAGTTCTGCAAGGATTGAGCTCCAATTTTGACACCATGTACAACCCGCTTCGAAGATTTTTGTATCTATTTCTCGCGCCAGTAACATTCCTGCGATCGCGAGAAAACAGCTTCTTTTACGGTCAGCTGTGCATCAGCAACCACGCCATCTGCCGGAAGCAAGGGGAACACTCGCCATACTAGATAACGACAACCGCGGTCACATGTGAAAATTATCTTTCTCATTTATATTTTTTATTAACACAATACGTATCCACTCGCATCCCATTCAGATTATTATCAAATATGAATTAAATATTCACCTTAACTTTTCAATGATCGTGTCGTGATTCGGCTGCGCCCTTCGCCAAATCGTAAGTAGAGGTTATGTTTTGTATGAGATATGGTCCTTGGCCATGCAAATTGTTGACTGACAAGGCGGTGAAGTCAACACCACCAAGACATATGTCTAGGTAGTGTTGGTAGACTTATCTGAATGGATCTTGGGTGTAATGTCAAAGTTCTGTGGATTATCTAAAAGTATTGAGAAAAACATCTTCATATTTTTGAAAAAATCGTTAGTAATTCAATAAAATTCATAACAAAAATGATATAAGGATGCATTAATATTGTAAAGGTTAAAAGCCAAAAACAGAAAAAAACATAACCTCAGTACGTCAGCATTTCATTACAATTTATTCAACGTTTCGGTTGCAGCAAATTTATGGCCCTCTTCAGGAGAAAATACATACATACTATAATACGATACTGACAGAAAAATACATGATGTAAAATAATATATTTGATATATGATACAAAGTAATTTAAATCTAGACACAAAATATTAACATTTTATAAAATCTAAATATAATGGGAGGTCGACCTCACATATCTGTGAAAAAGAGAGAAGGCTACTAGTCTGTGTGTAAGTATTATGTATTAGCATACGATAAAAAGTGATAATCTTACGAAGGGTTGTACTCAGTTTTTGATGTACGTATTGAGATACACCAGGTATTTCAAAGATATTTTGAGATTGCAATGTCTAGATAACATCCATTCATTGTTTGTGACCGGAATTAAAAATAGGAGACAGTACATTCGCCAGATAGTATGGTAAACGTTTTTACTTCAGTCAAAACAAAACGTGGATGCTGATAGGCGAAATTCAGGATTTATGTATATGATTGAAGCTGAAATTTAAATATATAAAAAAGAACCATTTATAACTCAAAAACGGCTGGATCAATTTTAATTATCTTTGATTTTTGGATTCATCTCCAAATAGTAGAGTAACTATTAAAATTCGAAAAAATTAACGAAAAAATATGGCATTGTAAGACAAAACTATATATTAATGTCATATGCCAACCGCAACACTCAAATTGTGAATCTATATCGTTAAATAACTCCTAAACGAAATGTTCTAGGGCATTAAAAACTAAAATCTTCTTGAATGTTATATTAAATGTTTGCTCCAATTTCCCCACCACAGAGACGTGCAGAATCTGTAACTAAATGTTAATAAGAGGGAAAGAGAGAGGCAGAGAACAGACACACACCCACACCCACAGTCAGTCATAGACAGGGACAGAAGGAGATAAGAGAGAGTGGAGGGAGACGGAGAGAGAGAGAGAGAGAGAGAGAGATGGGAGACAGTCGGGAAAAGAGAGATGGAGAAAGGGAGAGGCAAAGGAGAAAGAGGGAGATGAAGGGCATAAGGCAGAACAACGCCTGTCATTTTCGAAGAACCTTCTACTTTCTTCTATATATATATATATATATATATATATATATATATATAGAGAGAGAGAGAGAGGGGGGGAGAGATTGTAACGCAATGCTCTGGTGGATGGCGGCAGCGTGGGTCGCGCCGTCCGTGGTTAGTCAACATGATGCGAAATACTTTCTTTGAGATGAGATTTCCTCAATTGGAAATCGGAGACTAAAGGAGCGAGGTTCTTGCCTGTGTTGTTCCACATCCTTCCGACGAAAAAGAAAAGAAAGTGCAATGTTTCCAGAAAAAAACAATGACATTTAATGAAGAACAGTGGTACACAAACATCTGCATATCCCTAAAAGAAACAAAAAGACAATACAGAAATAATGTTTTACAATGTACAATTTTTGGTTTCTCTACCCCCTAAACAATAACAAAAGCAAAAACAACACACATAAGTAATATTTCAAGAACTATGCTGAGAATTATTGCCAACTAGCTTTTTTCTTTAAAAATATGTTTGAAAAGCAAATTATATTCTTTGAACAAATAACTCAGTCATTTGGAATGAACATTATCCTTCCAGATAATCTGTACAACAATCATGTTCATTTACACCGAAACAATTCAGGGTTAAAGTCAGGAACACGGTAACTTTAAAGTGGGCGGGTGGCGAGGAAGGAGAGGGGGCAAAGAGGGAGTCTCCTTAAGCCCTCCCACAAATTACGCTGCGTGCTCTGATAGAAATGAATAAAACTTCCCAATAGGCGATTTTCATGACTTTCCCTTAATACACTTTGTCCCCACCGCATTTTAATGCCAAATTACTTTCAAAGGCACGTTTTCTCGCTTCGCTCGCCCGGATCCAAGTCACGGCGAGGCTCGGGTTACGCCCTCGCGATCACTATAAACATCCTCGAGTCTATCCACCGCATAATTACCAATTCACTTTTATAAGAAAGCACTTTATAAGAAAACTTTGAGAATTCAAAGTGCGTAGTTGCAAACACGTTTGGAAGAAAGAACACTTCAAGGTTTATTAGACAAGCACACCACCCCGATCGCAGTACCATTTAGTAATAGAGCTCCGGCAAGATATTAGGGTGAAATTGTCTCCCCTTATAATTGCCTAACCACCCCTCCATTGTAAATTCCCCCCTCACTGGAGCGTCGAGAAGTGCCGGTTTAAACGTCTTCCTTAGGTTGTACTGTGTTCTAGACTTCAACCCAATTCATAATTGTGCATTCCTTATAACCATTCCCTTCTTTTCCATTAAAAAATTTACATCCAAATTTTGATCAACACGCAGCAATAGAAATTTAACTTAAAATGTAAACAATTAAATATATATTCCGTATCATTTATCCCAAAATTGCAAGGAAAAAGATTATTCAAAACTGACAAAGTTTTTCATTGGTTTTGTTAAATGCCCAAGACAGTATGGAGTATCATTCCCAAAACTAATGATACAGTAGTTCATTGCCATACAAGTAATAATTGCAACATTCTGCCCTCTTCACCCTGCAGGGTCACATATCAATCCTGTCACATGCTGATTCAACATGCCATGAAAGCATATAAATTACAATAAGAAGAAATACATGCCTAAACATTTTGCTCAAACCTTATGGCAGTACAAATAGCTGTGTAACCGTCCTCCTTCCCCTCAGCTATTTTTTCACAATCTGTGATATTGAACAATCTCCAATAAAATATAGCACTACCACAGAGAAACAGCAGAATATCATCACCAACTTAACGGAAATTAACAACTCTTGACACATTACTTATACGAGACGTGGATCTGGTGGCGGGCGTTAAGAAGACTGGTCCGTGGATCTGGTGGCGGGCGCAAAGAATACTGATCCCTGGATCTGGTGGCGGGCGTAAAGAAGACCGGGTGGCCTTCGGAGCGGCAGCGAAGCGGGCTAGGTGGCAGGAATGCGAGCGGCGGCACGGCTGAATTTAGGTCAGGGTCACTGACGATGCAGCGGCGCGGTCCGTAAGCCAGGGGCTTGGGGCAGCTGTGATGGTAACCCAAATTTGCATAAAACTGAAGTGGGGAGACAGGAACTACAAAGGTAGTGTTAGCGCAAGAAACCAGGAAACCAAATCTTGCATGTTCGCCTTAAAACTGAGTAACGGCGAAGTATTTGATATAACCTCATACGCCGCTGGTACATTTCATTCAGAAGCTGTAGTAAAGATAGTTAATTTGTGTTCCTCATTTTGTGAATGTAATTATTGACAAGGAAAATTTTGTATGTGAATAACAGTAAGACCTGTGTAATGTGTACTGGTAAATCAATCCAGGAAGTGTAGAAAAGTTAAATTTCATTAATTAATATTGGTCAACAAGACTCCGTGCACGGGTGTTATCTCGGGTCTGGACGAGAATTCTAGCGGCCGGCTGTTTGATCGGTAGTTTTCCATGGTTTCTCCGGTCAACACCAGGCGAGTGCTGGAGCAGTACCCTAACAAACGGGCAACGGACCGCGCGCGATCTTTCCTTCCTCTTCCTTGTCCTATCCTCTCCCCTTACACACACACACACTTATACTAATATGCACTACACTAACACATATTCCGAGAGACAGGTGGGGAGCTTAGAGCATGTCCCGGCTGGGGCGGTGCCCCGCTGGTGGGAGAGTCCTGGTTATGGGGAAACCCACTAGCCGACGGTAGGTCGGCGCCGGATCTCGCCATCCAGCGGGGAAGATCACCGCCATCTCCCTAGAAAAAACATGCACTAAACTAACGGGACTAAAGACCAAAGCAGTTGACGTGCCCGGAAACACGAAAACATCAATAATTAAGTCAATGAAAATTTGTTCAAGAAAGTGAATAAAAACGTTCGTCAAAATTGAAGGTTCTAGTTGATTGATTTTGTAACAAGTTTTTAAAGAGTAAATGCTGGAAAATGTATGGTACTCTGAGAAAAAGTTGCGTGCAGTTCAGAGTAAAAGGAGACGGACACCCGCGTAGTCGTGTTGCTTCATGGCAGTTCCTTGATGTATGCAACCAGTGCGACACCAGAACTCATAAACAAGTTTAACTGAGAGCTGATCAAACACTCCGGATAACCGCTGTTTAGGCCGAGAGACTTCCTCTTGTTTCTGTCAACAAATCGCTTTCCGGCCAACCTTTTTGACAACGAAGGCCAAGTGAAAACCATGATAAACAAAGATTCGAGGGAAGTATAAAAATGGATGAGGCGTTGTTTTGTCATACGGTTTTATTTAATCAGAAAGCTTTGTCGGCCGCATTGCGGCCGACTTGAGTACGATTCTGAGGTGGCTGGGGTCTTGGTCCAAACAACACAGTACGACAATACAACGCCTCAAATCCATTTCTATGATGCAAATATCGTAAACTTTTCACTACTTCCTAGCATTCGAGCAAAGTATTAAGAAGCTGGTTCTCAGTTATGATAAAGCTGTGGCTGTTGTTCAGAAAAGTCAATTGTACTCTTTTACTTGATAATAAAATTATTTTATCTATTTTTTATTGATTAATTAGTGATTTCATGCGTGTCTACCCCTAAGGTTGCCGGTGTAGTGCATGTTTTATCTCGGGAGGGGTGCTTCCCACGTTAATTGGCGAAATCCAGCGTTGACCTACACATCTATCACTAGAGGGGCACTGCTCCATTTGAGATTTGCTCTAATATCCTGACATGTGTGGAAGAGTTGTGCACGTCTGTATGTGAAAACAGGGGGTGAGATAAAGCAAGGAAGAGGAAGGAAAATCGCGTGCGGTCCGTGACCCTTTTGTTAGAGTATTGCACCGGCATTCGCCTGGTATAAACTGAAGTAACCACGGAAATGACCGATGAAGGCAGACGGTCAGTAGAATTCCCCTCGAGACACTCTGAATCCAACCTAGCAAATGTTGAACATTCTGCCAAAGTGGGGACCATATGACCTCCCGAACAGAGGCGCTGCAGCAAGAGCAATTGTTGCCCTGAGCAACTTAAGTCGGTTTATTTTATACAAAACTATGATGGATGTTATTTCAAAACGGTATTTACTCTCTGGATTAACTTTGTGCTATGAAGATCAGGCTCGGGTGCAATGAATATTACATTCATTAGACTTAATTACATAATTGAATTGCGTCAATTTGTAATGTATCTCTCCGTTCTTGATGTCTCATCGACCTTGATACCCTAAATCACAGATTTGGAACTGCACATACAATGGAGAACGAACAATCTGATTGATGCAACGACCTAGCGGTGAATGCGGGAACATAATCGATAATCATTTTCCTGCTGCGTTCGAATTTTATTCTCCGTGACTCACTTCTCTCTTTACTGTAAATGTGCATGCTTCCCTTGATTTTTTACCTTTGTCTAATTCTGTACATAGAGTTTCGCCAATAATCTCGTATATTTTCTATGTAAGCTTTACTTTTCTAGTACTCGAAATAAGACTAAGTGTTCGATACAGTCGACCGGCTTAAGTGGCTCAGAGCATCATAATTAATGTCATTGCGGTGCCTCTTACCAGAAGGTCCTATGGTTCGAGTCTCGACGCTGGCAGTATTATCAACATTACCTTGCTAGCTGGGTCGAACTCAGCTGCTGTCGACGAGAATTCTAGCAGCCGGCTTCTCTGATCGGAAGTTTTTGGTGGTTTCTCCGATCAACACCTGACGGAAGCCAGAGCAGTACCCTAACAAACGGACCGCGCGCTATGTTTTCTTTCCTTTGATTGATTGATTGATTGATTGATTGATTTTTTCGTGTTTCCGGGCGCGTCAATAGCTTCGATCATTAGTCCCGTTATTGTAGTGCATTTTTTTCTCGAGAGATGACGGTGATCTTTCCCCGCTGGATAGCCAGATCCGGCGCCGACCTACCGTCGGCTAGTGGGGTTTCCCCCTAACCAGGACTCTCCCACCAGCGGGGCACAACCCCAGCCGGGACAAGCTCTAAGCTCCCGACCGGTCTCCCGGATTATGTGATAGTGTGGTGCATGTTGGTGTGTGTGTAAGGTGAGAGGATAGGACAAGGAAGAGGAAGGACAGATCGCGCGTGGTCCGTGGCCCTTTGTTAGGGTACCTCTCCAGCATTCGCCTGGTGTTGATCGGAGAAACCACGGAAAACTACCGATCAGAGCAGCCAGCCACTAGAATCCTCCTTCAGACAGCGACTGAATTCGACCTAGCTGAAAAGCTAGTGTCGAAAATCCTGCCGCGGTGGGGAGTGGGAACCTAGGACCTCCCGGTCAGAGGCGCTACAGTGACATCAGTTGATGCACTGAGCTACCGCTTCCGGTTTTCTTTCCATTCCTTGTTCCACCTTTACCCATACTTTACACGGACTTACACGTACATGTACTACACCACACAAGCTGAGAGACCAGAGCTTGTCCGGGATGGGGCGGTGCCCAGCTAGTGGGAAGATACCTGGTTTGGTAAAAACCCGCAAGCTTACGATAGATCGGCGATGGATCTTTAACTATCGGGGCAATATCACAGCCACCTCCCGCTATAGAAATATGCACTACTCTTACGGTTATAATGACCTTAGCAGTTGACGTGCCCGGAATCACTAATAAATCAATAGAACCAACATTTGCGTGAAGTCTACCAAGGCAATATATAAATTCAAGTTAAATTCTGGTGTTACTTATTCGGTAATTTGGTTTACAGCTTGAAAGTGGTCCATTGTACTTAATCCTGTTCTGAACCCTGCATCTTCATGTGGTTGATGTTCACTTAGTATTCGTGTAGTCTTTTTAATATTTTCGAGAGTAGTGTGTAGAAATTTGACAGTAGGCTGATTGGTGTAAACTTATTTATCTTTTCTTGATCCTTTTTATGTATTAGTTCAACGGAGTGTAGCGTGTGATTCTCTACAGGTGCATGACTAACGCATTACCAATCTTAAAAAAGTAAGATCGTTGTAAATTGTATAAACCAAGAACAATTAATTGTATAAAACTATAACAATGGAATAATATAATACTATCAGGATTAGTTACTCTTACAATTTCCTTGTCGAGACGTTGAAACCTCGACTCATTCGATTTTTGCTTTGCCTGCCGTTGGACCTCGCCTTCACTTTTTCTTCAAGATCTCCGTTTCGCTTCCTGCCGCACGCCCTCATGGTTGTCCGTAAGTTCAGACAAGTTCCAATTACGAAGTACGTTATCCATACATCCGTAGCTACATTTACAGGCAAATGTAGAAGTAGATCCGTAAGTTGAGAATTGGTAGGATTATAGCTTGAAAGTCACTGTCACAGTTGACGGTATATTTGGTGAAGCATTTGAAGCTGGTGTTGAAGCTGTTACAGTTTTTCTGGCTGTTGAATTAATTGCTCTTGCTGCTGATGAATGATGATTTGATGTTGCTGATGTTGATGTTTCACTTTTTGGTATTTAGTTCATTTTTTCATTGTCGACACGACTACTCTGGCCGAGGCCATAAATTATCGGATTCAGTTATTGCATTGTTTATAAAAAAACACTTTAATAATGAATAGTTAGAAATTAAGTCAGATTTTAGTTAACTGTTGTATTTACACTAAATCACATAACCAAACAACACACTAAATAACTTTCACCTTAACATCTTACAGCATACGGCATTGCGCATTCGCTACAAGTCAGTGAAGCAGAGTTCAGAGCGATGTGAATTGGTCAGATGTCGACGCGAGATTGACAGCAAGCACGCGCCGCAACAAAAGTCCTAATCCTCGAGATCCTTTACACAGTTTGTTAGAGCGTTTTTTAAGTTGTCATGTCCCTTCAACGACCTTAATGATATTGTAGTTTAGCTGAAATAATAATTATTTGATTGACTCGTATTTGAAGAGAAACTTTTGATTGATTAAACATTTTTCATTCGTACATGTGCCGCTTAGGATATTTTCACACACATTTATCTTAAAATTAATGAATTGTAAGACAACAGTACCATGACATCATACTTTATAAGATAAATTATATACAATTTTATGGATTAAATATTTAGAATCTACAATTATGCTCGTACTTGTACTGTGATAGCATTGACATGGATTTCTTGATTTCTTGTTTCCTGCTTTTGAAAGTTTGACAATATCTAGTTTAAGTCTGGCAGAGCGGTCGTGAAGGGCTCCGATGTGTAGTAGAAGGTTCCCAACACTGATTATCTAATGCGTTACCGCATGACAATGAATGTAACGCCAGCTGCAACGCGTGAATGACAGGCATCTTCCGAGCGTCTGACGCTAAGACTGAGGCCCAAAACTCTCTACTCAGACTGATTTTGTCACAGTGAGTGGCCAGCGACTCGACTCATGGACGGCGACAGTGTGTGTGTGGAATGGTGAAATTGCAGCGACTGCTCAGTAACGGCAGTCTCATTTTGATTTTTTTTTTTTTTGCGCGCGGAAGAGGGGTGCTTTCTTACAGGACAAAAATAACCATAATACATAATAATCGAATACCAAACTAATTTAAAATAATTATTTAATTTCACATTTATTAGATTGAATCTTGTTTTCCCGTTCAACGAAATATTTCTGTTTCAATATTGCCTTAAGGGAATCCAGAAAATTTATTGTAATCAAAATAAATAAAATTAAAAATCGGAAAAATGAAAATGATATTGAACATTTAAAAATAGAATATCCTATCATATTTCAAGCCTCCCGTCTCTCCAGAAGGATAGAGCCGAAAACCAGACACATCTAGCGATGACCACGCAAAACCGCCCCTTCTGATCGCTCTCAGAGGGGCACTGTGAGCGAAAAGGTGAAGGCGATTGCAAAGTCGACCTGGAAGAGTACAAGCTTAGCTGTAGTCTTTCGTTGAGGCAATGAAAATGCGCTCGCTCATACCAGACTAATGAGGGGGAGCAGAATGGATTAGCAGGTTTAATGAAAGGACAAGAAGCTGGATTTGTATACCCATTATGACAGGCGATGCTTCCGAAATGAGAAATTTGATTCTCTGTTTCAATGTGTTTCGTAGACTAACAATATCCCTACCTTCTTAATAGGTTCAGAAACAATAAAATTTCTTCAAACCTTACTGGTGGGTTCTTTCAAACCCACCAGTACTTTGAATAATAATTTTAACATCTTTCATCAGAAAGACTGAAATAAGTAGACGATCCGAGAAGGCAGTTGAATCCGAATCTCCTTTTCGCTACTTTTTCCGGCGACTGAAAAAAACTTGTATAACCGCCACATTGCCTTATTCCTACAACGATAAATGAAGTTTGCTGGGAAAGAAAAATCATTCAAGCTATTAGGAAATTGTGTAAAACAAGAAAATATTTGACAAATCTGACACTGCATATCAGGAACGGACCACAACGAGTATTTTATGAGATAAGAGATATAGTTTCAATGGAAGCTGCCAATATTGATTTTGTCATAGATTTGTTGATACAATTACTCTAACGTTTAAACAAAGCATACTCTCAGACAGGAACACCCTTGCAACATGCCTTGCAACTGTTCCGCAACTCTCCATTCAAAGGAAACAACTTACGTTACTGTGATACTGCATACTACTACCATGCGTAAAACTCGTGACAATAAAAAGTTATTCAAGATATTTGGGATATTATGTAAACAAAGAAACAAAAGAGAAACGTGAAAATTTTCTTTGTAACCCCTTTACAGCTCAATTAAGCTCCCAAAAGAGGTTTAGAGTGCTTTAATGAGTGTAAGAAATACGAAAGAAACATCTACTGAATTTGCAGAGACGCATTTATAATGCATTAATTTTACCTTTAGTATTAATTTGAGCTATTGCTAACTTATAACAAGCATACAAGAGAAAAATATTATGCTCTAAGTACAAGTCAGTGAGTAAGACGCTAGTTATTACTTTCTGTATATATATATATATATATATATATATATATATATATATATATATATATATATATATATATATATATATACGTATCTACGGGAGTAATATAGATAGATAGAGTTTATTCTACAATTGGGCAGATGTTGCCCGGTGGCAGAATGCATAAATATGGAAGTAAAGTTACAATTAAAAATACAATCACAAATGACACAATGTATAAAAAATCAATATAAAAACAAATTATCTTTGTCATTCCCTAGACATGCAGATGGCATTTACATTTCTGTACTACAAATGAATATACATAATTTATACGACATATAGATAAGTAAACTTGCATATTACACAAATATACATACATATTATATACATGCATAAATACATACACCAAGGAAGCCCGGAAACATACCAACTGTACCTATTCTTTCTTGTTCAGACAAAATGGATAAACAATTTTATCTAATATCAGAAAGTAATGATCTACAAAACTTATTATAATTTTACATTCCTAAAACGTAAAAGAATCGTTACTAAAATTAATAACTACCATTTTGTCACAATAGGTTGTAGAAAGACTTGCAAAATAAACAGAAAGAAATGAAATCGCATCCTTCCACTCCACTCCCGCTCCCCTTCCCCCACCCTCAAAATCCAAGAATCTATAATCTCACTTAAACATTTAACGTGTCACTTAGCCACCATCTTACGCCCACTTGGGGCATATGCGCTTTGAGAACACTTTCTAAAATTCACGTTAAAATGTAATGCAGTCTCACAGCACTTCGGCCTGGCTCACTCTCTGCATTTAGAACTACTAGATAATACCAACTATCAATACATCGCCGAAAGGTTATGGTAGAGGGGTAGATTGGCAATTGAAAGGGGCCGTGCGAGCCCTTATATTATCTTTTTTCAACGTGTATCCGCGTCGCTCTATTTCGCGGCAACCAACCGTAACAAGAGTTTTACAATTTTTCCAACACTTTGCCAGATGACATTAAACGATTAACTTCAATAGAAAAGTTTAAATCCCAAGTGAAATCGTTTCTCCTGCATAACTGTTTCTATACAATTAGAGACTATACTGAGCATCACAAGAAAAGTAACATTAATTTTAACAATGATACATAATGCATTATTTACCATTTGGACTGTATAAATGAGTATAAACAACCTGTAACAACTATTGTACTACAGCTTCCGGGTCAATGACCCCATCTCGATCAGGTTTTCGTCCAGTTTCCTGATCCATTGAGCAAATGCTGAGATGGCCCTTGTTTTGCTTCTGGACATAAATGTAACTTCATTTTCTGTGCACGTCTTCTAGAATTCAGTGGGAAACACAATTCTTCAAATTATCGTTTCCATGTTGTCGCGGCAGGAAGTAATAAGAGTCAAAATTTATTGCTTATTTATCCTTGAAAATAGATTTTATTACATGGGAGTTTTTTGTTGTTTTTCTCCCTTTCAAAATTCAAAATTTATTGCTTATTTATCCTTGAAAATAGATTTTATTACATGGGAGTTTTTTTGTTTTTTCTCCCTTTCAAAATTCAAAATTTATTGCTTATTTATCCTTGAAAATAGATTTTACTACATGGGGGTTTTGTTTTTTTTCTCCCTTTCAAAATTCAAAATTTAAGTAGTATATGACTTAGTGTAGGGATCACAGAATTTTGAAAATGTGCACACAATTCACTTTTCCCCATAGCACGTCATACGCAGTTTTTAACTGTTTTTTGACGTAAAATAAATAAATAAATAAATAAATAAATAAATAAATAAATAAATAAAAACAAGAGTTTTACAATTTCCAGTGTTCCTGGTGAACCAGGGCCACGCCATGAACAAATGTACTTCACGTCGGGAACGGAGTATAGGTCAACTTCGTTATCAGATATGAAGCCGAGCGTAAAACAAGCTGCGCAGGGGCTCCATCTAGGAGCGTTCATGCATATTGAAAGTAGATAATGAGAGACAGAAGAAATTAAAATATGTTTATACATCAAGTACATAGTTTTGAGTGAAACTCCCAAAGACTTCTTTTTACATACCCTCTCATGGCCTTGAGATTACTCTTTGAATACGTCTTTGAACGTAGAAGTAATCATTACAACTTAAAAAATAATATTTTATGTTGTCTTTTTAACATATTTAGAACCTAAAATTAAAAAACCTGTTTCGTGGTGGAGATGAGACTTCTCGGTTGCGGCGCTCAGTTTTTCTCATAGTTACGATTACGCAGGTTTGAAACATGACACTCCCACTCCCCTCCCACGCCACCCACTCGCCTCCCACTCCCACCCGCCTTCCACACACACACACACACACACACACACACACACACACACACACACATATATATATATATATATATATATATATATATATATATATGTCGTGACGCCGACGACATAAGGAGGGAGCGGATGGTGGGCCAGTAAAATGCACACGCAAAGACTGTTAACCATGGATGTATTTTATTCCAGCAACTTACATCGTGCTGAGCAGACACTTACATAGGGTAGCACAGAAACTTACATGGCGAAGCGCCGAAACTTACATAGTTTAGGAAGTACCCAGACAGTCGAAACGGGAGGGGGGTGTCAGGAGACGGCGGCGGCGACGGCGACGGCGAGGCGGCGTCCGGCGATGGCGACAGCGAAGGCAGCGGTAGTGACACCGTGGCACCTACGTCGGCTGCTCTTTGGCCGGGGCAGTCGGGTCCTGACCGGAGCCCAGGGACACTACTCTTGGTCGGGACAGTCGGTGGTGGAGACACCGGTCCGCCTACCGAACTTCGGAGAGTGACACTGGAGACTGACTGCCGGCTCCAGGGATGCGCCGTCCTTATAAGGGCGACGGACGGGTCAAGGGTTGTGTTTCGGGGTACGTCACGTACGCTGTATCTCACTCCGAGAAGGGGTGGGTGCGTTGCGGAGCCGAGCCTTGCGACAGGGCGGGCTGCGTCATGCGACCGACGGGCGCCATGAGTCAGGGCGGCCCTTTGTCCGGCGCGCGCTGAGGGCGCGTTGCCGGCGCGTCACCTCCGTACAAGGGTCGAATTGTGACACCCTGCACCAGGCACCGCCGCATGACCAAGAGTCGGCCCGGCTTCACCACATCACCCCGCCCGAAGACAGTCGCGGGGGACTTCGAGTGTCTGGATACTTATCCTATAGTATTAGGTCATTCTTACATATAGTACAGCTCATTCAACAATTCTGGTATAACAGTAACAATAAAGAAAACTGACACTATGATACATAAAACTCTGGTACAACACTTACAAGTAATAAATTTGACAATGCTACTGGACAATTTAAATTAAAAAAACACTGACACAATGACACTTACGCTGTATCTCACTCCGAGAAGGGGTGGGTGCGTTGCGGAGCCGAGCCTTGCGACAGGGCGGGCTGCGTCATGCGACCGACGGGCGCCATGACCGTACAAGGGTCGAATTGTGACACCCTGCACCAGGCACCGCCGCATGACCAAGAGTCGGCCCGGCTTCACCACATATATATATATATATATATATATATATATATATATATATATATATATATATATATATATATATATATATATATATGGGAAAAATACACGTAGTCTAGAGAAAGTTATGTAATGCGGCGGAAAATCGATTTCCCAATTTCAACGGAAATACACGTTTTGGGGTACCCTAATACCAAAAAAGTGTTTTTTTCTCAAACCGTCCATCCATCGGTCTGCCCGTCTGTCTGCCCGTCTGTCTGCCCGTCTGTCTGCCCGTCTGTCTGTCTGTCTGTTTGAACGTCCCTCCGTCAGAGAACACTACTAGCGCCTAAACCACACGAGCGATGTTTTCCAAAATGAAGAAACCCTTGTCCATCTGGCTCTAGTTGAAGCTTTGAGATTTGGAAAAATATTCTGTAAAATTTGGGGGTTACTTTACGTGAAACACCTCGAATATTTTCAGAATTGTGTCATTTTGTGTCATTGTATAGAGGTCGTTTGGCACTATCCACACCCACATCAAATTCAAAGAGAAAAGACTGTCCGTCAGACGGACAGACAGACGGACAGATGGGCAGATGGACGGAAGAACGGACATTTTGACAAAAACACTGTTTCGGTATCAGCTGATCCCAAAACGTGTATTTCCGTTGAAATCTCGAAATCGATTTTCCGCAGCATTGCATAATTTTATCTACGTCCATTACCCCCGTATATACGTAAGTATACGATAAAGTAACTAGAGGTGCTACAGAATGGCACAGACTATCTCGTACAAAATTTTTCTAATTTACTTGATGTGGTCTAGCTTTAAGGATTTGTTCCACTTTTGGCCAGTGGCCATCTATCGTCCCCCAGAATACATTTTTTGACAACTTGATTACACCTTTTTGCTTGCCTAATAGTACAAAATATTAAAGAAGAGTAAAACCTTGTCCTAAATAGAAATTTTCATTGAAAAATTTCAAGCAGTTTTTAAGAAAATGGCGATTAAACTTCACCGTAAATGCAAAATTTGAAGCTATTTTTCACAGGAAGCTATTCAGTTTTCGATAAACTTTATTTGAAGTCATTTGAAGCACTTCCACTCACAAATGTAATTTGTATCTACAAATATATGGAAAATATATACAAATGTTGTTCAAATGACTTCAAATGAAGATTTTCGAAAACTCAATATATTCCTGTGAAAATAGCTTCAAAATTCACATTTACAGTAATGCTTAATGGCCATTTTCTTAAAAATGGCTTCAGAATTTTCAATGAAAATTTCTATTTTGGACGAGGTGTTACCTTCTCTAAATTCTTTAAGTCATATTTCGGTTCTACTATGAAGAAAGCGAAAAGTTGAAAAAATATCAAGAAAATGGACTTTCGGTGGCGATAGCAGCTAGAAAATGGAGCAAGACCTTAAAGCCAGTCCACACCAAGGAAATTAGAAAAAAAAGATACGAGAAAGTCTGTGCCATTCTGTAAAACCTCTAGTTATGTTATGCAACGTTGCCAAGTAGACACGGCCGTTGCGCATAAGCGTGCTGCATGGTGGGCTTCAAACATTCGGAATAACATTTTAGACATGTGAATATGCGATTGCAAAGAGCAGTCAATTCTTGCAATTAATTGTTAGCCTAGCAAATATATTTTTCTTTCATTCTTATGTCTTCTCATGCGACGGGAAGCTTTTCGAGAGCTTTAAGTTTTACCTTCTTATATTTTAAGGTTTGAGTTGATCCACTCATTGAATGTGTATTTAGAGAGCTTCAAACTGCTGTGATCGTTGGTGTGATAAAGGAATGGAATGGAATGGAAAATTAAAATAACGCGCGTTATATCTCCATTTAGACAGTGTTTTGTTTTCGTATTACTCTGGAAATAGATCAGGAAACATCAGAAACCCTTAATCAGGGCAATCAAAATTTGATTTTTTTCCCACTAGACTCCAGATACTGACTTGTTAAGCTCATCAACCAAGTTTTTCGCATACTGGCGGAAATATATCTTCTTCGTTCTAACCGGTAACATCAATCAGCAATGATTTGAGGGATGATTCTCACGATCTCCGATGCACAATACACTAATGCAAGAAATGCTGTGATTGTTGCTACATACGCTTGACACTGCAAAATTAAGATTGCAGTGCTGTTTTTAAATTTGTAGTTTGACTTAAGACTTTGTTGTTTGTGAGCCGGACGGAGGCAGAAGATTGTGACGGCATTGTGTCACTTTTAGCCCAGTAGAGATTCAATAAAATGTCTATGTGGTGTAATATAAGTCTTCGTTTCTTCACAGAGCTCTGGTAAGGGGCGACCGATCGCGTCACATGAAACATGTGTTCATGCACCTCGTCAGGTCTCTAAATATTCTAGAAAATTTCATGTTTAGTACTCTTGACCGGAGGTTAATCAAACGGCAATGCAACCGAATTGAAACATGCTTCAAATGTGATGGTAATGACTGAGACTGCTCAATCAGGATAATTTCATTCGCGCATTCGACAGCTCTGATAGCGCGTTAAAGCTGACTTTGCCAATAATCCTTTGGACGAAATTCATTCTGTCAGTGAGGTAAGTAGCATGCGTATGTCTGCAATCTCCAATAAATTAAACTAACAATTGTTGATAACTATTATCGTTTGTATGACTTTTAAATTATTTATTTATGTACTGTCCGCCGACGGCCTTGCAATTGGAAGGCGGGTGAGCGGACAGTGATTTTGGGTTGCCACTCATCTTGGGAATTAAAAGCACCCGAAGGAATGGTCCGGGGAGGGCGTCGTCAATTTCACTATTAAGTAATTATGTACATTTTCCGTTATTTTTAATGCATTTTTACTCATTTCATTGATTTTAACATCATTTTAATGATACTTGCTTCAAATAATATTTACGAGATGCAGCAAATGTTCTCCGTCGAATTCATGAGGAGCCTAGAACTCCAGGCCGTGTATTAGGCCGCACTAAATTCGCAATATGACAGCTTGAAAGATTTCCTGTCGGAGTAGCCAACTTATGAAACTATAACTCTAATCAAGTCTCTCGCTTTTGTTTTGTTTGTTGTGTCATTCACAATTCTCGCGCGGTCTCGAGTTTTGTCCACTGTTCAATAATACATGTTTCGTTTTTCGGTAGAATTAAAAAGAGATGTTCATCTATAAACGAATATTACCTTGTAATAAATATTAAGTTAATTATGAATTATCATTATCAACTATTGCAAGCTTAAGAAGTGTTAAAACGTGTCAAGTGCAAATGAAAAATACAACCTCAAAAGTTATCTGCGGTCATACTTCTATGTTATTAATGCACTTGAGATGTGTGTCAACAGTTCCTTCACGTTTTGAACTGGTAGTAATGAGTTTTATTGAACGCAAATAAATACCACAATTATTGAAGTTAATTAACGCGATATACATGGTAGTTTTTAAGTGATCTAATGAATTGTTCCTAACAGTCCAGTTATGTCAATATCAATGCAAATGCATCCATTTAATTTATCTGTTCAATTATTCATTAGCTTTTAAAAGTAAGTTAAAAAAATAATAATGAAAATCATCATTAGTGTAAGTAATCTTCAATAACTTATCCATTGTTACCAGAGACAGTCTTTGAATACGTGTTATCTTCAAAGGTTCAATATTAAGTATAGACCCAGATGTTGTTGAACTCTCCATTATTTTCCAGTTATAATTAAAATGAATTCAGAAAAATAATAATAAATATAATATAATTAATTTAAAACAAGAAACTAAAAAAAATAAAAAAAAGAATAATAAAACACAAACCAAAATACAAATCTTTACCAACACTCGTAAACTAACACAACTTTATTTGCATGGCTTTGAATGTTGGCGGAATCGACGGAAGTAGTCATTGTTTCATTGCAAACTTAAATTTTAAAAAATGTCCCTACCGCTTGAAGGTAATATATACAGGGTATTTGTGTGACGGTTGGCAACAACTTTTGCCAACATAAAACGAAACGAAACTACCCTAAATCGAGTATAAATGTATGTTCTCATCCGACAGTGACATTTTTCAAACGTTGTCCCGTTAGTTCGTCTTTTTAGCTGGCCAGCAGCTTATTCCATTTCTTCGCTCAGAAATTTTAATGTCGGCCGTTGTGGGTAATCTAAGGTTACTGTGACGCCCATCAGCGCCATTATGGGTTCATCCGAATTCAGGATAACTAAAGACCGATTTTCTGGTAATTAAGAGTCAAAACCAAACGTTTGCAAACTGAGTTCACTTGAAAGAATAGAAGAAGCGTCGATTACAGCAGTAAGATATCCAACGGCTTGAGTTGTTCATCCCAACTGTTTCTGATCACATTTTTACGTCAGTTTCCTTTGCTTTTAGTGCATTTATGAAACATTTTAAGACTATTTTATTGATCAATTTTGGCTATGTTTAGGACATCAAAATCCGCCTCCTTGTCATAGTGAAGTCCAGTGTGAAACATACTACCGTCCTTTTTATGTTTCTGTGGTAAAAGTGGTACCGTTTTTACGTCAGCTGACGTAAAAATTCGAGTAGTGGAGGAAGCAATAGACAAAAGTACTGGGTCAAGTGCCTTTGAACTCTGATGCCGCTGAGTATTCTTTGTCGACTATTCTACTGATAAATTGGTAATTTGTCAACGGTAGTGACCTCTACCAATTAACAAGATATTCCGTGTTATTTCAATTTCCGAATTGAATTCCGAAAGAATTTTCCTTTGTGGTGGATGTCGAAGTATGTTTTTGATCCTATGCTTTGGAAAGCCAGCTTCACGTGCAACGTCGCCTATCGCGGAAAATGGGTTTTAGTTCAATCCGATAAAGGTACGAGTAGCCTCTTTCTTCTTTGGTCCAACTACTGTAATAAAATTTTAAAAATTGAATTTGTCAAGAGAGAAACTGGTGGCCAACTGATAATTGACCTTTTGCCGTCGGGATCCTCATAGAGCTTTTGGTTCTAAACTAGTCTGAACGTAGTAGTGCATTTGTGATATATCTAATTAATGCAGACAAAACTTGTTCCACTTTTACAATTTTTTAAAATTCAAAGTGGATGCAAACTGAAGAAGAATGGATTTCACATTCTTAGGGCACTGACAACGCATTCGAAAAAAGAAAATATCATATATAATCCTAAAAGTTTGGGAACCTACAATATTCCTTACAAAATGTTCAAATCTGGTATTATTTAGAAAATGTTTTCTAAAATTATGAATGAATGTATACGCAGCATACATTTTCCCGACAGACAATGAAGAGCTTGCCACTTAGTCAACTTATCCACAAATTATAAGTAGGAGTCGATGAAGAGTTCTGCTCTCGGCGTAGAAAAACTACATGGAATCCGTGCGTATCAACCTTATTATACCTATCGATGGAATTGTTAACCCATTTAGACCCACCGTTCCTAGACGGGAATAGCAATTTTCAATGCTCTACTACCACGAAATATCAACGGATCGTAATTTAATTGTTATAGTTGCGTTACTAAACGATAGTGTAGTATCTGTTTTATCCCCGAGCTATTATATTTCTTTTCTCGGTTCTTTCATTCTGGATGCAGTTGTTAGTGAGAAAACAATAGTCTGAGCACGTAGTGCTTCAACGAAAAGATATATTTTACGCACGTTTTTCATCATCTTTGTAAATTATTCTGTATTTATTGGTATCTCGAGAGAGCATTTTAAATTTTTTAAAATTATGATTGTGGTAAATGTTCAATTTGCAAATGCAATGTCGGACAATCGACAATACAATACCAAATACATACATAAAAGAGTGTATTATTTATTGTTTTCTTTTTTACTCTGATTTGTCTGAATCACCGCGTGCACCTCGATTTATTGCAGGACATTTCGCGCACACAGTAGCGTTAAAAATGAGCAATTTAAATTTTTGGAAATATTTTATTTATTGTGAAAACAAATATATATATATATATTATATATATTATATATATATAATATATACATAATGATAAACAATTGTTCAATGGGTTTCAAAACGAACGCATGAATAAGGAACTTAGTCCTAAAGTTCCTCTAGGTATTACAATTACCTAAGAATCCTCGCCTTCAAATGAATTAGAACAGCTGCTTTCAGCTCTGGGGGCGTGAAGTGTCTGCAAAGGGCGCGGCTGGGCCAGTGGTCGATGTGCCATCTTCCACCTGATGATTATTGACAGGCCGAGATGTGTTGACTTTTCCTCGACGGCGACGGCGGGGCTTCGACAAACAGAGCTGCCTCTGCGGTCGCTCCACCAACAGATGAATGCGAAAATTGTTGTGACAGTTCTTTTACGATGGATACCGGTCATCAGAATAGGACGAGCAACGACGCCCAAGACTCTCAGACCGGGAGCGGTAGCTCAGTGCATCAACTGATGCCACTGCAGCGCCTCTGACCGGGAGGTCCTAGGTTCGAGTCCTGACGGCGGAGAGTTTCGACACTAGCTTTTCAGCTAGGTCGAATTCAGTCGCTGTCTGGAGGAGAATTCTAGCGGCCGGCTGCTCTGATCGGTAGTTTTCCGTGGTTTCTCCGATCAACACCAGGCGAATGCCGGAGCAATACCCTACCAAACGGACCGCGCGCGATTTTTCCTTCCTTTTCCTTATCCTATCCTCTCCCCCTTACACACACACACACACACACACACTCACATGCACTACACTACCACATATTCCGGGAGACCGGTCGGGAGTTTAGAGCTTCTCCCGGCTGGGGCGGTGCCCCGCTGGAGGGAGAGTCTTGGTTAGAGGGAAACCCCACTAGCCGACGGTAGGTCGGCGCCGGATCTCGCCAGCCAGCGGGAGAAGTTCACCGCCATCTCCCGAGAAAAACATGCACCACACTAATGGAACTAATGACCAAAGCAGTTGACAAGCCCGGAAATACGAAAAACCAAACCCAAGACACTCAGGAACGTTTCAACTGGGTGACCGAGAGATGCCGCGTCCTAGGTGCAGATGCCAAATAGTTTTGGCCGTCATATGGCGAGGTTCCTCAGAGGGAAATGCGCGAGTGTGGACTGTGCGCGCTTCAGCTTCTTTATAGACCATGCGAGGTCCATCTCTGCGCGTTGCACCCTGAGGAACCTCGCCGTGTGACGGCCGAAGCCGTAACTAAGCTTTGGACGCGGAGTCTCTCAGGCAGCCAAGTATCTATCAATATTCTCAGGACTTTTCTTAAGCGCTCAGATAGAGGATCTGACGGTTTTTTATAGAACGATTTTCCTAAGTGTTGTTTCTGCAGGATTCAGGGTGAATTACACATTCAATGTTTATAAGTGATTTACTGTCACCATAACAAATACACTGAAACTAACAAATAACTGTACAATCTCATTACGGCGTTCTTGCCGTATAGTGCCTTATCACCGGTATAAGAGTCTCCGTGCGGTAGCAGGCGGCGGTGGCCGCCCGAAGTCCACTCTTATCGCGTAGCTGATAACGCCACGACAGTGACGTGTAGCGAGGGCCCGGGGCAGCACCTGAAGTCCCTCTTTCGGTAGCTGATAACGCCACACTGGGCGTGTAGTGAGCGGCGGCGGTGGTATCTGGCGATATTATTAATGAACGAGAGCGCTCCGCTCCCGGCCTGTGACTTTATACCCCACCGCCCGGGAAGGGGAGGGGAGGGGCTGTGCCCCTTCACTAGCGGAGCGGCGGAGCGTAACTCAGACTCTTCTTCTGTTTGGGGGGATACCACACTAAGGATGAGCGAAAGTGACAGCTAGTGCTGGCAACATAACTGAAGGTTCTGTGGTCATTGTGCTCTCGAGCCTATTAGACTCCCTTCCTGCATGCTTTCGTTTGCAGTTGGCTAACTTGTAAGTGGCTTCGACGCTTCCTTTTGTGATGTCCTCGTCCGACAAAAATATAGTGCGCCGCGAGAAATAATTGAAATTAGGAAGTGCAGTGTTATGTGCTCTTCTGTAAAAGATCTTTTTTTATAAACGTTACATGAAATTTACTTTTTGTGTGGTACATATTATGTTTATTTTAAAACTGAGTCTTGAATGCGAGGTGCGTACCGGTGCACGTGTTTCGGGCTTAAAATCAGTTTTCTTTCTTTTCGTGACAGTTTTCTTTTACTGATTGTGACAGCATGTTATGAGATTTTCCACATAAGTAATTAAATTTAAATATTTCGGACTCGCATACGTGCATATACCTCAGCGAAACAGACCTCTGCGTAGGGATGTTTTTCCAGGAGTCATAAACAAACATTTTATGAAGAGGGAGGCTGAACAGCTGTCGTGGCGGAAGGATATTTCTCCGAATTACATGTGATGTTCACTTGTTACGTGAACTGTCACTTTGGCTCATTCTTAGGCTTCTATACTGGTGAACTGCTGGTAGAACTAGAATGATTCACATCGTCTGAAATATTAATAATTCATAGATAATAATTGTATTCACAATAAAAAAGCATTTTGCTTCGATAAAGACATAAATGTTGTCATTTTACTTCAGAATTGTAACAATTTATATATTGATATGATGATAATGGCCCAGGAGAGGGAAATGCAGCTCAGGATCTGCGCAGGCATGTTTGTACTCGTGACCATAAGAAACGGGAGATTGCCTTGACGATACCATGGAGACAGAGGGATAAATAAAGAGACGGGGAGAGAGATACGGATAGTGACGAGTGACACAATTTGTCAATAACAATTTGTGACAAATTGATATCTCACAGTCACAACTTTACGGTGAAAGAAATGAACACTTTGAGCAGGAAAGGGTCGCTTGGGAGAACTGCGACTCCATGCTTTAAAATTTCATGAATAGTTTTTTTGAGCAATATTTACGTGGTTTGGGGCATGACAACTATCTCATTGTGAGATACAGAACAAGTATGAAAAATTTGACATATTGTGTAAGGACAAGGTAGGAACTAACTGCTTGGACATTTACCGACACACCAACATTGAGTTTCTCATATTTATTCAGATTTTTCAAATGACACTACTGGTTTCATGTTTCAAATCTTTTGCCGATACAAAATCACAACATTCAAAAAGCATTTCATATGGTTCAGTTCAGAAACTAGTGTTGTTTTAGTTCGTGTTGTGCACTAAATTGCAATGTTTTCAAATGGTAACTGCAAGCATGAATCTTTAGACATGACATTTTCAACTGAATTTCAACAATATGTTTGAAGTCGAAATTGCCACCACTACGTACGAGATAATACTAAACAAAATTGTGCATTTAATTCTTTGAAATTCGAACTGCCGTGTTGTGACATTGCCATTTTAGTACTGCGATCAGAAATGAACTCAGCAGCGGTAAAATTTACAAGAAAACCACTAAAAGACTTGTTTAAAAAAATTATAACTGCGGATACTATCTCGTTTTATCTGTAATGGATTTTTAATATTCGTATAATAAATTGCAAATTTATTTCAACATATTCTTCAGTTGTCTCGTTGAGACGCTCTTGAGCAAAAGAAGCACGGGATATTGAAATTTACAATTTTGGAAGATTTGCAATTTTCGGAAGTTTGCAGCTTATAGTGATAATAGGATTTATTCCATATTTGTAAATGCACTTTGCTTTTCTTAAGGACATCATACTAAGAAAAAAATTCTTTATATCGCCGGCAATCGACGAGTCATGTTCATATTGACATTTCAGAAAATTTATTTATTTATTTATTTATTTATTTTACGTCAGAAAAACAGTTAAAAACTGCGTATGACGTGCTATGGGGAAAAGTGAATTGTGTGCACATTTTCAAAATTCTGTGATCCCTACACTTACTCATATACTACTTAGATTTTGAATTTTTGAAAGTGTGAAAAAAAGACAAAAACTCCCCTGGCAATAAAATCTATGTTCAAGGATAAACAATCAATAAATTTTGAATTTTGAAATTTTGAGAGGAGAAAAACAAAAACTCCCATGTAATAAAATCTATTTTCAAGGATAAATAAGCAATAAATTTTGAATTTTGAAAGGGAGAAAAAACAAAACTCCCATGTAATAAAATCTATTGTCAAATATAAATAAGCAATAAATTTTGGCTCTTATTACTTCCTGCCGCGACAAATTCTTTCTAAAATAACGAAAATTAATGTATATGAATATGCAGAAAAAAAGTACATGAATTGGTTTAAATATCTAATATTGCGGAATATATTGCAGTGACAAAAGAATCTGTAGTTGTGATATTAAATGCTTAAGGCATTTTTGATTAACATATAAAACGTTCATCATTAAAGTCAAAATTGCGCGAAAATTACTTAGTTTTCAAAACAATTGTACATTAACTTATTTAATAATATCAATTTCTCCTAGAGACTAAACTAGCCTTAAATTCTGGATAGGGTTTTCTATTTTTTTCTGACTTTGGTTTTCGTCTGTATTTGTACATTTCGGGCAACATAAATTAACCTGGCCGTCTGTGGCTAAGTTCAGCCTTTGCACGGCTTGGGCAGCCCTTGTTGGACGAATCGTGGCAGGAGGAGCCTCACAAACACCCACAGCCAATCTCAAGGGGGGGGGAAGAAGTGACCTAGCAAAATTTCGTCGTAGAAAATGGTGGACGTCGCTAGTTCACATGTGAAAATATTTCCAAACATAAATACATGGGATAAAACACTTTTATGAACATGAAAGTAAATACATCGGTACGTACATATATATACATATATGTGTGTGTATATATATATATATATATATATATATATATATATATATATATTATATATATTGCGGTTACACACACCCATAACCACTAATCGGTTCCGGATATCGAAATGCAGATCTTTGATTTCTTAAATAGAACTATATATTTTTCTCATCAGCAATTCATAGAACATGAAAATAGGAATAAAATGATGCATCATATGTTAGTATTTTGTTTGTAATTTGAGTATAAAATTACGTTTTCTGGCATGAGATTTTCAAGTAAACGGGCAGTCTTAGCAACAGTCGTCGTTGAGGGAATGTTGCCTTCGCGGCGTCGATAGTGTTTTGTGGAGAGAGGAGTGTGAGAGAGGTCGCCGTTCAGGGTTAAGGCGTAACTGCAGCAATTTATGGTCTTGACACGAAAAACATGAACAAACATCAATTTTGACGATCAGAATGAGATATTGTCCCATTTGTTCGTCCGAATCGAACTTTTCTTCTATGAAATTCCAAATCAACGATAATCGAAAAGAACGAAATAAAAATTGTATCGGAAGGACGATGATGATGATGATGATAATAATAATAATAATAATAATAATAATAATAATAAAGGTCATTTTCTAACTTACAAGAAGCGAGCTCAGTGCAGAAACAAGCCATCATTTTAAAACATCGGAAGCGAATGAATGCTTAAAGATGTTCATTGTAATATCTCGATGAATAGGTAGATATTTTCTTTATTATTTACTGTTAACAACTTTCCTAATTAAATACGTACCAAAAGAAGAAACCATTAATAATTTTGAAATACTCTCAACAGTTTTATCAGTGTAAAGTTACCAAACTTCAACAAAAATGCATATCTGCAGTCGCGACTGCAGATATGCTGCGATTGCTAATACTGATTTGAGAATTGCTCTCTTCATAGCGCCAATTGCTGCCACAAACTTGAAAATCCACGGCAGAAGACTGAAGTGCACTGTTTTCTTTTCCATTTATGAACAGCAGTCGTATGGTTGCAAAGTGGACGAGTGATCATTTTATTTAAATATGAAATTTAACAACTAAGAGACGGCAGATCGCTTCTTGTTGAGATTGAAAATGATATTATTATTATCATATACCTTATGCTACCAATTTATTATATAATTTAAACTTACTTAACGGTGGGAACATATTTTCATGTAAAACTGATATTTTTAGTAAGAACACTCGACGAAAAAATCATGTTCATCAAGTGTCATCAACAGCTCACTACAAGAAATCCACATACAATACATGTTTGTTACTCTACAACGCATTGCCAGATGAAATTAAACAATTAAAATTGGTACACAAATTTAAGTTAAAAGTAAAATCTTTTCTGCTGCAAAACTGTTTCTATACAATTAGAGACTATACTGATCGTCAAAAAGAAAAATAATGTTTACTTTAACAAAACCAAGATATAGTATAATGAATTAGTTTACATTTGCATTGCATAATTTTAAAAAAGAGACGTAAATGCCTGTAACCAGTAATGTACTTGAGTTTCCGAGTCAATGACCTCCATCTTGATCGGGTTTTTGTCCAGTTTCCCTGATCCATTGAGCAAATGCTGAGATGGCCCCTTGATTTGCTTCTGAACGTAAATGTAGCTTCACAATGCGCACGTTTTGTTGATCTTTTGCTTGTAGTGGTAGTAGAACTTAGGGTGAGTTTCTATTTTGTTAAAAATACAGAAAAATCAAATCTATTCGTTTGTTTACCGTTACAGATAAGTTTTCTATAATTCGGCAACGAAAATATTTAGTTTTTGAAATGTTAATCTCTAGCTTTTTTAAATTTATTATTATTATTATTATTATTATTATTATTATTATTATTATTTCATGTTTCAACTAGTAATAGTTAAATTGCTGGGAAGGGATTTTGAAACTCAAAAAAGTGTGCGCATATGGTTTTCTCCCCCGTATGTCACACACAGTCTTTGACTAAGTAAATAAATAAAATAAATAAATTTATATTGTTCTTTAGAATGATCAATGTTTTGAAATTTCAGTAAAAGACAAGTTAAATCCAGATAAATAAATGGAAAAAATCTCTCATTCTGATCGTTTAAATTGGTGTTTCTTAGTGTGACATCTGTGTCAAGAACATCGATTGCTGTAGTTCTGCCTCTTTTCCCTTACTGCCTCTCAGTCTCCCACCTCCACGCAACAGGCTTGACGCCGCGAAGGCCACCTGTCCTGAAGGTCAAAGTTTCAAGGGCTGCTACACGATTGCCCGTTTAATTCAAAATTTAATGTCAGTTTTATAAGTAATTAAACAACACGCGATTCAAAATATATATGTGTGTGTGGCGGCACAAAGATTCTGCTAACCGAGAGAACTATTCATAAGGAATATTTTGTGATATTATTAACAGGTTACGCATTCTTCATATTTTTTACGCCTTGGTGCGAATTCAAACCAGCCCCAGCCCCCTCCGCGCCACAGGTTATACGAACCTTTCAACCACTTGGGATCCGCCCGACCTTAAGCGACGCCAGACATAAGCAGTCTTAGCGTACCCCACCCTCCCCAGACCGACGCACCCCACTCTACTCTAGCTGGGCGCAATTTTTAAACTGCTTGCTCGTTGTTGCATCAGAATCCCCTTTTGAAGACATAAAATAAAATTAATCAGCGAGATTTTGTAAAGACGTACTTGTACATCGGCGGGTTGCTGAGTCGCGCCCGGACGAATGAAACAGTTGCTCGCTAGACCGACTTGCACGTGAATGGTTATCATGCAATTATTCAATTAAAATTTATTTCACTTTTTTCATGGACTACATTGCCTCACGTTGAACTCGACCGCTTTATGGCAGCTTTATGTTCGTGCGAGTTAATTTTATTAAAGCAAAATTTCTTCTAAATGTAGCAGAAATTTTGCTTTAATAAAATTAACTCGCAATGGTAAGTCCTGATTGTTCCGAGAACTATCATAACTCGAGACACTCATAAAAGACTGTCTCGAGACGAGTGCGTAATTTGGCGAAAGAAGTGTTGCGCGTGGAACCATCTGCTGTCGATCTCTGAAGACTGTTTTTGAAGGAAACTCGACGCGCCTGGCCATCCAGAAGGGCGCCCCCGGCCGCATATTAGCATTCCTAACCTTCATTCGGAACCAAAAGAAAATAACGGTCCTTGATTGGTCAACGTATGAAAATGGCCGAAACGGCAGATTCAAATGAAATCACATATGGAAGCTAAAAGGTTACCTTGCTTATGTTTTGATATTGTATTTTCTTCGATCGGCAAAAAGAACATAGTCTAATGAAAATTATGCCAATACTTTGTTCTTTCCATAATAGACCTCCATAAATACTGCAATGAGGCCATTGCTTGTCGCCGGACCCAAACTTCCCCCTCTGTCACGCCAATTAGGACAGCCCCTGATTCGACACGGCTCAGCGCAATCATCGCAGCTCATCGAAAGAGGTAGAATCAACGACCATTATTTTTGTATTCATTTTAAAGACATTTAAAAATGTCATCTATTGTAAAAGTAATATTAGAATTTAATTTAAGAAACCTTCAGATCAAAATGTATTTTAACAAGCAATAAACGTGTTCTCGCCATTCAGGCGATTAACACTTCAAAAGGAACATGACTTTGTAGTTATTAAAGCTTAGTAGTAGTAGTGGACCCAGTGCATGCCCTCGTTCACAGAGTGGTCACCCCTGAGGTGCTCATGCCGGTGCCGAAGTGTCCAGGCAAGTGCCCGTTTGGCGCCTTTGTTTATAAATTGCTTACGCACACCTGTCATCTGATTACCGGCGCACTTCGGTGTGACGGTGTCCCCTGTGTGGTATCCAGATCGTGTGCTACGCGCATTGCTCACATGCGTGGGTTGCCGTATGTGGCAGGTCGGGTTCATCACAATACTTTTGTTATGCAAGAAAGTCATTTTCCACAAGATCAAGGAAATCTATTTGTTTTAATATTTGTTTATGTGTCTATTTCTTTTAATTTTTTTCACATCCTTTATTTTCTTATTTGGACAATCAGCTTCCAAACGATTATTTGCAAAACCGTTTGGACCTATTAAAAACATTTTTATTTTATTTTTTAAAAGGAATTTGTTGGTGATTCGCAATGCGAGTAACAGTTGTGGACGCTTATGTCGATATATCGACACAAGGATGTAATCTCCGTGCTTAGGAGGAACTCCCTGCCTCGGCCTGTGTGTGCCCCAGTCGTTGTTGGTCCGCGCCGGTCGCCTGTGCAGTGTGTTCTGTTTTACTCGTCCACCTCATACATGTATTTTTCATCTTTGTGATCCCAATACACGTGTGTATAGTCTACCTGCGTCTTGTGTTTATATTGCTCGACCCCGAGGTGACATCCTAATCCTAACAGGTTATGGGCCCAGACACGCGAGCGTATTTATTGGGAAAATGTGTTGATCGGCCACGTGTAACACTCTTTAGAACCGCCATGAACTCCACGAGTATGTCGAGGATTGAACTCCTCGGCAAAGATAATTACGACACTTGGAAACTACAGATGCAGGCCGTGTTGGTCAAGAACGATCTGTGGAACTATGTGAGCGGAGTCGTGGTGAAGCCAGAACCAGCGGAAGACAACGCGAACGCGGCCGACATACAGGCATGGACAACAAACGACTTGAAGGCGCGATCGGACATTATTTTGTCGATAAGCTCGAGTGAACTTAAGCAAGTTAAGAATTGTGAGACATCACGGGACATGTGGCGGAGGCTGGAAGAGGTTTACCAATCCAAAGGCCCAGCGAGAAAAGCAACGCTCTTGAAGAAGCTAACCCTACAAAAAATGGCAGACGGAGACGACGTGCGCGCGCATCTCAACCGTTTCTTTGACTCGGTCGACAAACTGAACGAAATGGATGTCGAAATAAACGCGGATCTATTGACAATTTTGCTCCTGTATAGTCTACCCGCGAGTTTTGAAAACTTCCGCTGTGCCATCGAGTCGCGAGATGAGTTGCCCACACCGGAGGCTCTCCGAATTAAAATTGTCGAGGAAAGTGACGCCCGAAAAAGTGAAATGCGAGAGGCATCGTCGAGCGCTTTGTTCGTAAAGTATGGTGGCGGTTGGCCTCATCAAAATGGCAAATCAGAAGAGTACAGAAACGACCGCGACAAACGCAAGTTCGAGAAAAACGTTTCGGTGCTTTAAGTGCAACAAACCTGGACATAAAGCCAACGTGTGTCGAAGCATAAATAAAATAGAAAGTGCGGGTCGCGTGGACGAGTACGACGTTTGCTTGAGCGTTTCGGACAGCGCGAATGTTAGTGGAAATCTGAAGTGGTGCTTGGACAGCGGCGCCACCACTCCTCTGCAACGAACGCGAACTTTTCCGTGAGATCGACAACTCCAAACAAACCAAAATCAAACTCGCAAACACTTCGATCCAGAAACAGTCGGTGAAGAGGTACATTTGTCGCGGCGAGTGTGCGTAAATGAAAGAAATATCACTTTAGGTAACGCATTGTACGTTCCGGTTAGATCGAACCTTTTGTCCGTGGGAAAGATCACCGATCATGGACTGAACGTTTGCTTCCGTAAAGATGGTGCCACCATCGAAGATTCGAACAAGAACGTGGTGTTGACAGCAGTGAGAAGCGATGGTCTCTACTATATATGCGAGGCTGAACCAGTTCATGAAGCATGCACCGTTGCATCGAACAAGCAGACCAGAGTTACCCTCAACGAACTTCACAGACGTCTAGGACATATCAATACCCGTGATATCGTGAGTGCCATTCGAGATGGGGTCATCACCGGAGTGGACCTGATAGACCCAACCGAGACTTTCGACTGCAAGATCTGTTTGCAAGGCAAGATGACGCGGACATCGTTCCCGAAGAAGTCCGATCGTAAATCGAAGATTCTCGAGATCATACACACAGATGTGTGTGGGCCAATGAAGAAGGAATCTTTAGCGGGAGCGAGATACTTTGTAGAGTTCATCGACGATCACAGCAAATGGTGTGAGGTGAGATTCCTGAAGTCTAAGGCGGAAGTAACCAAAGCCACGATAGAGTACATCGCCCTCGTCGAGAACCAAAGGAACGCCAGAGTCAGGTGTCTACAGTCAATGGGCGCGAGTATACAAACAACGAGCTCGAGGATTACCTCAGGAAACGAGGAATCAGACGAAGGCTAACTGCTCCGCACAACCCAGAGCAAAACGGGGTAGCGGAGAGGAAGAACCGTAGCTTGAATGACATGGCCAGATGCATGTTGATGGAATCAAATCTCCCCAACATGTTCTGGGCCGAAGCAGTGAACACGGCCAACCACATTCGAAACCGCATGCCCACGAAAAGTCTGAACGGACGTGCACCACATGAACTTTGGACAGGCCAAATTCCAAATGTTTCTGACTTCAGGGCATTCGGAAGCAGAGTTGTTTATCTCGACAGGAATCCAGGAGATGGAAAATACAACCCTCGAGGTCGAGAGGGAATCTTCTTAGGCTACTCGGAGGAGTCCAAGGCGTACCGAATTTGGTCAGCCGACAAACGCAGAGTCCTGATCACTCGCGACGTAAAATTCATGAATGGTTGCAATCCTCAGGATGACGAGCAGCGAACCGAAGCAAACATACCGTCTCGGGATGTGGAGTTCGAGATCCCTCGATTCTCTCAAATCGACCCCATTGTGGAAGCCCCTGTGAGAGACGATCAAGAGAGCGTCATCTCCGAAGAAGAGTTCCGTGAGTTCGATATCGTAAATGAGGATTTGTTTCGGAGTAATGTCGGTACGAGCAGAGATGAAGACTACGACAGTGGAGACAACGGAGAGTCAAGCCAATCCCCTGATCTTCGTAGAGCTGCGGGTCGACCAAGAATCATCAGATCCGGTTTAAGGGGAAGACCAAGAAGACTTTTCAACACTGTTCCAGGCTCTGCAGCAGCGAACAGCGTAGCCGAACAATGTTTGCTTACTGAGATAAATCTGAAAGACGCTTTGAATGGACCAGAGGCCGACGCGTGGCGTGAGGCGATCGCAGACGAAATGAGGTCCATCCTGAAGAACGAGACCTGGGCGTTCGTCGATCGACCCGAGGGACGAAAGGAACTGGGTGCCGCTTCGTCCTCGAAATAAAATTTCAGGCAGATGGTACGTTTGACTAGAAAGCCACCTGGTTGCTCAGGGTTTTAGCCAGAAGCCAGGGATCCATTTTGCAGGGCTTTCGCACCAGTTGCCGGAGTGGCTCCATTCGCCATGCTTGCTTCACTTGCGGCTCGGTGGCGCAGAAAATCAAACAGTTCGATGTGGAGAGCGCCTACCTAATGAGGTAGCGCTCAGAGCGTTGGACGGGGTTTGGTTGGTTGGGACGTCTCGAAAGATCATGGAGCCGCCGAGAGAGCTGGAGGAAATTCTACGGTACATCAGCGACGGTCGACAGGACGACGTCAGCCAGAAGGCAAAAGAGATGCTGAAGACTGTGCGGGAAGGGGATAAGGTCTGTCTCTTGAAGAAATCTCTCTACGGCTTGCGCCAGGCGGGGAGGAGCTGGTACACGACCTTAGACAACACCCTGAAGGGACTCGGTGCCACTCCCTCAAGTTCTGATCCATGCTTATTCTATATGGGGTCTGGCAAGGACGTGACGCTGATTGCGACGTACGTCGATGACATATTGGTCGCGGCACATGACGAGACAAAGGTTGCCCACATCAAGGAAGGACTGTCGGCGCCGATCAAGGACCTCGGCGAAGTGAGACGCACTGCCTTGGGGATCGAATTCGGACGCAGAGGGCGCCAGGATTCTGACTACCCCAGAAAATTTACATTCATGAGTTGCTATCAGTTTGGAATGTCAGACTGCAACCCTGTGGCCCTCCACTGACCCTGGATCGGTGTTGATGAAGGCGAACGATCCAGTCTCTGAAGACCGAAAGCTTCCCTACCATGAACTGGTCGGAGCCCTCACGTACTTGGCGACGACCACACGTCCCGACATCGCATTTGCCACAAGCCGCCTAGGACAGTTCAATAATAGTTTTGGAGTCGAACACTGGAAGGCAGCTAAGCGCGTCCTGCGTTATTTGAAAGGCACCATCGAAGTGGGACTCACCTACGGCACTGATTCCAGACCACTCGAAGGGTACACCGATGCAGATTGGGGTGGTTGCTCCGAAGATCGAAGATCCTACACCGGTTATGTATTCAATCTTTGCGGGTCTCCAATCTCCTGGGATTCAAGAAAGCAGCGAACGGTTGCTTTGTCCACGACTGAGGCTGAGTATATGGCCCTTTCCGAAGGAGTCAAAGAGGCCATCTATTTGCAACGATACCTACGGGAACTGGGATTCATCGACCTCAGCCAGCTGAAAGTATTCTGTGACAACATGAGCTGTCTGAAATTGGCGGGGAACTCGACGTTTCATTCGAGGAGCAAGCACATCGATATCCGCCACCATTTCTTGAGAGACGCCCTGAAGAATAAGGAGTTCGATCTTCTCCACGTGTCAACGGAAGACCAGGTCGCTGACTTCCTCACGAAGAGCTTGCCAAGGCAGAAACACGAAAGATGCCTGGTCCTCGCTGGTTTGGACTCATGGACAACTTGACTCGAGGGGAAGTGTTGGTGATTCGCAATGCGAGTAACAGTTGTGGACGCTTGTGTCGATATATCGACACAAGGATGTAATCTCCGTGCCTAGGAGGAACTCCCTGCCTGTGCCTGTGTGTGCCCCAGTTGTTGTTGGTCCGCGCCGGTCGCCTGTGCAGTGTGTTCTGTTTTACTCGTCCACCTCATACTTGTATTTTTCATCTTTGTGATCCCAATACACGTGTGTATAGTCTACCTGCGTCTTGTGTTTATATTGCTCGACCCCGAGCTGACATCCTAATCCTAACAGAATTATTGATGGGGTTTTATTTATTATTATGAGTTGGGTTTAATGGAAATATTAGAAATTTTGTTTTAATTAATGGCGTTTGCCTTACTTATATATTTTTTATGTTACAGCATGAATTATAATATTAATTACATTATATTTTTTGAAATTTTAATAAATGTTTTCCTTTGTATTTACCAGTAGTTGTATATTATAAATGTTTAATGTTGCATGTGAAATAATAGTCAGGGACTGAAAAGGTATTGAATACCGGTAAAAATACCGGTATAATACCGGTATTTTTCCATACCTTTTTCAAATACCTTTATTCATTTATACCGGTAAATACCTCTATTAACGACGTCTATACGTATGGACGTCATAAAATTATACCAGTATTATACCACAACATTTTCAATGAAGAAATGTAGCTTACCATCCATACATGTTGACAGAATAGGTTGCTTTAGTTCATAATTTCTCAAAAAATGTTTATTAATCAAATATAATTTCATAATTGATATTTATTGTTCAAATTATTATTTGGATATATATGGAAAAGTTGAAATATGAAATAAGAATTGATTCCATTGAAGAGAACCTTATCATAGTGGCCCTTCATCAAAGGTTATCTCATCTGACCTGAGAGATGACCTAAGCCTGTCTTTGTATTCCTTTTGTGGAGGAGGCTGTCCAGCGTATGCGCCGTGCCGTAGGCGTAGGACCGTTTCTTCCTCCCCGACCCCTCCTTCCGCGAACTGAGATACTTGTACCTTGAGATAATCACGAACATGAGGCTTTCAGGCCCAGTTTTATTGTGTTAAAAAATGATTTCCATTGCTTCGTTCACAATTAAATCTTAATTATACATTAATAAATAGGGCTAAAATAAACAGTTATTTTCGTAGTTTATATTTAGGGTTTAATATATTTTGACATTAACTGCAAATATTGAGAAAATTTGTAATAAAAGTAAATTATTATGTTATTATTATTATTATTATTATTATTATTATTATTATTATTATTATTATTATTGGCTATTAACATTGCATGTGGGCAAGGGTTCCCTTCTACGGGGTAGCTTACATTGTAAAATGCATCTGGAGCAGCCCATGAGAAAGTGTTTCTTCCTTAATAATAAGAAATATATATTAACATTATTAATTAATATAAAGTTCTAACATTTTACATTTTAATTCAAATTAACAATTAATTAAATAAATGTATAAATTAACAAACAAAATAATAAATTAATTTACACAAATTTAATGCAAACATTTAAAATTTCATTAGTATTAATATTTTAATGGGGAAATTTATTAAAATAATTAGTATTATATATTACTATTAATATTTTCTTAATGAAATTTCTTAAATAATACATGGGTGTAAAATAAGATGTTTCAATCATTAATTTTGAATTAAACATAACACTTCTGTTTCCTCGCGTAGAATAGTTAATATGTCTTAGCGTTCAATATCAATTTTAATATTGTTTAAGATTATAATTACAGTTAGAATAAGGAAACTGGGCCAACTGAAAAATATTTTTGGGAATGTTATTGATAGATCAGAAATTTAAGCAAATAATCGTATTTAGTGATAAACACAGTCGTGCAAGACGGAAGTTTGGCACGCGTGGGAAGACTCATTTTTGGATAAGAAGACACGTTTCTCCATTTTTTATCGCTACTTGACAGGACAAGATTTATACAGAGAAATTCGATAAATTTTCAACACTGTATCACGTGTCGCCAAGCTCTGCGCCCGGACGTGAGGTCCAAGGAACTTGACTTCCCAGTCAACGGCAGAACTCGACCTAGCTAGAATATGTGTCGAAAATCCGCCACCCTCGGGACTCGAACCCTAGAACCTCCCGGTCAGAAACTCTGCCGTGTAAATAGTTGTTTCCTCTGAGCCATCTCAGCGGAAAAAATCACAATGAATTTCCCCCAAATACCTGTATGATTCTACTGAAATACCGGTATTTTGATGAAAATACCGGTATAATACCTTCATGGGTATTTTACCATTATAGTTTGTCGGATAAGGTAAAATACCTCTAAAATGCCGGTATTTGACGTCTTATACCAGTATTACAAAAGGTATTATTTTGAATAAAAGGTATAATAGAGGTAAAGGTATTTCTATACCGGTATAAATACCTCTACCGCTATTATTTCGGTATTCGGTCCCTGATAATAGTTTTCACTGTAATTTACTTCCTCTATTTCATTATTTTGCTTATTTCGTTGTCTTTATTTTACTGCTGGACTTGTGACATTTTTACTGATGTACTACCAATCATATTTAATACTTTGTGTATGATTCACAGAACATGTGCCTTTTTATTTTACTAGTATTATGTATTTTGTGTGCTTAAAGTAATGTTTTACTTCAATGTTGTTACCATGAATTGTAGTTAGATAATGATAATGGTTTCACTTCTCTAGGTCTGACAGGTATTCTTAAATAATGCCTTTTGTATAAATCAGGTATTCACAACCCTTTTTCTTGCATCAAACTCTTTTAAAACAATGATTTTTTTCATTAACCTCATTGTCTTTTCCTGTAAAATACAACACACAAAGTAATAATAAAGTAAATAATTGTACATAACTGACTTGATAACAAATGAACAAAAAAATATGAAAAAAAAAATTAAAAAATGGCTTATTAGATTTATGTTTTATTATTTTGAGTAGTACTTGAATTATCAATTTTTAGAAATATAAACTAGCAATCTTTTAAACTTTTACATAAAACAATTTAATTTTTATTATCAATAATTTGATTATAGCAATTAGTAGTTGGTGCATATTCAGCTACTGATAAAATTAGTGCTTCATTTCATATAGTATATTAATTCAGTGAGTGAGTTGTAGTTGACATTTACATAATTGAAATGATTAGCGTTGTCATTGTCAACAATAGTATTTATTTCACAAATAGCAGCTTTAGATGAAATAGCCATCATCATCAATTTTCTGGTACAGAAAAATATAAAAATTAGAATTAACAAATTTACCTAATTTGAAAAACACATCTTAAGAAAGTAAAGGCAAAGAAATTAAAGAAAAGAAAAAGAAAGATGAAAGAAAAAAAGGGGAATGGAGAGTTAGTCTTTATAATATAAAATAATTTTAATTTTAAAACATCTTAAGAAAAGAAAAAAGGAAGAAAGAGAGAGAGAGAGAGAAAGAAAGAAGGGAGAGAGTTATATCTTTATGTAATATAGTAGTTTTTTTAAATTGCAGCAAGAAAATAGAATGAAAATATGGTACATGTACAATTTTGAGAGAGAAAATACTAAAAAGCAAGTTGAGCAGTTTCTTCCCTGCTGTCTGGGAGCCACAAAACGACTGCTCGTGCTCGGGCGTGCCTCGGAAGCTTAAGTACCGGCTGCGTGGGGTGGAGGAGGAGGGTTAATGGACTGGGTGCGGTGTGCTGTGTTGTGTCACCCCCGAAGAGTGTGGTGTGAGGGTGGTGTCAAAAAAGTAATTTTAGCAGAGGGGAGGGGTTGTTTACATTCAGTAGAGTTACTAATGAGATGATTGTGAAGGTTTTCCAATGTTAATCTGGTATGATAGTATTGATTTCTATTTCCAGTATACTTGAATGTCTGTGTGTGGATTGAATGTATGACCTGTCTGAAGTAAATGATTGGCAAAGTGAGTTTGCAGGTGCAAAATACATTGGTCAAACAGATAGAACTTTCAATACAAAGAATAAAACATATACTGCGGCAGGAAACACAACACTACCAAATCTCCTTGCCAATCATTTACTTCAGACCAGGTCATACATTCGTCCACACACGAACGTTACATACTGGAAATAGAAAATCAATATCATACCAGATTAACATTGGAAAACCTTCACATTCATCTCAATAGTAACCTACTGAATGTAAACATAAACTACAACCCCTCCCCTCTGCTAAAATTACTTTTGACATCACCCTCACACCACACTCTTCGGGGGTGACACAACACAACTGTACACACTTTGCAGGCCATTAACCCTCCTCTCCTCCACCCCACACAGGCGGTCATAGCTTCAGGCACGCCCGGCCATGATCGGTTTGTGACTCCCAGACAGCAGGTAAGCAGCTCAACTTACTTTTGGTATTCTCTCTAAAATTGCATGTACTATATTTCATTCATTTCTTGCTTCAATTTAAAAAACTATTATATTACATAAAGTATAACTCTCTCCCCCTTTTATTTTCTTTCCTTTCTTAATTCTTCTTCTTTATTTCTTAGATCTTTAAATTATATAGAATTATTTTATATTATAAAGATCAAACTCTCCGTCCCCCTTTCTTTCTTTCATTCTTTCCTTTCTTTTCTTTAATTCTTCTCCTTTCATTTCTTAAGATGTGTTTTTTTAAAATTAGGTAACTTTGTTAATTCTAATTTTATATTTTTCTTGTACCAGAAAACTGATGATGATGGCTAAGCCATCGAAAGCTGCTATTTGTGAAATAAATACTATTGTTGACAATGACAACGCCTTCAATCATTTCAATTATTTCCATATAGACTTAGAGCCTTACTTAAGGTAGGGTTATTAATACACAGTAGAGAAGTTTGTAACTCCCCTAGGCCTTGAGGCAGTGCTATAAAGACTTCAGAAATATAGAAAATATTTCAATCTTTTAACAATGCCAAACTGTCCTTATCATGGCTCTTAACAGATTTCATTTCTTTCATTACACACAGAGTCAAATTAGTTAAAACAGCAATTACGAAAAACATGAATATTTCTTCAATACAACAATCACACATATTTAAGAAGAAAGGAACTTATAGAAGTCTATTTGGACAAAGGGATGCCCGGATATATTAAATTGAATGTTTTAGAGCAGTAATGCACATTGGTGTAGATAATTCTTGAGTAATAATAAAATACACATATGTAATAAAGAATTTATAAAAATCAGTCAACGTTTGAAAACAAGAGTCAAATAGCAACAGAACTACTGTTCCAAACAAAATATTTCTCACCCGTGAAAATTAAATAAGTGCAAAAAAGGTTATCAAACAAATTACAAATGCTAAAATGAATGTACAATGTCAACTCTGAAATACAAATTATTTTGCCACCATCAACGAACCACTACTCAAATGAACTGTTCTGTCTGTTTACTGTAATTTGGTTAATAACACATTACTAATGTTTCATGATATAACCTAACACAATTAAAACTCCACAATTTCATCAAAATAAACTAGTAACTTGATACCACACATATCTAACCTACTACAGCTTCGTCACCGTTTACCAATATGCGCCTCATGATGGTAAGCACATTAGAACTATTATGGTAATTCAGCGATTAACATTGAAGGTTATGGAGGGCTTTTGCGAAAATTACAATGTATTGGCATAATTTTCATTGGACTATTTTAGTTTGCTGATCGAAGAAAACACAATATCGAAACATAGCCAAAGTCAGCTCTCGGCCAAGGGCCTGTGTATTTTATTTGAATCTGCTGCGCTCCGCCATTTACAGATGTCCTAGGCCGATATTTTCTTTTGGTTACGAATGAAGGTAAGGAATGCTAATTGCTAATTTGCCCCCAGTCGTCTGCTCCCTATCTAGAGTCCCACTCTCCACCCAAGCATAGACTGGCCGCAGGACGCCGCTTCCCAAACATCTGGGCGTCGCTTAAAAAAAAGAAAGACTTTTGATTAATTATTCAAAGATGATTCTATGATTGCCAATTGCATCATTTGCGTGGCCGCGCTTGTGCCATTTTGTAATTTAGCTTAAGAAAATTGTCAATTATAATCCTGGTAAAAGAAAATTTCTCGAGAAATAATCCTTCTAAATTCCCACGATTTTCTTCTTTCAGATTATTGAATTCCTGTTTTTTGTCCACGTGTGTGTGTGTGTGTGTGTGTGTGTATGTATGTATATTCTTTGTTGATATCGCCCTTGCGCGAAACAATTGTAAAGGAGGATTAAACCAAATATATTGCACATATCTACGCTCAATGCCTATTAATAACCCCAAAAGATGGTTATTAATAGACATCGGATGTTTAGGGAAATGCCTATTTTATTCTAGCGAACTTATTTAAAGGCTGATAATATATATGCACGAATCATGACAAATGACGACGTATGACGAAGTTTTATAATGATTATTTTTGCTTACATAAATGCCTTTTTTCATAAATACCTTTTTTAGGACTTTTTTGCCTTTTCATTTATTAATTTTATATACAATGCTAAGATTTCAGAAAAATTGCGATGGTCGAACGTGACCATTCATTACGAAATCTTCAATTCACGTCTTGGTATTTTAAATTACGAGAGAATTCCTGAAAAGTATACCAACTGATTTTCTCCATTTCCCTATTTCATAAATACCAGCCATGATTTGAGAACATGATCGATTGACAATACAACGAGGGCACCGCAATTTTAAGTGGAAATAAATATAAATTTCCAGAAGGTTTCAGTGTTGATAGAGTTGGACTTCTAAAATATATACCAGTCACATCGTTCAGACATCCTTCTCCGCATTCAAACTGATTTTGTCTCCCAGTCGTTCCAAATTTGAAATGGTGATCCTTGGAAAATTACTGGTAATATGCAAATATTACTGGTTAATGCAAACTATTAAGAATAAAATGTAGAGGAGTTGTAAATATGTAAAACTAGTTTTACATGAAAATGTACGACATTGTTTTGTGCATTTAAGTTTACAAAATAATATAGACGAAAATTACAATTTCCTATTTTATTGTATATGTAGCTTATGACAGTGCCTTTTTTTATCCTTATTCTTGACATTTTGAGTGCCTTTTTAGACGCCTAAAAGACGATTTTTTAGTGCCTAAACATCCAATGTCTAGTTATTAAGAAACGTAATTGCGAGAATACTTGGAGTAATCCTCGGTGTATCACTTGTGCGTAACATTGCAGACATTGCCTTTCATGGGTTACGAAACACCTTCCGCCAGTTTCGAACGATCTGGCAGCAAGCTAATACTGGTAGTCTCACCAAAGTGACAAGGAACTATTGAAAACTGCAAGCGCGCGAATTCGAGTCACCAGAATTCATTGAAAGCGAGGATTTTGCATGCCTTTGCATCCAAAAAGCAATTTATTTTACTTACATTTCTTGTTTTTAACAATCGCCATGATCTGGTCCTAAGATAAAATATGCACTTTCCTGAAAATAATCACATTTTTACCTTGTTACCAAAAAACACACTGGCAGAAAGTTTTCAAGTTAAATTCCTGGTTTCCTCAGGCCTCATAAAATTTTCAGGGTTTTGAAATTTCTAGGTTCGCCTGACCACATATCTTTCTCTATGACTGTAGAAAGTAAACATATGGCTTAAAGGGGATGAAACGGCGGATTTTCACCCAATGCACAACAGAAGGTTTTTCTTCATAATACAGCTCTAGTTACCAACACAAATACACTTGAATTTTCTTACTTGTTTATTAAAAATGCTATTTTTGAGCCCAGATAACTGATACTTCAACATTAACGAATATACTTCATCTCCCTGTAAGTAGCCTTAATGTTCAGGAATGAGATTTTATGAAACTCTCTATAACACAATTCGTACTGTAATGTCATTTTCAGCGAGTCTGGGGCGGCTTTGTACGACTATTAGAACGATTAGAAGGTATTGCATTATCATCGACAGCGGACGCGCAAACGTGAGTGGAGGTTTACTATTTTCACCAAGTATTCCACACAAAAACAGCAGAGTATTTCTAGCCCTCAAAAAGGAAAATCAAATGCTACGTGTGTTTCGGTAAATCCGTGATGTTTCAGTAAAAATTCCATGATTTGTGTTGATTAAATTCTGAATGACTCAGATTAATTTCTAACAATGTTTGGCATTTTATTCACAAGTACTTCAAAGGTCGTTGAAATATTTTTTTTCATCCTTAATTGATATATAAAGCAAAAGTGTTTTTGCAGTTAGGGCACTGACCATTAGTTTATGAGAAAGATCTTCAATTCTCTGCAACTGCTGACTGTACTTTTGAGCTAGATCACTCAGATCTTGTTGACTCTGCTCTCTTATCTCTTTCAGGTGTGAACACTCGTCTTCTGTGTTGCTCAAAGTGCTGTAAAAGGTGCAATGATATATATTTAATTTAAAATATACTAAATGAATTTTTTGATCTCATTACCTTACCGTTTCCCTAAATCATTTAATCTTTGTACCGCGTCAATTTTCTTGAAAGTTTTCTCAACGATTCTTTGGCAGTTCCTTATTCTGAACTCTTATCTTCTTGTAATTTTCTGTAATTCATCCCTCAATTTATCCTCAGCAAATTCTACAACCGTATATAAAGAAAATTCATAAGCGTAAAGAATACATCTAACTCACATACTTAAATAAAATGAACTAAATTAGGTACAACTAGTGGCTCACAGCAGCAAAAATACCGCTGAACGAAAACCAAATAAATCGGACTACAACGAAAATGTTGCGACACACTATAAAAAATAAAATACCTCAAATAACATTTGGCCGATTATTTTAACAAAAGCAGCCTTTTAAATACTGCAATAACACAATGTACATTTTCTGCAGCAGTTCTTTACCTATCAGAATGACAAACAAGATGCTGTTCGATTAAACAACATACAAATAGCAAATATTTAATTACAAAAGGCCTCTTTGAGTCGTAACAGTGACTCGCTGAGAATGAGAATTCAGTCCGTATGCGTAATTTTAGAATTGACCGAATAACATAAACATTCCCATTGTATAGTCAAAATCCAAACTGTTTCATTGCTTTCATTTCATGTAGTTCAAGAGTACCTAACGAAATAATAAGCCTGACACATGATGAACTGCCAGATTCTTTATTTTCTGCCCGCATTGGAAATTAATGCCTGCCTTACAGTTATTTAGTCAACAGTAGACAATACCCCATTATTTGCAACTTGTCAAATCGAATGCGAGCGGAGCCGCGCTATGTCCCTTGTATTCATTTCAACGTTTAATTTCCTAGTAGTTCATGAGTGTCATTTTTAACAAGTACAAAAATACATTATAACGTGCGCCAGGAAATTCTCTCCGCACTGAGGAGAATCGGGTGTTCTTATTAAATACTGCATTTATGTCCGTAGCAACCAGATCACCCGGAAACAAGTGAAGGTGACAATACTTCCAGCATCTGGTATAAATATGGTAAGTACGCAATTTACTATTTCATTTATTAAAAGCTCCAATTTGAGCTATCAACATGTCTGTTTCTAGCAGTCTCACCAGCCACTGGTGCCACTGTGGAGAGACTTTCCTGGTGCAGTGCAGTCAATTTTTTACTGAGTTTGAAATTACGTAACACTGATTAACAATTTTGAATTGACCCGACATAGAGTGGGGTCTTAGGTACAGAACAGTTTCCGTAACATTCGTTTTTCATTACTGCTACTGCAATGAAACCGCCTATGGGAGGAGGATTTAGCAGCGCGCGAAGAAGAATTTACGACCTAGGGGCGAGGTTCACGCATCATGTAACCTCGGGACCCTGAGAGCATCTTCCACCGCGACCACGAACCCCTACTCAATGTAACTTCGAAAACGAACGGTTGCCTGCTCGAATCGATGCACACCTTCGTTGGCCGCCGAGTCTCCGGACTTGGTCTGCGCGCTGCCGCCATCGCCTCTCGGACTGGTCCATGTGGCCGGGTGTGCGTTTCGGTGCGCGATGGGCGTTCGCCGCGCAATTGAATTAAGAACCCAGACAGAGCGGCTAAGCAACAAGAGCGAAACAAGTACCTTCAGACGCACGTTATAGGCAACTGAGTAGTCGCGCGCCCAGTCGGTCTCGCGTCAACGCGATTCCGCTGCAACGTCCGTCTGCGCCGCTCGGCCACAGGGCGCCCAAACAATAAGGCGCGAGGCCACCGGCGGCTTCCCAGCGAGAACGCTCCGCCTACGCGAACCCAGAGGCCACGAAGAAACGCTACCGTCGTCAGAAAACGCCGGAATGCCGGAAGCCGTCGTCATCTTAACCGAGGACGATGGTCAATCAACGCAAGGGCGTCAACGGCGTCCTCCGTCACGTACTATCAATTAGAAGGTAGCTTTTAAGAAGCGCATGCGTTCGTCTGTAAACTACCAATTCGTCAGTTGATTACTCATCTCTTATTTTAGATTTATTAAATTTTATTCCTGACATTCTACATGTTTTACATGATATGCCGTTCTCACCAAAGCACTTTCAATATTTCAGAGTTGCCGGGCAAACTACAGAAAAAAGAGGAGATAAGTCAGGTGGTTCGGATTGCCCACATAAAGTTATTAGATAAATCTATCATGCCTATCTGAATCTTAGAAGTTACACTTGTTAGTGGACGCATTCATATACTAACTTTCCTAGAGTCGTTCACGTAGAAGAACGTGGGGAAGAGGTGGGACCGGAGCTATATTTTTTAAGTCGCATTCTATTAAATTGGCCATTTTTTCTTTCTCGCCTTTACGAAGGAATTTCGTAAGAAGAGAAATCGCGCCCCAGAAAATGGCGAATTTTCGGAAGACAAACTCATTGCTGGGCTCTAGTAACGAAAAAGTGGATTAATCCAGTTGCTAAATGTAGGAAAAAATATTCTTCAATATACCTCGTGACGTAACTAAAATCCATGTTTTGTGGGTCCTTCAAACCGAAAAATCTATTGACAGTAAAACACCTGTCTATACGTCTGTAGTCAACGCTAGCGCCTGGACCAGGGCTCATCACGTTTTCGCTCCGTAGAGCCAAGGCCGATTGCTCCCGGCTCTCAGCGGGTGGCCGGGACGCATGTTTTCATTTTCCACTAGACTTATGAATGAAACTAGTTTTAAGCTCTCTGATTGGTCAGTGATGGCGGCGCGCGAAACACGGCTTTCATCTGCTGGCTCTTTCTCGAAAATATAGGTGGTACGGTGCTTGTGAACACATGCATATTTGAAATGTTTATCGAGGTTCCTTGATGGATTTGGAGCTTAATTTTCAATGGCGAGGTGTGAAATTAATATAAGAGGAGTTACAATCCGCTCTGTAAACATGAAAGTCAAAAGTAAGATTTCGAATTAAGTTCTATCAGTACATTTATCATTAGATAAATCTTTTATCTAATTACATACATTTAAAACATTTCTCTAAAGATAAATGTTCTGATAGAACTTGTTAATTCGTGTACCAATCATTGACAGTTTTTTCTCTCGTAATCAATATTGAATAATGAAATTAATATTGAAAAATTGTTATAATGTAATACAACATAGAGAAACAGAATCATCAATATTCACTTACAACACATAAATAGTACTTCCTAACCTTACAATTAACATTGGCTCAATAATAATAAGAAATTATAGAATTGACTGTGAATGATTGTCAAATGTCAGCAGCTGTGAGAATAAAAAAATACCTAAAACAAGAAAGTGTAAATGCTCTCAAATCAGGTTCAAGTTTATGAATAATGAATCTAAAGTTGAAATGATAACTGAATGATTGTTGTTTAACAGACAATATGCAAATAATCACGATTTATGCAAAGACAATAAAATTTGGATGTTATTAGTATATGTTTTTTACCAATAAGTTGAGGTTACAATAATCGCACATAAAAGTATAATAAAAAATCATATGCATACAGCTGATGAACAGTTGAAGAGAAGTTTGTTTTTTTTAATTTATTTCCTCGTGTTCAGCATGATTGCCTTTCAAGGATTTTCATAATTACAATTAATTGACAATAAGAGTTGGTCACATACTTGTAGCTGAGATTGAGGTAAACATTAATGAAAGAAGAAAATTTGAACTCAATTCAAAATCACCTTTTATTAATGTTTAATGATGAAAGGAAATATATTTTAATTTGATATTCATATTGTACTTCATTATATTGATAAATTTTATGGGGGTTTAAATGAATCTTTTGGAAATCTGGACATAATTCTGAAAGGAAAATTGTATGTACAGCCTCTAAGTTCCTCCTAAGTTCAATGATTTTTCAGAAAATTCATTGAGAGAACTAATTTCTTTTGCCTTTGTATAATTTTACACAACCTCATTTATAAAAATTAATTCAAAAATTTTTTTACAGAATATCACATCTCTTATTTTTTACTGATTGCATGTTTGATTCCATAATGTTCTTAGTGTTATAATCATTTAATATTTTGCTGTGTTTATAAAAATTAATAACTTTACTCCAAGTTAAATAAAATATACAGTAACACTGGGGTGACTAATGTACAACAAACATAGCAGCATGTTTAAAAGCAAGTTGAAGTTCTGAATAAATATAAATGTCGTGGCACAATAACCTCATTAGTTCTAATCCTATCATTCAATCCTTAGTTAGTTTATATTTACCATTCGTGGGCAGTAAAGGTTTTAGCGTGAGTATTGAGTCACTGAATTTAAAAATTTACAATGGTTGTTAAAATATTGAACACACTATGATGCAATGCCTTATACATGTTATAATAAAATAAACAAAACAACTAATTAGTGAATTATGTTTGAAAAGTCTATATAAAATTTGTTTTTTTCCTACCTTCCCACCACAGGGTTTCAACTAATGTTTTTAATGCTGTGTACTCTTGCTAGAATACACATATATTAGAAACAATGATGACCAAAACAGATCTACAAGCATCCTATTATTTTAAATAAAACATGACACACAAGCTTCCTTAGGTAAACTAGTAGTATTAAAAAACCAATAAACTGGTTGCATCATTATAGTAGAAAAACAACAGATAATATATTTTGATCTGAAATGTGAGTGTTCAGTTTGAATTCTCTAAATTATTCATTTGCAAATGTATTGCATTCTGTCACTATACTAAACTTCTTACTACTACTGCCATTATTGTAGCATGTATTGCCTTCGTAAACTTGTCAAATCACAGTTGTTTCTCATTCAGGAGCACAAGTGCTGAAATTTTATGAGATATAACTTTTTAGTTATAAATAGCAGTGATTAATATTTTTTTATTACCTGTAATATCTCATTATTTCTAGAATATGATTGGAATACATCACAATACATAACAATACTTTGTTACATGCACAGAGTAAATTTACAGCATTAATGAACTTGTTGCATATGAAAAATTTATTATACCTGTTACAATGGGATATATTATTTCGACACAAAGTTTCAGTAATTTGGCATTAATATTGTCTACGGAGGCGCTTGATTTTAGACTCTGAATAGTTTTAAGGACGTCAATATGACTTGTACACGCGAAGAAAAATTCTTCTGGGGTATTTCTAGAATGGAACTGTAAGTTTGATAGAGTCATGTTTTTCAATGAACTTTCGAAATGGGGAGCCATATTAGCGAAACGTTGATTTAGGGAGTCTAGAGGTACATCAATTTGAAGCGGTGCTCGTGATCTGCCTATGCCAAGAATGCGTAGAGATTTCCATATTTGTTTCGAGTCACCATTGGTGCCCAAAACTTTAAGGTAATATTTACATTTCGCGTTTCTCAATTTTTGTGTAACAACATTTCTTATTTTTTGTATTTAATTCTGTCGTTTTCGCATTTTGAATTTCGAAAAATTTTGAAGGCAGCGTCCCTTTGGTTCATTAAGCAAAGTATTTCATCTGTAATCCAAGGTGCCGGCGGACGTGTTGCACGAGCTTTCCTTACGGGTATGTGCCGATTAATCAGTTCCGTCAATTGATGAGTAAAAGTATTTACTTTTGTATCTAACGAACTTTCTTGATAGACAAGATGCCAGGGCATAGACATACCGTTAGAGAGAAATAATTCAAGATTGAATCTTTTGAAGTCGCGGTATTTGAAAACTGTTGGCGTATATCTAGAGCATTTCATATTGTATGAGACGTATATGAGATCGTGTTTAGATATTCCAGGAACTGGTGATTGGCCATGGAATTTCACTTTGACATGATTCGATACAACGATATGATCTATCCAAGTATCTGTACTGATTGTATGATGAGTTGTGTTTAGTGGTAAGATTAAAAATTCATTTCGCCAAAAATACGTTTGAATTTGTCGGCATGCGACGTTGATTTCAGAAGATTACAATTGAAATCGCCCATCAGTATGATGTTATCGTATTTACTCGAGAAAAGCGCAATTTCTTTGTCGATAGCTTCGATATTCCCTGTTTTCGGAGGACAGTACACTACGCCTAGGGCACATGTTTTGTTAAATATTGAAATTTCAATAAAGAGATATTTATTATTCTGATTAACGTTATCTGCTGATGAAGTTATATGGTTATAAGTGAGATCATCACGAAGGTAAATACCAACACCACCTCCCTATGACGCGATATGTGGGTTCCGGTCACTTCTAAGAAAACTGTATCCAGGAATGGTGACAAGTGTTGTAGCTAGTGACATCTTTAGCCACGTTTCGCTAATAAGGAGAGTATGAAAACGGTGGGTTGAAATTAGTTCTCGCACTTCATCAAGATGACAATATAGCGATTGAGCATTTATGTGACCTACAAATAAAGTTCGCGATGAAGATTTTGATATGGAGGCGTAAGTATTATGAGTAAGTGTTATTGGTTGATTGCTTTGTCCATGTAATGAGGAAAGTTGTAGGGGCGGATTCATGCTGGTGACTATGCTTTCAGAAAGGTTGTAGAGAAAAGAGAAAGAAGAAAAGATGCTTAGAGGGGTGAAGAGGAAAGAGAGGATCCTTGGAAATTTCAAGTGAAGGGAGTGTTAAGCTGTGGGGTAGGGGTGGGGAGCGCTCTTACTTAGGGGGAAATGGCCTATAAGTCCGCAATTGTACGAACCCGATCAACGGGCGAAGTATAAGCGACCAAAACAATTTCTGGAGTAAGAGAAATCTGAAACAGCGAAATGAGACTTGAAATATAAGCTTTGAATTTCAGCACACGCAATGCGCGCGCCAGTTGGCTAAAATGTAACTGATCTGTTTTCTTTTCATGTTGCAGGATTGGACATAGATGCCCGTAAGGGTAGGAATGGTCGCACCGCAGTGGCGTGAACGTACATTGCACCGTACGTGCGTTCACAAAACTGCACAAGTATACCAACGTCCGCAATTGTCTGCGCGCGGGCTTTCCTGCTACCTGTTTTAATGACTATTGTGTCATCTTCCGTCCAGACGTTCCGCAGACCAAATTTATCTATGGCCGCTCTCAGAACCTGCAGACGGGATCTTGTGAGGTCTTCTCGTATTGTGACACCGGTGTTTTTCAATTGTCTTTTCTCCCGAAAGACTTCACGACGCTTTCTGTAACTTACAAGTTTTACAATGAGCGGTCGTGATTTCCTGGGATCTTGGGTCCTACTCTATGACATCTATCAATGTCGTTCAGGCTCAAATCGACACTTATCTGTTTTGCCACATCAAGCGCAAGTTGATCTGGGTTTTCATTATCTCTTTCCTTGACTCCAAAGATCCGCAAGGAATTTCGCCGCGTATACATCTCGAGTTGATCTGTTCTCGCGTCGAGCTCTGCTATCAGATTTTTAATTTCTCTGTCTCGGTCTTCAATTTCCCTGCGCAAATTATTAATTAGCTCGGTGTTAAAATTCATGCTAACTGCTTGGCGACCATTCCAGAGAGGACCGCCGCCAAGGAGTTGAGGAAGGCAGGGCATTTAACAACTTCCTGCACAATTGAATTGATTTCTACTTGCAGATTGTTTTGGTTACTCTTAGTAGTTCCTCTGGTATTCAATGCCATGCTGACAAGTGAAGAAGAAGAAAGAGAGAAAAAACTACCCTAATTAAATTAAATAAGTTTAAGTGCAGTTTAAAATTCTAAGTCACGTTAGAGGAAATAAATTTGAAAGAATTACTAAATTTATTAACCTAAGGAATAGGTTTTACAGTTTTACGTGCAGCGAGGAGCAGATTCAGACGGAGTTGTTATATGAAATGGAGAGTGAAGAGAGTATAGTGGAAAGAAAACTAGGAATTTGAACGAGTTACTATTAGGAAAACTATACTACTATTACTATAACTATACTACTATATACTACTATTAGGAAAAGAGAATACCAGGAAAGCGATAGTATAAAATATAATACTTATCTTTGAGATTTTACGTTGCGACGACTGGGTCCATGCTGTTGACAACCTGCAGAAAACTACCTGCGCCTAAGCTCGGAGCGCTCCGGGATGATGTTCTCTCGACAAGGGACATCCACAGACTAAATAGTAAGATTAATCAATAATGACAGAAGACATAATATTCAGATCCAATAATAAACAGAAGAATAATCAATAATGGATTACCATAAAATGAAATTATTAAACTGGAGTGCCAACGGACTATTTCGTCAAATAAATGAATTCAAACATTTTCTGAATGACCAAAAAATTGATATAGCGTGTATTACGGAAACACATTTAAACAATGCTAAAAAGTTACTATTCCAAATGGAGCATCTTTACATGGTGGGGGTGGGTTAGCAACACAAATCAAAAGAAATATCAAACATTCACAAATATTTGTACATACCTCCAAGGAATTAGAAATAACAGCAATAACGATAAATTTATCAGTCGGAAAATAAACAATAATAGTAGCTTACAAACCCCCAAATTAAAAAATACCTAAAAACACCCTGTAACTACCCTTCAATAATAATGATAAAATATTACTAATTGGAGATCTCAATGCAAAACTCCAAGCATAGGGATGTAAAACGACTACCCCTCATGGTATTTTATTATTTAATCTAGCAACTACGAATAACTGGGCAATACATACCCCTTCTCAACCTATCCATTATCCATATAATAATACCATTTCTCAGATATTCTGGGCATTGCAGTCTCACAAAATTTTAACTTACCACTACACAATGCTGCATACCAGCATTAAACTTGGATCACAATCCTGCATTAATTAACTCAATAATGTAATTCCACAGCAGAAACATTATAATTCCTAATTAAAGGAAAATAAATTGAAACTTTTCCAGTCATGTATGCTTCAAACAAATAATTATCCTACTTGTCTCCATACTCCATTTGATGTAGATGCTGAAATTTTAAAAATACAAAGAAATATATTACAAGCTATTAAATTATCAACAAGACAAGTAATAATCCTAACAAATCAGTCACACTATCCCACCAAAAGAAATATTAAATTTAATAATATTCTGGGAAGCTCATCTTTAGTTCCAGACATTTAGATTGCAAAGAAAATTATCCGAATAATGGAAAAATCCCATCCACGTGATTCGTGCAAGCCTCGTTTCATTGAGCTTGGAATCTTACCATTGCCTTGCCTATTTATTTATGAGTCTGTAGTATTTGTCAAAACTGACTTAATTAACGGTGGGAACTTATTTTCATGTAATACTGATATTTATAGTTACAACACTCGACGTAGAAATCATGTTCATCAAGTGTCAGTATCAACAGCTCACTACAAGAAATCCACATACAATACATGTACGTCACTTTACAATGTATTGCAGATGAAATTAAACAATTAAAATTGGTACACAAATTTATGTTAAAGTAAAATCTTTTCTGCTGCAAAACTGTTTCTATACAATTAGAGACTATACTGATCGTCAAAAAGAAAAATAATGTTTACTTTAACAAAAACAAGATATAGTGTAATGAATTAGTTTGCATTTGCATTGTATAATTTAAAAAAGACTCAATATGCCTGTAACAAATAGTGTACTTCCGGGTCAATGACCCCATCTCCATCAGGTTTTGTCCCGTTTCCTGATCCATTGAGCAAATGCTGAGATGGCCCTTGATTGCTTCTGGACGTAAATGTAGCTTCACTATGCGCACGTTTTGTTGAACTTCCTTTGCTTGTTGTGGTAGTAGAGCGTAGGGGGAGTTTCTATTTTGTTAACAATACAGAAAAATCAAATCTGTTTGTTCCTTTACGTTAAAAATAAGTTTCTATAATTTGGCAACGAAAATATATAGTTTTGAAATGTTAATCCCCCGCTTTTTAAAGCGTGCGAGATGATTTTCTTCCCATACGTCACATACAGTTTTTGACTGTTTTTGACTAAACAAATAAAAAATAAATTAAATAAATAAATAGCTCTCAAGCCTGTAACTCGTGAAAGTGGCAAATCACTCGAGATCCTGATATTAAAACTACTTAAATCCTTACTCATGAAGTTAAAAATAAACTAGAACAATACAGGCTTTCTACATTTAGAAACTTATATCCGGCTTACTAACACTGCTTCCCCCTGGTCTGCAATTAAAAATATAACAAATGACAAAAAAACATTCTCCCATTAAAAAATAATAATAACAACACATTAGCAACTACTGATTCTGAAGAAGCAGATATATCGGCAAATCATTTTGAACTCTCCTTTACTAATAACCTCCCTTATAATATTTCCTTTTCCCAAAAAATAGTCAATCATTAGCCAACCCACTTCATACAGTTCCTGAAAGAATTAAATTTATTTCTCCATCTGAAATCAAATACATAATTTCCAAACTTAAAACAAGAAATCACCAAGCTTAGATTTAATTCAATGTTGTATTAAACATTTACCATATCCCATCCTCAGTTCACTAACAGCTATATAAGCTTCAGGCATTCTGCAAATGAAATTGTTGGTAACAAGTCCTTATGTAAAGACTTGTGTGATTTGCTTAATACTAAAATAAAGTACGTTGGTAGAAGTGTTGTTTGTTCGTTTGTCAGAAGTCAACTCAGGATTTATTTTTACAGTTAATCCGCATAGTTAAGTAAATCAGGTAATTTCTTTTACTATATGTATTTGAGATATATTAATCCCTAATATATTTATTGGAATGGAATTTTTGCCAATTACATAACCTAAAGAAATTAGTAAACAAATATATACACAATAATTCATTTTAGATGATTTGATATTGTTTTTCTTATAAATGATTGTCAAGCAAATTTTGGCAACTTGCATTCACACGGGACAAACAACTTTTTTATTGAATGCTGAAGATTGTGAGGCACACAAGAAGACAGCCGATTATTGCTGTGATGTAATGCAAAAGTCAATAATTAAGTGTTCGGAGTGTTATGGAAAAGAAGTATTTGCCGTGTGTACAGATAACGAGCCAAAAATGGTAAAAATGCGCGAATTGTTGACCAAAGATAATCCTCGTCTTGTCACATATGGATGCTCGGCTCATTATATCAATTTGCTGCAAGAGGAAATCATACCAACCTCATTAACAAAACACATCGTGGAAGTTCAGAAGTACTTTCGAAATCATCAACCACATGAGTGGTTGAACGAAAAGTAAGGTTGTATGCCTTAAATTCCAAATGCTACCCGATGGAATTCATACAACGAATGTTTACGAACATTTACTGAGAATTACAGTAAATACGTTGAAATTCTCATTGAAAATGGAGATGAAGTACCTGTCAATATTTCAATAATTTTGCAAAATGTATCCATTCTCAGGGAAGCTACAAACCTGTATAGACAGTTATCTGAAATTGGACGCGTACTCGAAAAGATGCAAGCGGACTCAACCAATTTAGAAGAATCTATAGAACTGTGGTTGGACATGCTTGGGAATGCCGATTTAATATGTCATGAAAATATAATACAAAAACGTATGACTAATGCATTACAACCTTGTCATTTCTTTGCTAATTTAATGGATCCACGATTCCAGGGGAAGCGTCTTACTCAAGAACAGGAAGACTTAGCTGAAAATTTGATTCGTGAGATAGATGCTGATTGGCTGCCTCCTTTGCCATGGCGTTCAGAATCGAATACAACGACTATTAGCCGTCATCAATGTTTTCTGATTCTGTCAGAAAACAGTTTACGCCAGCAAAATACTGGTTACTGATGCAATCGAAATGGTCGAAATCTGACCAGATTCCTGCTGAGTTCTTTTCCTTTATGATTAGCATTTCAAATTGTCCAGCAAGTTCTGCAGCGATCGAACGTATTTTTCAACTTAGGTCTTGTTTGGTCAAAATTACGGAATAATTTGGGAAAAGAAAAAGCGGAGAAATTGGTCAAAGTTTACAAGCACCTGAGAACGCCTAAAGCAGTTTAATTCAGTTTTTATCTTAATTATAAATATTAGATTTATAGATCATATTTTAAATGAAAAAGTTTATAATTTGTGTTCAAAATATGTTAAAATAATATATGCGATGTTAAACATGTATGTATTACATTATTTTATAAATAAATATTCTAATATTGATATATTTCAACGAAAATTTGTTCATATTTTTACAGTCTTTTTTCTGGGGTCTATTGGTTTTTTAAATGTTTTTTTTTTTTTAAAAAAACAGGTAGGCTTTTAGGGTTGAGGAAAATTGAGCCAACCCTGCAGTTCGAGAATGCAGGAAAGCTTCTGAACGTTCTTAGGGAAACGACTGAAGACGGCACCCACGTCTGTCGCTGACGAAGAATGATAGAAAAGTGCGACGGGCAGATGAAGACTCGTTGTCGAGTGATCTGAGAGAGCACATTGTGTAGTATTGTTTGATGGCTTCGTTGATGCGTTGGAGTTACCTCTCAGCTCATGTGATGAGTTCGAGCTGTTCGCTGGGACTTAAGTTTTCCTTGTTGCTTTTCTTGCGGCGTCTTGCTTGTCCCATGCGGATGCCTTGATGTCTATGGACGAATAAAAATCATGTGTCTTATACACGACACGGAGTGAGAGCAGGAAGTGTTTTGAACGCATCCTGTCTGCTCAGGGAACGGAAGTGCTTACAGGAAGTGTGTATGTCATCATACAGGAAGTGACAACGTGCCTGCCATTTTTCGAACGGGGTTTCCTTCGTTGTCGATCAAGTCTGGTCGATACGTTGCAAGTCAATGCACTAAAGTGTGAACGTGCTGTATACCTTTTCCATCGAGCAACGATAAGGCAAAGTGCCACGTCACGTCATCACGTCACATCACATCACATCCCGTCACGTCACAGTAGATGGATGTCGCTTGGTATGCGTAGCAGGGTCAGCGTTTTCAAGATAACCCGTTTGTCTCTCCAAAAGACTTGGAGGTCACTGATGGCAATCGTTTTTAGCACCCACCCTTCCCGTGGTTGAAAGCGGCGAGGTGTTGGCGGTGACGACACGAAAGAAAAAAAGACGAATCGTTCATCGTAGGTGTTGGTAGGTCGATGGACCGTGGCGGTGGTAGTTCGCAAGAAAAAGAATCGTTATGCGTTCATGACAGTGGGCCAGTGGCGGCGGTGATGGCGGTTGAAATGTTCGTCCTCGCCCCTCGTTCGCGTCTCGATGGTGATGGTGGGGCAACGTCCACGGTCGAGATGCGATCGTCCTTGTCCCACGGATGCTCCTCGTCCCAGGATTGTATCACGTTTAAAGAACGAAAATTTCGGCCGAACACAAAAAGTATCAAAGAAACTCCACATAGTGCAGCAAACAGAAGATCACAATGGGACGTGTACACGCGCTAGTCCGTCGCTTCCGCATGATCCATGCGTCTCGTGCCGCCAGCAACGACGCCCACGACGGTGCCCACGACTCAAAATAGAGGAGGAACTACGCGACGCGCGCCGAGTTTCACATGAGTGTTTCCATCACGAATCATATTTTTTCCAATTTGTATATTCACAATTTGAATGCATATTGAACGCACACTATCTTTGCTCCAGTCTTCCATTGTGTTTGCACCCCTCCCCTTCCTTGGTTCCCATTATTAACTATTCCTCCACAAACCCACAAAACGTGCGCGCGGTTCCACTTCCTCCGACGGCCGCGAGAGAGCGGGCTGGTGTCTCCCGGATAGACACGGTGAGCCTCAGCGGATGGTGGTGAAAAAACGCATCCACCTCTTCTACTCTGACGCGCCTGCCACGATAGCGTAGCGATCAACACGTTTGGCTCGTAATCCGAAAATTGCTACGGTTCGATCCCAGCTGTCGCCGGAAGGCGTTTCTGAAGCAAGCAGAGCCTCCCCTTTCGGGGTGAGGGAACCCCTCCCTCTCCCCCTTGGAGACGTCACAGCCTTCCTTCTGCATCGTCACTGTAACGGGATCGGGGTGGGGGCATGGGGACACTTCCCTCCTCCCCTTGCAGACGTTAGTCTTCCCTCACCGACGACTGCTGGCGTCACAATCGGATCGGAGAGACGCCATCCATGAGGGTGAATAAATGAATGAATGTCTTATTTTATATGCAGGAGACCCAGGCCATGAGGCCTGCTCTGCGTCTGACCACGCAGGGTGTAGTGGGTGGGAACCATCCTCCTAACGTCAGTTATAGGATCGGGGTGACATCATTGGGGTGTGGGGTGAGTGGGAACCCTCCTCCCTTCTCCTGGTCCTTCTTCAGAGCCACCCTCTGCGTCACAGATCGCTTCAGCGACCACTGCCGGCGTCAAACTTACGGGATCGGGGTGACCATCAATAGGGGCGTGCGAAATGGCCTTGAATACATACAATAACATACCTAATACTACTAAAATACAGTTTATCAATTTTATCAGTGGCAACTGAAGAACATTAAAACATGTATCTGAGAAAAAATGGATAGTATTACGATATTAAGTTCACACTTCCTAATAAAATGTTTTTAATCATCTGTTAATCTTATTGGCACGCTAAAAGCCCTTTTTAATTCATTTTACAATTAAGAAACGAAACGCCATACCTGTTGAGTTAACAATCCCACTGTTGCTCCCGAAAACTGTTTCTGTTCACAGTGAATATTGGAACTAGGTGGTCAAATATTGAGGAGGATCAGGTGAAATTTTAACCACCTTCAAATGCATTGTTGTAGTACCTTCTAGACCACCACACAGAGGCATTTCATGAAACAAAAAAAACAACACATTTTACCTTCTGTCAATAATTTAAACATTAAAGTCAATGAATGATGCAGTGTGCGGCTATTTTATTGAGTGGGCCGGATTGATAACGTTTGTTTATTGTACCCGGATTGATGCCAACGTTCCGTTATCACCCTAGACACGAGTAACGACAGCTGTTGGTTCATAACGTTTGAAAAACATTCCGAACCTTATGAAGCAAATACGAGTTTTCACTTTCTTTCCACTGGTGTTCGACACTTGGTCCGTCTGACGATCACCAATGAGCAAAATGTTTCGTACAATACATATCTAAACTACAAATTCAGTACAAAATGCAGGCTTAGGGTTTCTAACAGTGAGTTGAAATACGATTACGAGTGCCCAGTGGACCAGTGACTGTGCGTAAGGTCCCCTTGTTACAAGGCAAAAGCGAACGGATACTGAGACACACCTACAGAATTGTCACAAATCGTTATGACGATTTACGCAATTGCATTGTAGCGTCGTCGCAACGCTCGTTTTACATTTTGTATCCTGCTGTGTGGTTGAGATGTGGCTACGCAACATCGCCAGAATTCTTCTGGGTTTCGTAGTGTAGGTAGTTGGTTCGTAGCATGAGACATAAAACGCTCAACAATTATTTCATTGCTCTTAAATGCATCATAACGTAAAGTAGTGGAGGTGATAATTAATTGTGGCGAGCTCAACACAACAGAATCAACACAAATAGAAAAAATACAATAGTCAAGATATGCAACATTTATCCAAACGCGAGTTTTTAGTTAACACCCTAATGTTAAAATTACTAAGTTAAAATGGGAACTGGAAAAGCAATTTTTATGACGCATCTCAACATAACCGGAATAAGAAATTGAAAATTACACAGTAGAATGTGACGTAAGTTTATTTGCCAATTAGGCGTGATTAACACTTTACAATTTAAACTAATTTTCAATGTCTCTTGACATACTGTATCGAAATAAACGCAGATATACATTACAGGCGCTTCGTTTGAATTGGACTTTTTCAAGTTACAACTGAGTTTTCAGTGCGGCAGAAATTACAATTCTTGCAATTCTGAAAACGTTCTTTACTAATAATGTAGTTTAATAATTATACTTTGTACCTTTTTTCACATTTTCTACAGAAAAATTTTAAATTCTTATTAGACTTTGCATTAGATGAAAAAAGTGTGTTTAATCAACTAGAAACTACTCATTGAAATAAGTTGTCAATTTGGGATTACCTTAGGAAATTATGTTGTGTGAATGTATATAAAAGCAACAATTTTCAAACATGCTTGGAAAATTAGAACGTTAATTCTCCCCTACAAAAAATAAAATGTAAATGTAGTATGTAATACACTGGAAATTATTTGCATTCTCCTGAATTACTTAAATAACATCCTACACATTTATCTAAGAATATGTTTTCATTTCCCTAAGCCAATTACAAAAGAATCGATTCATCAGAGCATCATTCATTCAGCAGAGACAAACTTTTTGCCGTAAACCCCCTTGCAGGCGCTTTTGCACTTTTGATTAATTGATTTTTTCGTTTCCGGGCGCGCCAACTGCTTTGGTCATTAGTCCCGTTCGTGTAGTGCATGTTTTTTCTTTCTCGGGAGATGGCGGTGATTTTCCCCCACTGGAAGGCGAGATCCGGCGCCGACCTACACGTTGGATTGAGGTTTCCTTACCCAGATATCTTCACCAGCGGGGCACCACCCCAGCCGGGACAAGCTCTGAGCTCCCGACCGGTCTCCCGGCATGTGTTAGTAGCATGGGCGCGTGTAAAAGGAGAGGATAGACAAGGAATGGAAGACAGATCGCGCCGCCGTCCGTGGCCCGTTTGGTAGGGCACTGCCCGCATTCGCTCAGCTTCGCCAGCTTCATATGAGCTGGAAAACATTCTCCTGTTATTAAATAATTTTGAAATGAATCACTTGCTCACTATTGAAAATTCGGATTTTTTAAAATTTTATAGTCACTCTGAACTATAAATAAAATTATATTTTAATTATTTTAATAGGAGAAAGTGATGTAATTGTGTAGATTCTAATATTAAAGCTTTTAGTGTGCTTATTGACGTGGGTTTCTTTCTTTTTTTCAACAAAAATGCCTATTTTCCTGCCTATTTTTTTAATGTTTTAGTGTCTATTTGCCTGCATATTTTCAACTTTTTTGATGCCTAAATGCCCGAGCTCTAGTTATCACAATCTAAAGGAAACTACCTAAAAGACAAACGAAAAAGAACTAGCACCGTTAAAGAGGAAAAACTCTAAAGTATAAAAAGAATTACAGTAGTCTCCCGAGTATCCGGTTTAAAACTGTCCGGTCTCCGACCTATCTCGCCCAGTTTTCTTTTATCGTAACTAAATGAGGAACAAATTACATTGCCAAGGCACTGAAGGCGGGAGTCTGCTACGATCCTGCTAAGTGATGTGTGCAAAATACAAGGGGTGATAGAAAAATAGCGTTTGCTCCTTGTTCATTGTTTCGTCTGTGTATGGACATTAATAAAGTAGGTTTGCCGCTGTTCCTGGATTATAACAGCACAGTATTCGTAAATTCTTTTTGGAGTATGCTTAATATTTTTTTAATGAACTACAGTACTGTATTTACTGAGTAAGTATTACTGAAGATTTCAAAACGAGTATAAACGAAAAAAAGTAATGACTCTAGAGGAGAACTTATGTGCTATACAGCGACTTTACTCTGGTGTAACAAGCAAACTTCGAGATAGGAAAAGTACAGTTGGAGGACAGGAAAAAAATCGAGCAGAAATAGAAAAGTGGTGTGGAACATACAAGCTAGTGGAAGTGGAATAAAAGAAAAAACATACTGGAAGGTAAGCATAACGAAGTTGAAGTTTTATTTTTGTGGGATGAACACTTAAAGAGGAAAAGGTGTACCTGAAACTGGGCCAATATTGCAGGAAAAAGCTTTGGAATTTAAGCGACAAATAGAAGGGCAAGATTCAGAGTTTACTGCCAGTGATGGATGGTTAGATATCTGGAGAAAACGTATTCGTCAAATTACCGTACATGGGGAAGCATTATCTACTGATAAGGTGACCTGCGTACAAAGGCCATCTTTTGAAACTTATAGAAAAAGAGGGAATTTCTGAGGAGCAGTTATACAACTGCGTCGAGACACGTATAATTATTATATGCTCCCTGCAAAAACACTTGCATTGAAAAAAGAAACGGCTGCACCAGCAAAGCAAGGAACGAGACAAAATTTTGGCTTACAGCAATGCAATCGGCAATCACAAGTTTCGGTTGACATTATTACAAAATCTAAGAAACCTAGAGCTTTTAAAGAACTAAAAAATCAGGTATCAGACCATCCGCCTGCCGAGGTCCTGAAAACGGAGCATACCAATATTCAAGAATAAGATGAGTTGTCGTGAACGCGCCAACGCGCATGAATACAATCCGAAAATGAAAACTACGAATCCATATCCGTAAGGGAGCGTCTCGGTGGAGTATGCGACACTGAGAGCCGGGGAGAAAGAAAGCTTTCTTTCTGAAGTAACAGCTAGAGTGAGGACCTACTGATTCACGAGAAGGCGGCACCTCGTACTGCTACGGACTTCTGACTGCATCTACGATAAAAACTCTCAAGACATTCGAGGAGGTAATTATCATATTACATAGCATTAAAACAATTCATCAGAAAAGGATGAAAGGATATGACGTACTTAAATCTTGTAAGAGAGGAGTGAATAGCATGAAACTAACGAGGCTATTCATTTCTTTTCTTTGCAGTTTTTTTTATTTTTATATTTATTCTTCTTATACGATAGACTCAGTTGTCGTATTGTAGATTCTTTTAAATATGGAATTAAAAGCTAGTTACATTCTATAAAAGAATACGAAAAGAGTATCAACGGAAAACGAGACGGAGGCCACATCGTGAGTTGAACAACGGTACTGGAAAGGGGCGACCGTGTGTCTTGCAGAGGGGCGGCTTTGTTCTGACCGAGCTGCAGCGACAAGGACACCGAGCGACTGGAGAGCCGACGCCGTAGGTTTCTACGCCGTGAAAAGACACATAATGTTAACTTGAACAATTTGTAGATATTAGAAGGAATAATTTGTTTCGGAAAGAAAGTATTAAAGAAGTTCTTATACCGATATTCTAAACAATAGAATCAATTTTTTTCAAGAAAACTTAGCTAATTGTAAAGTTGCAACTAGGAATTCTACACTGAACAGATTAGCAAAGTTTTAAGTATTCTTTAAATGGATTTAAAATGAGAGAAAGAATATGGCATCATTGAGAGTGTAAGTTGTTTTTCTTTTTTTCAGCAAGATGTAAATTTGTATATGGAAGTGTTTTATGTCATTGACTGTACAGCAATTTAATTAGAATATACTTAAGTAAGTGGAAAGTGATCGACTTGAGCTGTAAAATGCATTCAATCCACAACGGCCCACATGAATTTGGATCCCCAAAGTATTCTAATTGTATTTTTTATTTTGCGCCCACCTTGAAAACCCATTCTGAGTAGCTGAGGAGGGTGGGTCGGTACCACCCCCTACACATAAACATAAAGAATGGATGAATTCAGAAATGTTGAAAAACTGGTTCCAACATGAATCCATACTAACTGTAGAAGAACATTTGAAAAATAACAATTAGCCAAGAAAAAACCTGTTAGTTCTCGACAATGTATCTTTGCATCCGACCACTGATGAACTCACAGATGGAGATATGAAAGTTTCATTTTTGCCACCTAACGAAACAGCTGTTTATTAGCCTTTGAACCAAGGAGTCCTTAAAAAGCCAAGGAAAAAATATCGCTGGCGTCTTCTCAATGCATTGCTATCAACGATTGATAATAATTAAGACTAAGTAATCGCTCTGAAAAAGACTGGCTTGTTGTATGTCATATGGTGGTCGACGGAAGTATGGGAAGAGATTCCAAACATATCACTTATAAGGTCTTGGGGAATTCTTTTAGAACACAAAGATGGACATTACAACCCTGATCCAATGTGCAAACCGAAGTGGCAGATGAAGACTCTAAACTTGTTCATTGCTGGAAAAAGTGCCGGGCGGGGAGGATATCACTGAGAGGACATCACGGAATGGATGGCAAACGACCAAGGTGATGAAATAACTGGCATATCATTGATATTGTGACACAAGGAGAAGTAATAGAAGAAGAGAAGCAGTAACCCTTAGATAACAGGAGAAATTCGATTGCGGAAGAACTCAAGATAAGAAAAAGACTTGCAGTATATCAGACAGCAAGAAAAGCAAACGCCATCTGATGTCATCTGTTTGCGTAAGTGAAGGGACATTGCGTCGCATAGAGAGCTAAAATGCAGACGCAGTCATCTTTTACAGACTTTTTCAAAAATTAAAAAACTGTAACTTTGATTCTTATCATTAGACTACCTTTGCATATCTTTGTAATCCTTTACCAATGTAAAATAAAATGAGTTTGAATCAATTTTCTAAAGAATTTACCTACGATTTACGTTAATGTTTTGTTAATGTTCTTTACATCTAAGTCAGGCATTAGAGAATTTATGTCAAAATGTGAATAGTTTATACTCTTTAGCTTCCTTTTTCTACTAAATACGTGAAACGTGCAGTACAGTGCATAAACATTAACAAACCATCGGTGTGGAGCCTGCTATTTTAAGTCGTCACGTTGTCAACCACGTTTCCATGATCTGTACCGGGCGGCGGGACGCGTTCACATTCTTCGTGGCTTCAGAGAAATGGAGGCGCCGTGCTAAATAAGAAGCGAGAAATTGGGGTATTGGTTGTCTTCTGGTATTGTGGCAAGAAATGAGTTCGAGAAAACTCCGGCCTATCCAGCATTTTTGTTATCCGGCCTGCCCTTCCGCCACATTAGGCCAGATACTCGGCAGACTATTGTTTTTTAATACACAGATCTCTGTTCTGGCAGTGTCGCCATTACTGCCTAGGAAGAGAAAAGATTGTAATCAAGCGCCGGAAACGAATGCGCGAATGTTGGACATAAAAACGTATAACCGGATCCTAGTATACAAAAAGGAAATAAGTCATGACCCTACATACAGTAAATTACTTCCTTTAACACCTTAAGTAGACAGAATCCACGTTTTGTGGGTCTTTGATAGCGAAAAATCCATTGACGGCAAAATGTCTGTTTGTCGGTCCGTGGTCAAAGTAAGCGCCCGTCGATTTTCTCTAAAATTGATATTCCTCTATCAATTTAAAGAAACTCGAGGCCCTCTGAGTTAGAAACGGATATTTTGATTATTGGAGGTACTTAACATGATGCTTAATATTATCAAAATTTTTCCTAAAATCGCTCCAATTTTTTTGTTACACAGTGTCCTCGGATATCGTAAGGAATGCTTAAAGGGCGAAGGTCTCATTTTCGTTGAAATACTTGATTTTTCGAAAATTGCAAATTGTTTACATTTTTGCGATGTCTTCCTACAACAACAATATTGATGATACAGATTTTTTCATGAATGAAAACTGTTCATTGAATACAGATCTTCAAATAAGGTTCTGAACAATTTTTCGAAAATATTAGTAGTTTTCGCGTAATTTGTGATTGATTGACTGCCACTAATTCCGGGCGCGTCAACTACTATGGTCATTAGTCCCGTACGTGTAGTGCGTATTTTTGCTCGGGAGGTGGCTGTGGTCTTTCCCCGCTATCTGGTGAGATCTGGTGCCGGCCTACTGACAGCTAGCGGGGTTATTATCATCGACCAGGTATCTCCCACCAACAGGGCACCGCCCCAGCCTGGACAAGTTCTAATTCACGACCAGTCTCCCGGCACGTGTGATAGTGTAGTGCATGGGTAAGTAAGGGGTGAGGATACAAGGAAGAGGAAGGAAAGATCGCGCGCGGTCAGTGGCCCGTTTGTTAGGGTACTGCTCCGGCATTCGCATGGTGTTGATCGGAGAAACTACGGAAAACTCCCGATCAGAGCAGCCGGCCGCTAGAATTCTCCTCAAGACAGCGACTGAATTCGACCTAGCAGACCAACTAGTGCCTAAAATCCTGCCACCGTCGGGACTCGAACCTTCCAGTCAGAGCGGCTGCAATTTTTAAACAATTATTTTCTAAAAAACCGCTTCAATTTTTTCCTTAAAAATTTTTCAACGGATAAAACAAGGGACGCTCACAAGAATGGCACACAAAAACTATTTTTGCCTCGATCGGAATCGAACTCGGACCACAGCACGAGAAGCTAGTTGCCTAGAGCCATCCAGAGGTCTATAAACTACCTTTAAATGTTTTATATAAAATTTTCACATCAAACCCTGAAATCCTATCACTACGATATATTATTATAAATTTACTGTCTTCAAAGCATTTAATACCCTTATTGTAACTTACTGAATAGTCGCTAATAACCTCGCAGTTGATGCGACTATAAATAAATGTAATAAAAAAAAGCATTTAATATGGTTTTAATTCATATGATATTGCAATTGTACGAATATTGTAATATGAACGAAAAATGTTAACATTTTTATCCGATTTCTCCCCTCCAATAATCCTGGAGAGGCGGGAATTTATTGTTGTTGTGGGGTACAGTTTGCGTTGCAGCCGATAAGGCTTATGCAGCAGGGTTAGGATCTAAAAATATTGAACTCGTTTTACTGAATATATTACACACAGCGCGGAAGACAAGAGAGGCGATGACGATAATGATAAGGGCGGTATCATAGCTGGTGTTAGATCAGCAATTTAACCAATTGAGACACATGTTTCGAAGTCCCAGGGATTCGTTTCCGTCCTCAACGAGTCCAGTTCCCGAAGCCTCACCGAGTTCCCGAAGTACCTCACTTGAGTTCTCGCTCTGCAGACGACGAGCGAAGTGCCATATCACGGCCAGAAATTTTTTTATCAACATTTAATTTCAAGCTTGTGATCCGATGTACAGCAAACCATGGTAATTCAATGTGACAAGTGATGCAAATTATAAGGTAATTTCTTCAAAACAACTTGTAAACATTTAAAAAAAGAGTTGGCACGACTTTTTTAAAATGTACGATAATTTTTTCTTAAATCTGAACATCAAAAATTTTTTTTAAAATTTAGAAAAAGAGTTGGCACGACTTTTTTTTTTATTTTCGTGCCTATATTAAATTTTGGAATTTAGGGTAGTACTTCACAAAGATGATAAATTTTTGCTCCGAATGTATTTTATATAAAAAATCCTGACGAGTTTAATTTAATACTTTGACATGTGTATTTTATTTCTTTGCAAATACGTTTTTAAAAAATATTTTAAAAAATACAAGTTTTTCAAAAAATGAAAATTTCTTTGTAAACCCGATGAGATAACATTTTTAAAAAAATAAATGCGTATTCCTTGTTCAATTTTCTGTAAAATACGCTAAGAAAAAAGTGGGCACCACACATACAGTTCTAAAAAGTCAATTGTAAGTATGAGGCTGCACTTTGCCTACCCATGCACTAACGAATTGAGTTCGGTCAGTCTTTGATCCAAGTGCTGAAGAACTATAAAAGGAAGACTGTCTGCCTGATTAGGTTTCAAGAGTTATTAGTATTTCAGATGTTCACTCTGCCCCCAGAATGGATGGGTGACAGCGAAACAATTCAAATACGAGCCATTCCACGTCAAATCGCACAAAATTGACACTTTTTTAAATATAAGGTAATATTTTATTAAATCTGGACATCAAAACAAGAGAAACAAGTTTCTTTATTTACCTGAAAGCTGATTATTTGTATAGTTAGGCCTAAATTAAGTTTTAGAATATACGCGAACACCGCAAATTTTGATTGATTGATGCTCCGAATATACTTAACATAAAAATTACTGGTTTGTTTCATTTAATACTTTGATATGCGTATTTCATTCATCTATAAATTATTTTCTAAAAAATACATATTTCATTAAAAATTGTAATTATTTTAAAAAATGAAAATTTCTGTATGAACTCGCTCAGATAAAATTTCAAAGATATATGCATATTATTCAATTTTCTACAAAAAAGGGGGCACTAAACACGTACAGATCTAAAATCTGTTTTAAGTATGCGGCAGCGCCTTCTGCCTCCGCACTAACGAATTGTGTTTGATCAGTCTCTGATGCAAGTGCCGAAAAGAATGACCTCTGCCTGATTAGGGTTTCAAGAAATATTATAAACTCATATGTTCACTCTGCCCTTAGAAGGGATTGGTGACAGCGTAACGAATTCTCCTACTGCTTTTCGTCGTGTCAGCAAAATGAATTTTACTGCTGGGTCTCTTTGCGTCCTAGGGATGGGTGCCATCCTCACCTTGCTCCTCAAATACAATAGATCACTTGTCAAGGACTTGAGTAAAATTTTCTGAGAATCAGTCGCAATACGCATCGTATAAAGAGTAGAGAGCTAGAGTTTGTTCAGTGAATCGTGCGTATACTGTGCAACATGAGTGGCGATCATCGTATGAGATATGACAAATGTTTCAATCAATCTTTCTGATCACGATTTTAATAAAGAAAAATCTCAAAGTCGCATAAACCACGATTTACTAGTAAAACTTTATAATTTAGAGGAGTCATTAGATTAGCTAATTTGTGATTCATGCCGGTAAAAGAGTCGGCTTCCAAAACTGCTTTTGTTAGTGAAGAATTTGCTTGGCGAGACGTGGACGCGTCGCGGCAAAGTCCGTGCCTCCGAGGCCTAGGCTCTCACTCAGTGAGTGCGAGTGAGAGGGAGAAAGAGCGCCCTCTCATGCGCATGCGCAAGAACCACCAGGTGTCTATCCATTGGCAGGCACCTCGCTCAGCTACCGGCCCCAAAGTGTATATCTCTGCGACCCCGCTAATTCCCTGGCGCGTAAGCGGGGAAAAGGAGTCTAAAACATTTAATTTTCGTCAACAATTGAGTAAAAGAATTGAAAAATAGCACACGTAATGACAGGTTTTATTGAAAAATAATTTGGGTATTCTAAGGTTCCTAGTTTATCATTCAGCTTCCCCACTGAAAATACGTAGTATAGAGAAAGTTTCTGTCCGTCTGACCGTCCGTCCGTTAGTAAACACTACTGGCGCCCAAACCAAATGTACGATCTTTTCCAATTTGAAGAAAACCCTGTCCATCTGCCTCCAGTTGAAGATTTGACAAGCATTCTTTAAAACTTGGGAGTATTTTACATGAAGACGTCGGACATTTTCAAAATTTTTTCATGAACGGCTCCATATTTTTCTTTAAATTTCTTGTAAGAATAGAGTAAAATACACTTCAAAAGTTGACATCGGTCTGATTTTCACGGTTAACTCTAAATTTTAAAAAATTGGAAAGTTTCAATTTTTCGGCGTCATCCTACAACTAGAAAATTGAAGACAGATTTTTCCTTCAAATGAAATTTGTTGTTCAGAAATAGTTTTTTATGAAGGTGAAGTAGAATTATTGAAACAAGTAGTAGTTTTCGTGCAATTGTGAGTGCAATATTTGCAATGTTAAAAGATTACACGTTTTTTTCTCAAAAACGGTTCAAAATTCTTTTTTTTTTATTTTTGGTAGAGGTAGCACCAAACACACCCTTTACGACAAATTTTTTTTTTTTTTTTTTCAATACAAAAAATTGACTTGTCTTCCACGTCGGTAATATTTACATTATAAGCGATTTCTTCACGTTATAGTACTTATGAGTACATTTGCTCTAAATAATGTTATATAATGTTTCTCGAAAATTCAACTGTCTTCTGTTCAAACGAGCTCAAAATTCCGCATTTTTAGACACGCTAAATCCCCGTTTTCTCAAAAATGGCTCCTTTTTTTCAAACTATTCCAACGGATTGTGATAATGGCACTGTTTAATATGACGTAATGTTCATTTTGGTGTACTTTTTTAGCTCAAAATTCCGCATTTTTCCAGCCAACAGCCGGTTACCCTTTGCGTCCCGATGGGACGCATTTTCGATCATACAATAGATCACACTTACACTTACACACTTGCGGGCTCCTCTGATCTGGGGTCAGCAGTACACGAGGCCCTCCGTGACAACACATACAAAGTCAAGGAACAAACAACCATGCCCAAGGCGGGATTCGATCCCGCGACCATTCGGATCGAAGCGTGGTGTACTTTTTACTTTTTTCAAAAAGTACACAAGTATAATTTCTTAAAAAATCTTTCACGCCGTTCAAATGCACATTTCCAGCTATTTGTATGCTTTATTTCAATTGTGTGTGGAAGTGCTTCAAAAGACATTAAATGAAGTTTTCCGAAATCTCAATAAATTCCTGTGAAAAGGATCTTCAAATTTCGCATTTACAGTACTGGTAAATGACCATTTTCTTACAAATGACTACAAATTTTTCAATGAATATTTCTATTTGGACAATGTTGTACTCTTCTTTAATATTCTTGAAATAATATTTTGGTTATACTATTAGGAAACCGAAAAGTTGAGAAAAGGTAAAAAAAAGGTACTTCAGGTGACGATAGATGGCCGGTGGCCAGAGAATGGAGCAAGACTTTTAGCCAGTCCACACCAAGGAAATTAGAAAAAATTTGCTATGAGAAAGTCTCTGGCAATCTGAAGCGCCTCTAGTTACTTTTTCGTATACGTACGTATATACGGAGTAAAATACATAATATAAAGAAAGCGGATTTTTGTAAGAAAAAAATTAATTTCCGTTCCTTGATAACGAAAAAGTGGATAAATCCAGTTTTTAAATTATAAGAAAAAGTCCTTTAAGACGTTGTGACATACCGGTATGTCACATGAAAATAAACTAACATTTATTTGTAGACTATATGGTGGAACATGCATTAGGAAATATCACGAGAGCAAGTGCTTAGCAACGATCGTGAATAAACAATGTAGTTTTTGTTTTTTGTAAATGCATTAAGAGGTGGCTGGATGCCGAAAGTAGAAAATTTGGGATTGGGCGAAGAAGTTTAGACGATCGAAAGGTCAGCTACACCAAAATATAACGAACGTATGGATTGGCTGGGTGAGAGAAGGACGGTCAAATGTTATGAAAAAAGAGGAAGGTAGTTTAATACGAAGTCTTCCAGGGTGAATCATGCAGGAATATTTCATTCGACCGGCATCGTTTTTCTGAACTGATCGTTAGGTTCGTGAGAGGAACGAGTATAATACAGATAATCAGAATCGGTTATCAGATCGTGAAATTTTAAGGACAGTAAATGATATTGCAGATATTGCATGTGGAAGTAATATTGATGCATAAATTGGGACTTTGTCGGGAGTGGTAATCGAGTAATATATTTCGGACTATGTCATAGAACGTAATCGGGACTGATAATTTTGATAATTTGAGACCAGCTTGATAGAGGCAGAAGAGGATTTCTTGGGACTTCTGGACTACGGCAAGCTCGTAAGATATTTCGACTGAGAAGTCTACGAGGGCCATCAACGAAGAATAGATAAGTTAATCGCGGTATACAATTGTAAATTCAAAGATATCTTGATCAAAGGCATAACACCAAATCATTTTATTAAATTCACTAAATTGTTTGCTAAAAGGTAACAATAAACTTTGTTAAATTTTGTTCTTTAAAAAAGAAAGTGATCTTTTCATTTAGTCAATCCAAATGCAATGAACTAGGAATAGAATCATTCATTTCAAATTCCCAGCTGCGCTGTATAGTCGGCGATCCTATAACTATAGTTAAGGACATAATATACGTGACTCTATTGACCAGCAAGTCAAGCGCTAAAGATCTTGCCAGATAATAATGTAGAGAAATTTATCTCAACGTGGTGTAGCCAGAATCCATGTTTAAACTTCAAAGTCAGTTGACAAAACGTCCGTCCGTTGTCTGTGAACACTACTGTTCCAACCATGCATAGGACTTTTCTGAGATTGAAAAATCATCCATCTTGCTCTAGTTGAAGCTTTGAAATTTGAAAATATCCTTTAAAATTTGGGGTACTCTTTACATGAATTTTCCCTGACTTCTTTCTAAAATTTCTGAAAAAGGCCCAAATTTTCTTTAAGTTTCTTGTCAGAATAGAGAAATAAGTTTATAAAGGTGACATAGAACTAATTTCACTGTTAACTTGAAATCTAGATATTTGCAAAAATTTGAATTTTTACCAGGTCTTCACATCTACAAATATATAGATAGCTATTTCTTCTTAAATGAAATTTGTTGTCTATAAATAGTTCTTTCATTAGTCATGTACATTTTATTTCAACTTTTATTAGTTTCGCAACATTATGTACAATATGCCCAATATTAAAAATAACAAACAAGATTTTCTGAAAACCGCTTAAATTTTCTTGCTTTGCAGTGAAATAGAGCTAAAAGTTCTCTATAAGATGACATAAACGCTATATTGTTTAATTGTTGTTGTTTTTCAAAAATTACATAAATATACATATAAATATATAGTCTTGCATTTGTTCTCACGTCGTTAAAATTTATATTATAGATGAATATCATTGTTCAAATGCGTTTCCTAACACTTGCGTCAAAGTATCTCATAATGGTTTTGAAATTCACAACGTTTAGTATACTTGAACTTAATTATGAAATTTAGTTGTTTGAACCAAAGTTTCACAAAACTATGGAAAGGTATACAAATAAGAGGGGTGAAAAGTATCCCTAAAACCAACCAATAATTCGACACTCATACAAAGAGAATAAAAATAACGTAGATTCAAAAATCATTTCTAGTAATTTGTTGCTGATACGAGGAACGTGTTTATGTTTTATTTTTCAGCTTCTATTGCATGTACTGCTAAAAAAATGTGGATGTTAAAGTATTGTGCCTGATAATAATTGAGATATTCTGGCAACCACCTTGATGAATTCAAATAGAAAAAATTTTAAATGTATTTTTGACGTGATAATTAGAATATTGTTCAGTTTTCCTATAATGTATCTTATAACATTCTATTATATATTTTAGAGATTTTAGCAATGGACTATAGTGAAAAAAATTTAAAACTATCTTTATCAGTTCAAAATTTGATAGATGTGTGAAAAATCTGATTGGGGAAAACGCTTACCAACTTCTCTTTAAACACAGATTCAATCACGACAAGGAACTTCAAAACTTATATGGGTTACATCATTTATGAACACAAACTCATCGGATGTCCATGGTGAGAGAAGGTAATACGCGCATCCGACTTCAGGCAAGGCTTCCAGCACCAGTTTTCATGTGATAACATTGGCGAATTTATTATCACAGCTGCAAGTCCTTTGGAACAAAATCACATACTATTTCTTTTTTCAAATACTGCAATTTTTATTTCAATTATAATTTTTATTCTGTTATTTTGGTGGTTTATCGTTGAAAATTGTCATTTTACGCTATTAAATAAAATGAACACTATTTTCATAATGTTATTCTGATGACTGAACTTCAGAACTGCATACAAACACTCTTTGACTAGTGAGAAAAGACGTATTTAGTAGTGTTAGTGATGCTTTGTTCCATGAGACAGAGTTTATACTGTGTCACGTTTCTTCCCAAGTTTATCTGTCCTCAATTCTTCTTGGCTATTTCCCTGTTTTTAAAGAGTACACTCACATATTGATATTTGTTTAGTTTTCATTTTTCCCCATTTTCCAGAAGAAGATTCAACTGTTCCTGAATCAAGTTAGGTATCTAAGCATTTGTTCATGTTGGAGTAAGTCCTGCTTTTAAAATAGTTCATTATTTACAGATCATGAAACTCTAAGTCGTCCGCATCTTCTGCAATTTTTAAGTCCATCCACTCTGTCCCATACTTCAGCAAACTGCGGCATTATCATACGTCTGAAGATCAATGGAAACTCAGGTGGAATCCCACTTCCTCCTTGTTCCTTCTATAAGCTGTTTTAATGTAAAATACATTGTCTAAGTGACCGATCTAACAAGGTAAAACCATTGTTCCTCTCCGATCTTTCCTTTATCTCTTCTATTTTATTTTCGGATTATTTTGCACAGCTCACCGATAGATCCAACAACTGCTGTTCCCAGAGTCATTTCATTGTTTCTAGATCCTCTTATAGATCGGTGTTAAAGATGTTCACAATTCTGATCTTCTTCCATGCATGCGCTCGAAAATACAAAAAGGTCGAGCAATATACTAGGGACCATATTTCAATAGTTCTGCTGGAATATCTCCCCGGTCCAGGTGACGCTGGATTTCATGGTCATGCTTTTGTAAATCTTCTATTGTCAACCTACCTTTGCTCAAATTTCACTCTCCTTCTTTGACAGGGAAGTTTCATTTAGCAGCAGTCTTCCAGCAGTCTTTCCACGATGATGATTGATACGGCCATTGTTTTTCATTCGTTTTAATAGATTTTCAGGCCCTGAGCCTGTGATTCACCTATGATAAAGTACAATCGCATTTATCCAGCTACAATTTATTCTTCCTTGATAACACGCCTTGTTTCACTTCTCTACTTACGTTTGTACTGTAAACTAGTTTCATGTTTCTGTCACTAGTCATTTTAAATTGGAGCTTCTTTTCCTTTAAATATTTTCTCTAGAATTGTGCCTCACCTCAGTAGTGTTTCGGGTTTTAATTTACAAGTACCTGAAGCCTCTTCATGTATTTGGTGAATGATTCTTTATGTTCATGTTCTTTCTCTATTATTCAGCTTCTACTAAATAGTTTAATCTCCAGTCTTTTTCTGTAAAGATACGCTGTACTTTCATCTGAAGAGACTGCTTAATTTCATTTGGTTTCATACAAATCCATCTCTTTATCTCTTTATCCGAGCTATTAAATATTCTTATTAAAAATATACTAAATAAATCAGCAATTTTTTTCCTTCCTTCAACATTCGCGTTGTAGTAAACTTAAACTACATGACTTTCTCCCAGCACTAACATTGTTCAAACACATACAAATAAGTTTATAATGTTTCAAAAATGTTGGACTTCCTCGTTTCCATCCAAACTTGCACTCCTAGCAAATGATATTAGACTTTAACCACTTCCTTGTAATTTAGTAAAGAAAACTAAAATTACTGAACGTATCGAAATTAAAAAATTATTGTAAATTGTACATGTTAGAAAACGAATGCACTTCAAATAATTTGAGTTACTCGTTCTTATTGGAAAAAGTATACTAATGAAATTTATTTCAATTTTTTTCGATCCTTAATTTTTTCGTTGCACGAACTTAAACTACATGAATCCTCATCCAATAATCACATTAAACATGTTAAACAGCAGTGACGGATAATAATGTTGACTTCTCTTTTTCTTTCTAAAATTAAAATTCCACTACGAACAAAATTAGACTTTGATCTACTTTATCACATGCAGGCAACTCAAAAATCTAGAAATGGTGGAAATAACAGTTATTGACACTACTACATGCTGGCAAATGATATGCAACAATTTAAATAATTTTGGCTAGTTTCGATCATTTTAAAATATTCGTATTGTCTTTTCATCCAAATTTCTCTTTTTTCTTCGAAAGCGGAGAGATTTCCTATGAACTATATTAGACTTTGATATTTTTATTGCAAATTATGTGTATTCAAAAATATAGACATTTGAAAATAAGGCATTTATTAGCAATTGTACACATACAGGCAAAAAGGGTCTGAAATAATTCTGCTCTAGTCTTGAATTAAGAAAGCAGTATACACTAGCTGAAAGATCCTACATTTATTTCTGAGGGCGTGGCTAGCTTTAAGCTAAAGCAGCAGCGCCTCTGATTTTGGGAAACTAAAAGAGCCTAAGATTCGGGAATAGGCACTTAATTAGCTGATAATTATCTGTAATTGAAATAATTTTGTTGAGATTGGTTTTGGGCGCTAAGGCTTAAATGGCTTTGCAGTCAGTTCTTCACTATCAATGTCCCTCCAAACATGGATTGAGGCTACACACGTGTTAGAGGATTGTTTGTCTAAATTTACCAGACATCCTGTTTTTCGTAAGGAGGTCTGGCAAGAATGTTTCTAATGAAAATCATGGTTTTAGAGCAGATTATAATAACTCTCTTCTTATAAAGAACTTTGTATGTACAGCAAAAAGGGAATGAATATTAATACCTACTAATGAAATGTATTGAGAAAATAACAAATGAAACAATTTTTTCTCCAACAACATTACTTAAAAACATGACACCTTAAAAATGTTTAGGAAATAAATGTTAATTCTTCTCTTATACCAAGATAAAGCACAAAACATAACATTTTTAAGAATATGAGAAAATAAAATAATTGTTCTTTCAAACAATTAGATTTGACAAATATAACATTTTTAAGGAATATGTAAAATATGAATAATAATTTTCCAGAAAATTGTGAGAATTAAATAAATGTAACATCTAAAATATGTAGAAATGAACAATAACAGCCATACAACTGTGATAATTTGGTACAATGTAACACCTTGAGAATATGTACTGTTTTATATTAATTAATTTATACTGTTGGTATATTAAATGAAACTGAATAAAGTGAATTTCAGAATAAACATTTCTTGAATAAATTAATGTCAAAATGTTTACACTATTAATAGAAATACTAATTTTAATAATTCACTAAATTATAATGAATATCAGTTTGGGTTCGTCATCGTCTGATGGAAATGTTAACATAATGGGCAAATGTTTACTGCGATATTGTTGAACAAAGCTTCCATCACTGATCACATGCTTTCGAAAAAATACCAGATCATACTAAAAAGAGAAGTACTTTAAGTTGACTGGATGAAGAGGACATTATAAATTGTACCAAATAATCTACAAAGTCTGCGAAGAGTTGCTGATATAAGACTATGTTTTAACAAGCAAATGCCATGGTCCCGTGGCTTTGTTAAATACATGAAACATATCCAATTCTTCCAAAGTAATAATAAACATGAACACATTCAACATTATGTTGTTTATAATTCGTTAGTCACCAATTAATCAGATTTGATGAAGTGATAGAGTGAAAGGGTAAACTGAATGGGGATACAAGAACGGCTGTGTTCATCATGGGCGGCTCGCGTTCACTGACTGCCCGGCCGCAGCTGCCGACGCTTCCCCACTCCGCTGGAACGAGGTTAACAGTAAGGTCATGCCACTAACTTCGCAACGAAGCGACTGGAAGAAGGAAAATTTGACGGTAACGTACCACGTTCTATTTCGTTTCGCCAGATTCTACTTAAATCATTTGGTGAATGTAAATTGATTGCAGAAAACTATTTGAAAGTGGAAAATTGATGATAACGTCAATGATTCTGTTTTTATTTTTATCACACTTAATTAACGTAAGAATGAAGCCAGAATTCGTGTTTTAAGGTCCTTCATGTCGAAAACTTAATTGATTTATAAAACGTCTGTCCTCTGTTTATCTTCACAATGCTTATGCATAAACTGTTTAAATGAATTTCTCCGAAATTGATATTTCCTAATTGCTTATTGATGAAGCGCTCATGGAATTTGAAACATGTTTTAATCTTTGAGAGGTACTTATAATAAAGCCTCTTGGCATTTTCTAACATTTTCAAAAGGCTCAAATTTTTGATTAAATTTTGTTATGAATATGAAGGACGTTTAAAACAAGTCTCACTACGTTGGAACTTGATTTTTTCAACTATTACACACACGAAATTTTGTCAGTCTCTCGCAACAATATCAAAGATATGATTTTCCCTTAATAAATCATTTCAGCATACACTTAGTCAAGGTCTAACTGAAACAATACTAATTTTCAATTTATGGGAAATAGATGAAAGTTGAAAATAAATATTTTTCTGAGTGCCGCTTGACATTTTTGTATAAATTTCTCTCCACATATGTAATAAGGATTAAATAATGTGGTGTTATTCCATTAGGCATGTTTAATTTTTCAAAACTAAAAGAAATTTGAACTTTAAAATTAGTTAGAGATTTTTGCTCATGAAGTCTGCAATATTAGCTCTTAAAAAGGTCCTGTACATTTTTTGTAAAAGTTAGTAGTTTTCGCGTAATTTGAAATTAATGAAATACATCGGCGTCCCACCAACTATGGGCCACAAGAAAAAGATATTGAGAACAATAATGGATCAAAGTTAGATATGCAAAATAATTATTATTTTATTATAATTTAGTATTGAAAATTCCAACATTGATTTGATTTACTCATTCTTCAATTTGTATTCTATTCCTTTGAGCGTTGTAATGCCAGACCCATAAGATTTCTGGTGGAATGAGCCTACTTCTGCATAATAATACACACACATAATACACACACACACACACATACACACTGGAAACCGAAAAACTGCTTACAATGAATCATCTGATCTTTGATGTCCAGACAATGTGTCACGTAAGAAGGATAGAGACTCCAGACAAATTAAAGCCTCTGGCCAAAGAGTTAGAGATAATATATAGAGTGGCGGCGCCGCCACCTATGCAGGAAATCGAAGACATACAAAGCAGTCATGTGTTGCAGCAAATCGAAGATATGTCAAAAGCAGTGCCCTCTGACAAACATTTTAGCATTTCAGGCCTCTGTTTAAGGCCAGGTGGACACGGGCCACGTAAATAAAATGTTCAAAAAACAACTATTTAAAAACGAAATCACATTATGAGAACGAATTTAGGGAAACATGTTACTCTGCAACGATTATCATAAGAATGGAAGTTATTGACATGTTATTAGTTAGTATAACTCCAGAAAGCCAATACATTAAAATACGAAGCAAAAGAAACAGACTACAAATAAGGTGGCAAATATAACAATATCCAACAACATTAAGGTCATTAATAACAAAGATCAGCTGACGAAAAAACTGTTACATTTTATCTGCTTCTTCATCACATTTTGAAAAGAGGAATACGAAAAAACAAATTTATTTTCACTACCAGTTCTCCCCAAAAACTAGTACACACGTGTTATTGGTCCTGAGGGGGACTGCATTGGAGTGTGCTTGTTAAATTGTCCACACATTTCATGCATGTAATAACTAGTTCTCTGATTCCTTCCAAGGCACTTTAATTTAATTTCAATCGTCATCCCGGTCTTTTGTGGGTTTAAAATTAGGGCAATACTCCAAAAAGTGTATAAATTGCCTGATAGTTTCTGTTTCAAGTGTTCATGGTGAAACTGCTGCAGATGAATATTAAGTATTTGAGCAGACAATTTATTTTGTTTATTTTGAACTTCGTACATGATAAATGTTAGAGTTCCTCTGAAGTATGTAAACTGTTCCTAACTGCCCTCTTGTTTTCAGATTATGGGACAGTAGAGACCGTCAAAATAACTGGACGTGCAAAAGAATTGGCTACTGTTAGCCTAGTTGTTGGTAAAAAGAATGTCCTGAACTCTGAGAAGGATTTGTACATTATCTCACAGAAACAATTGAAATAATGAAGCACTTTTAAGACTTTTCAGCATCTGAATCCAAGTTTCCAGGTTGATCGCTGGCAAAACTGAAAACAGAGTGTTTTTTGTTTGTCCGATATTGAAAAGTCATATCCCACAAAGAGAGTTCCAACTCCAAAGTCCGTTTATCTTAATGCCGTCATAATTCTTTTTTTTTGGGGACCTACATCACGAAGAAATGATGGGGACACAAAGTATCTAAAGCTTGTTGCTCATGAACAAAAGTTCATATTTTCCGATCCACACTTTGACTATTTCCATGAACTTTTGGGAGCAGTGAATGAAGATCCAGAGAACATGTTGGGCCATCAAGATATAAGTTGTTCGATATATATCAAGGGAAAAGCAGTTTCACGATAATGGCTGACTACTGCTGTACATTGTACGTCACATGATCTTCCGAAGTCACCTAAGAGAGGAAATGCTCAAAAGAAGTTAATAGTTTAAAAATACCTACAAGCAATCCGATAGAGGTTGTTAATTTTGTCGTCATCTTGCAATGAGTGAATATTTTAACAACAAATATTTCCTTATGAAATTTTTTAAACGATGATCATCTGCTCTTGAAAACCAGTTTATTCGTCCTAGCATAAATGTTTGTCTTTCAATTCAGAGCACAACAGCGGCAGAACCGGAAACAGCCAAAAAGCTTTTACAGACCTGTGTAACTGTCGATAACACGAACAAAACTAAATGCATTATTTCAATATAGTTAAATATAATTTAAATGCAGTTGAACGAAAGAGAACAATCTAGAAGAAAGATCTGATTCAAACAACACGTCGATTCAGTATAACAACAGTTCTAAACGCCATCTAACTGGAAAATACCGATTATACTTCCTGCATTTGCAAACCCTAAAAGACCCTAGAAATTCCATTGAATTATCGACCAATATTTTATTTTCGTTCTTTCTAAAATCTTTGAACTATTTTACACAGACTAACACGCTTCATAATATCTTATATCATTATTCCCCTACACAATTTGATATACAATAAACATGCAAATAACTCATCATTTTAAGAATAACAGAAAATTGAACATTATTCTACAAACAACATACCCTTTAGATATTGAAAATACATTTGACAAAGTTTGGCACAATATTCATTTATAAACTATATCAAATCAACCTAACATACCTGATAAAGTAATCCAAAATGTTCTAGGTTATCGTAAATTCTGTGTCAATACTCTGTGTTAATATACGTGTTAAATTAATTATACCTATTTCACAACCATTTTCACATTTACAGTGTGTCTCAAGGATCCTGTCCCACTCTCCTTCTTTTACATCTTCTTTACGACATTCTAATTTCATTTACTCGGATTTAGCCATCTGTTGACTGTAATGGCTCTTCATCAATAATAAAATATATCAACTGCTAGATAGATTACATCTACTTTACTTTACTTTATAACATCCTACTACAAATTGGCACATAACAGTTAATATGACAAAACAAAGCCAAAATTTACACTTGCAAACTTATCATTCCTTCTGAATTATAATACACCAAAATACTATATTTTCTTTAACTCACCTATCAAATACCTTCTAGATACAAAGCTTACACTTGAATATACACATTAAAAATATTATTCTGTAAAACTACATAAAAATACATAAATCCTACTTATTATTAATATAAATCCACAAATTCTATAATACAACCAATATACATTACAATCATTCGTCCCATTAATGTATGCTGTCCCACTGGGTCCAACAGCTGTTCATTAACAAAATTCATACCTAGAATAAATTCATCCGTAAATTTTCATGCTCCATGGTACATTCAACAGAATGAATCTAAACATTGAAACTATTCACACTTTAATAAATTATCACAGCTAAAATTCTTCAACTTCTTAGACGATTTGGAACAAACACACTTTAATCTAGGGCCAATCATATCAATTTCTCGACGAATACTTTCAGATTTCCGAAAAATAAATTCCATCCTCCATAAACTGCATTATATTTATTAATTTTCCCCATTCGAAAAAATGATATCTAATTACAATTTTATCCTAATAGAATTTATATTTTTAACATTATATTGTCAATAATCTTTCATGAGGTTCCTGTGAGATCCAAACAAACAGTCATGCTAAATTTGTAACATGAAAAACTCCTGAAAGACATTCTTGTCGAAACAAGCAGAAATAAATTTAAAAAGAAGGCGTTTTGGATACAAAGAACAGTTGACTGTCGACAGCATAATTATAAACTAAGTTTGAAGTTAAAAAGTCGAAACTTGAGCATGTGCAGTTAGCATCGACTATAGAAAGGCGTTTGATTCGGTACCTGTCGATCTGGTGCTAGTTTGCTGCGATCTGGTCGATCTGTGCTAGCTGCCTTAATGGAAAAACTGCGTACAGATCATTTGGAGAATTCAGCACGAAGACTGATATTTGTCGAGGAACATTTCAAGGCGATTCATTATTCTTCATGGTTTTGTTTATTATAAACCCCTGTCAGTTTCTAAATACACGTCTAAAGAGGCTCAGACTGAGAGATCCCAGCCCTGAATGCTTCTATTTACTGTATATGGATATTAAACTGTTTGTTGAGAACTGTAGAACCATGAAAAGCGCTGGAACCGTGATGCGGGTATTTATGAGGATTGCATGTGCTTTGTATGTGATAAATGTGCTGAAATACGCCCGAAAAACGGTAAATTAATGGGAAGTAATTTGATGAAGCTTGTGATTCGACAGCTTTGTACCACGGCACTTATAAATACCTTGTATCCAAATAAAAATAGACTAAAGTGGAACCGCACAACAGGAAGTGGATATTCAAGAAAGGTACAAATCAAGAATCATAAAGTTGAACATAAAACTGTACTCAAGGAATCTAATAAATGCCATACACCTATGCTGTCCTAGCATTGACATATTCTATTCTGAAATATTCCGACACACCTTTCGAGAACTGGATACGATTATCAAACCACCTCAAAATCTATCATGACCAAAGAGCGCAGTTGAAAGGTTTTCAGAAATCCAAGGAGGTAGAGGTCTGATTACTTTCTGTGACCTTTGCAGAAAAGAAAATGAATGCACTACTGTTGTGGAAATTGCAACATCAATAACGAATGATCTAGGAAATGATAATTCAATGTACCATGCCAGGCACTACTTTATTTTCATTTGCAGTACCATCAAATATGTGGATACATGCCAAGTCAGTGTTGTAGTTTCACCACGCGTATCCATGCAGCGGCATTGAGCCACAAGAGTCTGTATCGCTTCTTGTATAAGGTCCCGCCATTCTTCAAGCCGCGTCCAGAGTTCGGCAGGAAGCTGGCGGAGGTCAAGGACCAGCCTGGGAAAGCATGCTCCACACATGTTCAATTGGCGATATGTCAGGTGAACGAGCTGGCCGCGAAGGAGCTGTATCTGTGTTCATTGGAACACACGTTGCACGATGCGAGCGATAGGGTTTACATTGTCTTGTTAAATATCGCCCAGGCGAGCGTTGTAATGGCTGGCACGACCTCCGCCTCACGACTTCGATGTACCGGTATGCTGCGATTTCACGCGGAGTAGTGATCCGTGGAGTGGTATGTTGGACTGGTATGACGCTGGCGAATGATCCCTCCAGATTGCGTTCACCGCGATGTCGTCGAACACGTATACGACCGTCAGCATGGAACACCAGCGGGACTCGGAAAAGACACCTGGCTGCCACTCAGCCCTCCAATGTCGATGTTCGACGCCCCACAGATGTCGGAGGCGTCTGTTGTTGAGAGTCGCGGAAGGCAACGCGGGCGGCGAGTAATCAAGCCCTTGCACAAGACGGCGCCGAACACCGCTGGCGGACATGCTGTGACTTGTCACTGTATTCCACTGCTGCGCCAACGTGGTGATGTCGCTGTGCGATCGCGGATGGCCATACGGTGAGGCCGATCCTCCTCGCCGTAGCGTGATAGCGAGTTTGTCCACGCTGGCGGTAAGTACGACTCCTTCCAGACCACTGACGCCATGTTCGCATGATGGTACTGGCGGCTCGTCCCAGACGTGGCACCATGGCAGGACAACCCAGCTCGCATCCCAACGACTCCGCCCTGTCGAAGTCCGTCATGTTCGTACTGCAATTGCTGTCGGCGACGAGGCATGGTGGGCTTTGATAGACACCTGTGTGAGCCAAGGTCGACCTGTCACCGTTTGTAGCCTCTCCAAGGCGCTTCATTTATTCCTGAACATGGTGCGATAAGCTGTCTCACGTCGCAACCATACGTGACTGGGCAGCGCTGTAAATGTAATCACCTGGCGATCTCAATGTCACAAACTTATCCACGAAATGCGCGTGTTCAATGCCGCCCCTTCGCGGTGTTGCAATTTCCACAAACAGCAGGTACTCTTCATGCCTCGATCGTATTATTAGCATGTAGAGGTGAAGATGACATTATGCGGTTTGAATATCAGAAGACGAAACCAATACTGAAATTGTTTCCTAGAAAGCATGGACAGTTTCAAGAATAAGACTTCATGGAAAATATCCTAATTCACAAATAACCTAATAGTTGATAAAGACACTTATTCCTGTGGTTAAAAAGGATATTTATTCCAGAAACTGAAGTATTTATAATAGCAATTTAGATGGTGTAATAAAACACGCAATTATGATAAACACGTACTGAAGAGCAGTCTAAAAGATGTCAGTAGAATGTAATCAATCAATGAGACCATGGACTCGTGATTGCAGAATGCCCAAATTGCCAACACTGCATATCTAGGAAGGCACAATCAAGTAGTGTTAAATAATTCTAAAGACAATTCGTATCAAATTATAGAATAATTGAAACCTCCACCGTTTTAAATACTCACCTTCGCTGGTTATGAAAATAGTGAAATAGTATTTCATTGGATATGCCTATTGTCATTGATAAAACTGTGGATTATAATCGCCTGACATGGTAGTTATCAATAAAAGAAAGTATGCAACAATCATAGATAAAGGCTGTCCACTAACAATCTCAAAGAGACAGAATCAGAGACGGCAGCAGAAATCCAACATGTTTGCAACTAAGGCTGAAATAAAGCCAATGTCATCTCAGCTCAGGAGTTGACGGACGATTTGATTCAGGTCTTACAAAAATAAGATTAACAAAAGGAATCTGCATTACCATCTAAAAAGCCTTAATCCTGTAGACTTACCATTGTGCGAAACTCTAAATTCAACGATGGACAAAGATAATTTTTCCGTCTTCTCAGATGTCATAAACTGTTGTACTCTGTCGAGCCTAAGTCGTATGAATAGAGGAATGGTCTCTCAAATGCTATTGAGAAAATAAAATTAACACAATACACACATACACACACAATAATAATAATAATAATTCAGATTCCACTGCAATAATTTCTGAGAAAGTTGGATATATGACTCAAATAAGTGAAGTGAATAAATGAAAGAGTTTTAAATGACAAACAAATGTAATAACAAATGGCTAAACAAGTGGATTCGATGAATCCGGATCATGATTAGTATATAAACAAACAACTTGAGAACCTGCCCTAAATGAACTTAAAAGGAATACAGCAAAACTTTTATGGGAGGCAAAAAGACTAAAATTAGGGAAATCTGTGACCAGGCGGAACTAAATCTTCTAGCTGAGTACTTCACTATGCTCATGAGTTACTTGCACGCTGTTTCACTTAAGTGCTAAATAACCCTGAGAAAAGCCTCTCTATTTAACTGAAGGTACTTTTATGATCCCAAAGGTGAAACAACAAATCCAATGAACATAAATCAATAACATGTTTATCAACCATATATAAGCCTTCAATTTGTTATTAGTGAAAAAATGCACTCCATCGTGCAAGGAATAATATATTTGAAGAAGAAGATTGCATTAAGGGAGCTATGGGTGTAAATACAACCTAACACATTCTGTTGTCTTAGCAAGCTCAAAGAAAGAAAAGAAATTTCACACCTGTTATATTGATTACAGTCAGGCCTGTTCCTCATATGGCTAAAAGCAGGATATTTATAAAATCTGTCCAAATGTATAAATATTCTTCAACATTTAATAATAAATTCATGTACAAATATACGATTCCAAGGTAATGTCTTGGAAAGCTGATGCACAAAAAGGTATATTTCAGGGTGATTCCCTATCAGCACTATGTTTTGCAGCTATAAATCCACTATCACCCTTTATGAACATAAATGTGGCTATTGATTGAATAAGAAAATACAAAGACTAACCTATTTACTGTACAAGGATGACCTAAAGCTCTACGCTGAAACGTACATGATAAATTAAATTGTTATAACAGCAAAATGTTCAGCAATAATATCGGATAAAGTTCGATTCAATCGGTGGTATATAAATATTCAACAGCTGAAGTGCACAAAACACAAACCAAATTTTTCTGTGATATTAAACAGATACTACGAAGAAACCTATCGATATTTGGTCCTCAGAACTACTGACTGGACCGTAATCGTATCTAGGAGGAACTTCAACAGTTATCAAAAGCAACTGAGAAAATTGTTAAACACTTACTTATCAGGGAGGGGGTAATCTGATTTCAGTTATCAACATCTGGCTGTGCCGAACCCAAATTACTCCTTTTAGTATTGTTAAGATCGTGGATAATCCAAGAAAGGCAGCTTCTCTGGCTCGCACAAGAAATGGAAGAAGATATTGGCTGAAAAAATTATGTTATATCAACCTACAGGAAGGAAAGAAGAGGAAGACCTAGAACATCGTGGTATGCAGAGTACAAGAAGTCAAGGTGCAAGGAATATTGAAGACGAGGAAGAAGCATGGCGAGACCGACCTGTGGCGTCGGAGGCGGGAAGCGCGACAGCTGTGACCCTGCAGAAGAAGAAGTACTAAGGAACTGAATCTAGCCTGAGTGGAGTTGGACAGATCGACGAGAAGGCTGTTACATAAATTCCTCTGTCCTCATCCAAACTCCTCAGTAAGAAACATATCTACCCTGAATATGGGAGGAGAGGGTTAGTTAATAAGGAAAACTCACGCCTAAGACAAGAAAAAATAAGACAGGTCCTTAAACTCCGTCATGCTAATGAAATTAACTGCAATGAGGACAAAGACTTAACTCTCCATTGAATCTCCAAGGAACGAAATAATGAACTGTAATATCTCTACCACCAGACAATCCTTAACGAAGTAAAATAACAAGAAATTCATTGACGATACCTAAACTCTTCTGTCAGGATGATGTAGCCAACACCGGTGGAGTGGCTTTAGAGAAACAGATATATCCTGAGGCCAAGGTTTGATATGTGGAATCTGACATGGTTATAAAGACAGAAACTACAGAGCATTTTGAAAGTAAGATATTTGAGAGAAGATGGATAAGTAGAAGTGTGGTTGTGGAAACTGCAGAACACACTACACTGCATGCTCTTCTTTCTCAGATAAAGCATTTGGGAAGGCACAATTGCTATGAAATCGTGTCAGGAAGTCAAGAGAGCATAATTTATTGGTTGAATCGAAGTACCTATAAGTACACACCTGTTTAGTCCTGGAATATTGTTTACACTTTGTACTGGGACAGACTGGTTCTGATCTGGTCATGTCGATCACACAGGGCCTGATATTATGTCATCGACAGAAGAGATAGATACCAAACAGAAGAAATGATATCAAACAGAAAGAAATAGGAAAACATTTCGAAATGCGAAACTTATCTTATGAGCTAAGACATATCGAAATTATCTACTAAAACATACCTATCGTGGATCGGTGATGGGCTAGTCTGTAAAGCTTATAAACACTGTACAGCACTTGTTAATGTTTCCAAAATATTCTGAACATGGAACAGCGCGTAGTTCGTCAGAAACAGCCCATTTTGCAAGAAAATTTATCTATCCAGAAATGTCAAGATACAACGACAACAAATAATAATAATAATATCATTAATAATACACAACAACAACAATAACAACAATAATAAATAGTCCGGTCTGTGGCGCCTGGGGCAGCAGTCAGTCTGCGCTGAGGAGGTTGCCTGATCGAGACTCATGGCAGGTTGTATTTGCATTGTGTCTTCAGCCTCGTCATCACCTCACCTTGTAATTCAAGACTTAACATTCTGCCTTACTCATGGATACAGCTGCAAAACTCATCCTAATGACACGTTAATCACTCTTCAGAATGGAATACTGATCATTCTTGGCAACGTAACGTGGTTAGAATAATGGTTAGAATAGCCGATAGACAATAATAATAAAAATAATAATAGTTTACAGTTATTTATGTGATAAATTTTCTAAATTAGTCCTTAAAAACCAATGATAAATGTGTTATAAAATGTAATATATTTTGGTCTAAATAAACATTTAACACTTTCAAGGAGCTAGAACTGTCACATTCTCGATTTATAGTAAGGTTGTTAGTGCAGGTGTAGGCCCAGTTTTTGGGTCTTGTCCTGTTTTTAAACACATCAAAGGATCAAAAAGTGCAGCAGGGGACAAGTGACAAAAGGAAAGGAGACGAAGAGGTCAAGGGACAAAAATGAAACAATATGGACAAATGGCAGACTGAAAGAGATGACAAAATTGTATAAGACAAATTAGATCAAGAGCAAATGGGAGAAAATGACAAAGAAACAAATGATTGGTGACCAGAGCAAGGATAAAACACAAATGGGGCCAAAGGGAAATGGGACGACGTGGACATGCAACTGGGACAACATGACAAAATTAGCCAAGGGGGCAAACAGAAAGGGGTAACGAAGAAACAAGTGGGACTAATGCAACAAATGGAACATGGGGATAAAAGGAACGAAACAGGACAAAAAGAACAAGAGGGGAAGTGGGACAAAACAGACATTTATCCAAAGATTTATGAGCACTGGTAAATTTTAATTGAGAGTCTGCTGTACATTTTTAATATTGCTGCTATGAATGCGTTCCTAATGCGTTGTTTAAATGGTTGTTTGCCTCAGGAGCTAAGCGGGTGTTTACAGACGTAAATACCAAAACAAACAAAAATTAATTTTACATCGAACTGCAAGCCATGAACTTCCTTCCTCTCAACATAGGCTGATTTTAACGCGTTGTTTAAATGGCGTTTGCTCAGAGCTGTTATGTTTACAGACAAATACAAAAAATTAATTTTTACATCGAACTGCAAGCTATGAATTCCTTCTCTAACGCAGGCCCAACTTATGCGTTGTTTAAATGGTTGTTTCTGCTCAGGAGCCATGGATGTTTACAGACGTAAATAACAAAAAATATTTTAATTCTTGGCATCGAACTGCAAGCCATTAACTTCTCCTCCTAACGTAGGCCCAACTTAACGCGTTGTTTAATATTGTTTGCTCAGGAGCCAAGCAGGTGTGTACAGACGTAAATACCAATAATAATAATAATAATAATAATAATAATAATAATACACACTTGTGGTCTAAACTGCAGTAGATAGCAGCCCTCCCTCTCTAACACAGGCTGATCAGCCGTGCGAGCTTGTCCCATCGGACGCACCTGCGCTATGGGAGATGAACTGCAGGCGGGTCGCCGCTGTCGAGGCGTTGGCGGCGCCTGACCGCAATTGGTTGCGGCGGCGGCGTCGGAATGCCCCATCGCCCGGCGACCGAGATAAGCAGGTGCCCGCTGTCTCCTCCAGGATAGCGGCCCGCTTCCGACACGACTGAATGCATGAGCTTTGCAAATGACGTCACTACTGCGAGGCTAATTTAAACTTCAGTCACTTCCATGGGAATGTACAGCACGTACGTTGGACTGCAGCCAGCACGCTCTTCGCTATCAAAGGAACGGGATTGTAGGATACGACTGTTCACACTGCACCCAACGCACACATACTCTAGTAAATCTTTACCGGGCGTTCACCAATTACAGTCGCTCATTAATATTCGACAAAGCCCCTTCCCTCTCCTAACTGATTTTTAACTGCATATCTAATTATAATACAGAAAATATTTTGATATAAAATACGGTTAATTTCTGAGAGAAGAATCAGAACACTGAAGTTCAAAGATTTCAAAAACACAACGGTATTCGGAATAGAGGATGTAACTCCACTTTAATATTCAGGTTCCTCATAATTTGAAATAAATTCCATCTTGCTAATAGTTGGCCAATGAAAACTTCATACATGAATCGAATATTTCAGTTTAGCGTCTAGTAATCGTTTAGACGTCCGAAGCAGCTCTTCATCCAAGAAAGACACCGCAAAATGGAAACCTACGTCTGGAGAAGACAATTGGTAATCTTCACGCCAAAGCACTGCAAGGCAAAGAAAAATTGCAGAAATGCAACATTTATAAGACTAGGTTAATGAGATAATACAGAGGTTTTGTGTTCGAAATCCATACGACAGAGAGGACGCCTGTTAAAGACAATAAATGGAAAGAAGGTGCAGCATGAAAGCAGGAAGAAAAGACCCAGTCAGTGGCGAATTCCTCCATACACTGGTGCATACCGCTGATACCTAGTACTAAAGTGTATAATAAAGACTGCATTAGTTTGGTAACTCTTCAAAAGTTATTGAGATTTTGTTTGAAAACAGATGCGAAAAAATAACTTGGTTTGCTGCCAAGAGTCTACAGTCTCTCTGCACCATAACTTCTATGAACCGTGGTGGAGTGAGGAGTTTCAAACAGTTCTAGTGCTGTCCAGAGAATCTGAAGGCAGGCGAACACTGCATGCCACCCATGATAATCTAGGCTTCTGCTCATGGATGGGAAGAGGAGAGAATGCGTACTGATTTGTTTGGTGGGCACCGCAAAATATTGCGGTTAACAGTCTTCTGGTCATTCGTAAAGTTACGCTTCTTCAGTTTTGAAATTGAGGTATAGTGATTCAGAAGTCAGGGTTTGTGTAACTGTCTTATAGAACAATTAAGAACGGAATTGAAATAGATTGGGGTTTCAGAACTTCAAAATAAGACAAAGGTGGAGGTAATCACAAGATGCGGTATACTTAAATAGTTCAGGATTTGCCACTGATCCCAGTGCTCGGGAGCTGTCTGTCGAACTGCGTTCATCAATTCAGTGTCTGTCCATCAGATACTGCGTGCAGTTCAAGAGAAAGGTGCATATAATCGGTGAGAAGTAGACAAACCCATCAGCGAGGCAACAAAACGAACAGGTCTGACAAAGACGAAGAATAGAAAATGTCTTTGTGACGACAAAAATTTGAGGTTATTTGAAACAGATGGGTAGGAGAATGGAGTGGGAAAGCAAACTGGTCTACCTAATAGTAAGAATCATCAAAGGTAAAACATAGAATAGGCACATGATTTGGTACTCATAGCCGCAGTGAGTGGGGGAGGAATTTTTTTATTCAAGATACCATACAAAATGCACTGAATATCTTCCCAGAACAATTTGCACAGTAGCACATAAAACTGCATTAGAATCTATTTTAAATTTTATCAAAACAACACCTGAAACATGTCCTGCCTTTGGGAGGAATGGCGTCTACGTATATAATTGTCCTGAGGTTGTCGATACGCCACCTCTAATACCTACATATGAACTCCTATTGAGAATATTGACATGAATTAAAAATTAGGGATTCGCAAATACAACATTGATCAAAGAAATTAAAGAAAAGATTATGAGAAAATGGGGGGGAGAAATATCACTTAATTCCCAAGTTACCTGAATATTAAAGTGACTGTAAAATTACATATCGTAAGATTTGTACAAGGTTATACATTATTTTGCTATTTCGTTACGTAAATATTATTTCATTTGTTCATGAGAATGAATTAATATTTATTCAGCAGCGTCCTGGCATTGTTAATGGGCAGTGAGCGTCAGGATAGGCCGGAGTAATTGACCTATCCCTAAAAAAGGTGAGAAATGTTTCTTCTCTAAAAAAGAAAATTAAATACATATACTAGCCAATTAATTAATGTACGCACTAAGTTAATAGTTTCTCGTATTCATACGTATACGAATTACATTCTAGTATAGAGAAAGTTATAATGCTGCTGGAAATTATGAAATTTCGAGATTTCAATGGAATATATGTTTGGAGTCCACTGATCACGAAAAAGTTACTTTTTGAAACGTCTGTCTGTTTGTCCGTGTAACCGTCTCTATCTGCCTGTCTTCTATCCGTCCGTCTTCTATCTGTCTGTTCGGTCTCGTCTGTCTTCTATCCGTCCGTCTCTCTATCTGTCCATCTCTCGATCTGTCTGTCTTCTTCTATCTGTCTGTTCTCATCTATCTGTCTTCTATCTGTCTAATTTCTATCTGTCTGTCTTCTATCCGTCTGTCTCTCTATCTGTCTGTCTTCTATCCGTCTGTCTTCTGTCTGTCCGTCTCTCTGTCTGTCTGTCTCTCTGTCTGTCCGTTCTCTATCTGTCTGTCTCATTCAACTGTCTTCTATCCGTCTGTCTCTCTATCTGTCCGTCTCTATCCGTCTGTCTTCTAATATCCGTCTGTCTCTCTATCTGTCTGTCTCTATCTGTCTGTCTTCTATCCGTCTGTCTCTGTCCGTCCGCTCTCAACGTCTGTTTCTGTCCGTCCGTCTTCGTCTGTCTGTTCTCTGTCTGTCCGTCTCTCTGTCTGTCTGTTCTTCGTCCGTCTGTTCTCTGCGTCTGCCCGTCTCTTCTGTCTGTCTGTTCCTGTCCATCCACTTTCGTCTGTCTGTCTTCTGTCCGTCTGTCTTCTGTCTGTCTGTCTTCTATCTGTCTGTTCTATCTGTCTGCCTCATCTGTCTGTCTCTCTATCTGTCTGTCTCTATCTGTCTGTCTTCTATCTGTCCGTCTCTATCTGTCTGTCTTTCTTTCTATCTGTCGTTCATCCGTCCGTCTTCTATCTGTCTGTCTTCTATCTGTCTGTCTTCTATCTGTCTGTCTCTCTATCTGTCCGTTTCTCTATCTGTCTGTCTCTCTATCTGTCTGTCTTCTATCTGTCTGTCTTCTTTATCCGTCTGTCTCTATCTGTCTGTCTTCTATTCACTCGTCTTTCTATCTGTCTGTCCTGTCCGTCCAAGGTCGGGTCCAAACGTCTGTCTGTCTGTTCGTACGCTTGTCTGTCCGTTCGCCTGCCTGCCTGCCTGCCTGCCTGTTCGCTCTGTCTGCCTGTCTTTTCCGTCTGCCTGTCTGCCTGTCTGTCTGCTTGTCTGTCTGTCTATTGTCTGTTCGTCTGTCTGTCTGTCTGTCTGTCTGTCTGTGAACCCAACATCTCTAAGGCCACACGTAACATCTTTCCAAATTGAAGGATATCCAAATGATCTGGGTCTAGTTGAAATTTCAAATTTTGAGAAACATTTAAAGTTTGGTGTATTTAAATGGAGCTCCTGGATTTTAAAATTTTCCATAAATGTTCTAATTTTTCTTTAACTTCTTGTAAGACTAGGAGTAAAATACATTTACAAAGGTGATATAGGCTAGGGATATCATGGTTTTACTCTAAATTTACGAAATGCAAAGATTGAATTTGTTTCATATCTACACTTAAAATTGAAGCAAAATTTTAAAACAAAATTTTTGTCCATGTATAACAGTCATGTCACTTTTTTAAATAATTTTAGTAGTTTTCGTGCATTATCAGCGCACAGATTGTAATTTTAAAGAATTACAAAAACAAGATGTTCAAAACGGCTGTAAATTTTTTCTTTAATTTTTTTGTAAGTTATTACAACAAACTTGTAATGATAGCATAATCGCCATATTGCTCTATCTCTCTTTGTTTTTCAAAATTACAAAGTTTTTTTTAACTTGTCTCTCATTACAGTCGGCAATACTCACTTAAAGGCAATTACTTCCACAGTATTATATCATTTATGAGAATACGTGCTTTAATTAATGTCAAATTGTCTCTCAAAATCACAACAAGTTTCTGAACAAATTAACTTCAAAATCCTTACTTTCAGAAAGGCCTAAATGCCATTTTCTCAAAAATGGTTCCAATTTTTCTTCAAACTTTGCAAGGGAGACTGGTAATAACACTGTTTATCATGACGGAAGTTCACTTTGGTGTATTCTTTGTTTGTTTGTTTCATCTCAATGTATGTCGAAAACACCACATTACCTCAATGCAGAATACGCACACTTAAATGGATTTGTAAACATTATTGAATTTGTATAAAGTGCTTCAAAATGACTTCAAATGAAGTTTTTCGAAAACCAATAGATTCTTGTAAAAGAGTTTCAAATTCCTGCATTTTACAGTAACGTTTAACACCATTCTCTTAAAAAAACGGTCTAAATTTGTTCATGAATACTAAGGCTTATGCTGGGATGTTTCAGCATTCCTTAATATTATTGTACAATATTTGCCCTACTTACTGGAAACCAAAAGTTGAGAAAATTTTTTAAAAAAATTAATTGGGCCACGATAGATGGCAGCAGGCAAGAAGGAGGCAAGACTGTAACACTTAGACCACAAAAGAAATGAGAAAACTTTACACGAGAAAGTTCAGCCATTCTGTAGCACTTGTTCTTATGCATATTCAATGCGATACGTCTTCGCACACTGGTTGCTGCGGAGGCCCTGTTCTGTCCACCTACATGAAGATAGCTGAATTCTGAAGGCGTGGGGCGGAGCGCGCATTGAGGTATTGAGTCGGTGTTTAGTGCTTAGGCTGGCCACATAACTGTAAAGTAAGGGGCTTGTGTGGAACTTCCGGAAAACGTTCGCCAGAGGTCACTGAGCAACCCAAGTATCACTAACATCACGTAAAATTCATTTTATTCCGAATTTCATTAGAATCTTCTATAACTAATTCATTAAATGTAATAATGAGAATGTCTAAGTAATTTTCTCTCATTATTTATCATTGATTAACTTTAATAAAACACGATAATTTAAAAACGCTGGTTTAAAGTATCAAGTGGTTGTACTGCTAAGGAGTTGTACTCAGTAGTACATTAAGGAAAGATCAAACAGGATCTGATCAATATAGATTGCGAGAAATTATTCGACGTAGGCATCGATATACGATATGGAAGATAATGATTAAAATATATTCCACTCCATTTAATTGAAGTAATCAAGAACTTTATAACATGGAACTATAAATGTGTTGGCTGAATTGAAAAGCATCCGAGGAATTTAAAATTAATCCAGTTGTTTTGTCTAACACCTATCACCAGGTTTATTTAATATTTATAGATGATGTTCTGAGAAAATGGAAATGAGTACTGCAGATGGCATCGAAATAACTCCAAGTTCACTTAAATACACTATTATTTACAGACGACTAGATAATATTTAAGAAAGTGAGGACTGCTACAGAGGACTCACTATACATTGAATAATGTACTAAGCTGAATAGAACTTCATTGGCTCGTATGAACGATAACTTGAGAATCTCAATCACAAACCAAAGTAATGGAGTTTAGCAAAGATCTCATTGTAACCTTCACATTTTTCTTCAAGGATACTACACCAGATGTGTGACTGCTCTACAATGGAATAAAAATGAGCGGGTCACTCCATTAATTTAATGTTATATCCAAAATTTAGAAGTCCTACAGAGTGGGTCCGTCTTTATCTGTTTTGAGATATTAATAAACAGGTTAACTTTAACTTTAAGAACGTTTTGATATATTCTATCAAAATTTCTGTAATAACTTGTTACTAATCTATTACTCTATAAATTCAAGTAACTTGCTACAGGCTCAGCAAATTCCTAAAATACACTGACTGCAGATACCTTTCTATTTACAAAAATGCTTTCAATGACCTAACATCTTACAGTTTACATTAATTCAACGAAACGTTTATACAATTCACAAACAAAACACATCAGAAACACTGCTGAAAGAAAATCATGTACAATATACCCTTTTCATATACCTATCACAAACTAATACAATGAATGAGTTCCTAAGGGTTATACTGATCATTATTATACCTATTAATCTCTTTATCATTTTGCACTTAACTTAATTTAATTATGTATTGCAAGCAGTGAATATTCATTATAAGAACAAATAAAATGGTTAAACAAAAATCGAAAGGAATAAATTTTACATCTTTCGTGTGAATAATTGGATCTGAATTCTCGCTACGATATAGAAAGATGTTATGCTTATTAGCTGTGTTTAAATGTCTATCTCCGTCTGGGCGGAGGTGAAATCTATTCTAATGTATGATTTATCCGCTTCCAACTGTCCTTCAAAAGGAAGACATTTTCCTGCCACTCCAGAAGACGGCGATGAACTGGCTGCGTCCAAGGTCGAATCAACCTCGTCGTAAAGTAATTTCTTTGCATACCATCATTATAAACTACCTCGATACCCTAAATCGCATAACCCGGTATTTTATCGCATCGCCATACGACGTCATCGCTACATTAAACGCACATGACGTCACTGTTATCCAGCCACAATAGTAGCGAGAGAATCGGGGGAGGTAGGAAGAAGACGGAAATGTTGACCACTGCTCTTCGCACGGATGTCAATGCCATCTTTGAATTGATTTGAGGCGTTGATGCTAAGCACCTGAGACGTCAGGAGGGAAAGTTGTTTCACAATGGTTTGACTTTGTAAATGAGAACTACAGAGTACAAAATAAAGGAAACTCGTTTATAATGTTGCTTTATTGCATTCAGAATACTTTGAAAATCGCCCTAACGTCGCTCGTTTTCAAAACATACCGTGCAATAAAGCTTTTACATTATAAACCACCAACCATTATTTCTTTCATCAGTTTGCTGCTCGCCGATCTCGCAAAGCAAATACAGCCCGATTTCATGGTCTCCAACAAAATATACGCCACTCAATTCTAGAATGTCCAGCGAAATACTTCACGTAAGACAGTAATGGTCCAAGAAAAGTGATGGTTCATAGCAAAGAAAAGAAATCAATCCATCTGAAGGTTCGCAAAGAATAAAAAGATTTAGGATACAGTGACCACGATGCACACCTACCATTATAAGAACACGATCACTGACACAACACATGACTAGATTGTTTATTATAAGTACAATTAAATTATCTACTGATTACTTGATGGTGAGTCTTGGGAATGTTTATAATACTGATACAAACGACAAATACAATTCTTTTTCAACTCTTCATTTCATTTAACACTTGCTTTCTCTTCAATAACGAAATTAAATATTTCACGGAGCGCAATTTGATAACATAAGGGATTAGACATCTTGTAAAACAAGCTGAATTTTCTTTCATTTCTAAACGCTTCGCGATTTCCATCTCATGATTTCTTATCTACTTTAAAAAATACAAACATTGTTATTGAAAAGTCATAAGGTGTACGCAAAATCATGAAAACGATCAGATATGGACGATTAATTGTGATGTCAGTATTTAGGTTTTATTGAAATATCTTACTGAATCGAAAAGTACATCACATCCAAAATATCTAAAATGGATAATTATTTAAAATTTGTTTTATTTGTTATTATTTTATTTCGTATAGTAATCCGTCATAAGTTGGTTGCATCGTTCAAACAGCGCGATAATGGTAAACGAAGACTCGACCATATTAGTACTGAACTCCAAGGAGGTGCGCCAGAGAAAAACATTCATATTCTGAGAAAAGTTCTGAACGCACTCATAGTGGAAACATCCAATCAGAACCGCTTTGAAGAATTTTCAGATGGCGCGATCAGCACTGGCAAGGAAAAATTCGCTCTCTGCTAAGGAACCTTCGAACGGTACAGAGACCAGTCACTCCCTTTTATTTATTTTACGTAAAAAAACAGTTAAAACTGTTGACACAGGAAAGTGAATTGTGGTGCACATTTTCAAAATTCTGTGATCCCTACACTAAGTCATATACTACTTAAATTTTGAATTTTGAAACGGAGAAAAAAACAAAACTCCCATGTAGTAAAATCTATTTTCAAGGATAAATAACCAACAAATTTTGAATTTTTGAAGGAGAAAAAACTCCATGTAATAGAATATATTTTCAAGGATAAATTAGCAATAAATTTTGGCTCTTATTACTTTCTGCCATGACAACATGGAAACGATAGTTTGAATAATTGTATTTCACTGAATTCTAGAAGACGTGCACAGAAAATGAAGTTACATTTATGTCCAGAAGCAAAACAAAGGGCCATCTCAGCATTTGCTCAATAGAGCAGGAAACTGGACGAAAACTGATCAAGATGGGGTCATTGACCCAGGCTGTAGTACAATAGTTGTTACAGGTTGTTTATACTCATTTACACAGTTCAAATGGTAAATAATGCATTATGTATCATTGGTAAAATTAATGTTACTTTTCTTGTGATGCTTGTGATTTGTGGGAATATGAAGTCCAAATATAGCAATTGTTAAGGATATTCTTGAACATTTTTATTTAGGGAAGGACACGAAAACTGGTTTACCAAGGATTACAGGAACTTTATTCTGCCAGACAGCCGGGAAGCTAACAATGAAGATTACGAACATAATTACGAACGTAAGCTTACGAACTATAATCAAACCCGTACGGTGTTTCAGTGTTTGAAGTGAAAGTAATTCACGTAAATTTGACAGAACTGCAATGTATAGATGATACGAATAAACGTTAAAGTTTTTATAGTTGAAAGACGCTGATAATTCATAGAAGTTGCCATCAATCTAATAATTGATTCCAATTAATAGAACTTTCAGGAATCGTGGTTCTGTATAGAATCACACGTCCACATGCGACAGGTATGGAATGTATAATCGAACCCATGCTTAAAATTGGCAGGAAATTTAATAATTTAATAAATTAATAATTCAGTTTTAAATAAACAATACAGAACTTATAAAATTATCACAAATGGCAGCCCAACGCGAGGCCAGAAACGGTGTATTTTTGGAAGTTCGTTTTTAAATTGATGTGCAATTATCAGTGAGTACTTTTAAGAAATTGCCAGCCATCTTATTAATTTAATGAGTAACAGTTTATTGGTTTTGACTGAAAATTACTCCATTTAATTTTGTGTTGAAAATAATTTACTATATTCGCCATGGAAACACGTGGTCAGAAGACTCGTTGTAAAATTGTAGTCTCCGATAATGATGAAACGATTTCTGCATCTGGTGGGAACGACGTTCAAGAGAATATTGATAGTAATGTCCTTACTGAGGCCGATCGAATATAGTCACAGAAATGAAACCTGCACCAGAATTATTGGGAGCGGCGCGACCTGAACAGGAGATGCAAAAATCGCGGCTTAAAGAGGACGCGAATAGTGCAATTGTTGCATTGCTGCATATGCAGAATAGATTTAATCAGTTTGACAATAACAACAAGTTAGATAATAACAATGCAGAAATGAAAAAAAAATTGGACAATAAATTTACGCAATTAGAGGATAGATTATTTCGCGAATTATAAATCACTAAAGGTGGATTGCAGCAAAATGTACGTGAAATTTGCGAAGAAATGTCCCAAGTGCGAGCCGATTTATGAAAAAAAATAAACGACCCGAATAGAAATCTTGATACGTTTAGACAAAAAACCGAATCCACGAAAAGATCACAATGGTTTGTTAAATAAAATTAATTCTGAAATTTTAGACATTCAGAGGAATGGTCTTCAACAAAGGGAACAGTTGAAAATCGTAGTCACGGAAGTTGGACGGAATGTTACGCGTCTGCAGGATTAAATGGTATCGAATTTAAAGTTTAAAATGCTAATGTAATTGAAATAAAAGTGAAGGAGGAATTTAAATTAATAAAAGAAGATAGTCAATTCGGAGTTGAGACAGGGTAATTGAAGACGAAAATTTTATATTTGAGAAGAAGTAACAAAGACACGCTGGCGGAATTAAATATTTAACCCCAGTAATAAACTTACCAAGAAGTTTAAAATTCTACGGCAACGGAAAGAAGCAACCTTATTCCTTTTTGTCTAAGATTGAAAGTTATTTTTTATTGCCAAAATTCCGGAAAGATTAAAACGGTATTACATAGAGCAGGGCATGTCATCCAAGACTGCATTGGTTTACTTCTTTAATTCCAAATCCTACAAATTTCGACGAATGAAAGATAAAATTCTTAAAAAGATATTGAAATGAGAATAACAAGTTTGAGTTGAAATATAAATTAATGGGGAAACGATTCCGAAAAGGTGGAGAGGAAACTGTGTGCAACTTAATAATTCAGTTTTAAATAAACAAAAGAGAACTTATAAAATTATTACAATACAGTCTCACAAAACTAAAAAAATATAGTTTTTCAAATACAAAATGTATTTAATACGGGATATATATATATATATATATATATATATATATATATATCGCAGACTATCTCCGACGCTACAACCAGATGGTCAATATAATACATCAGCGATTGGCCACAAACCACCACATTGAAGAAGAAGAAGAAGAAGAAGAAGAAGAAGTGCTCTATAGAGCGATTTTCCTAAATAACTGCAAACGAACAAATGCGGAAAGAGTTAGTGGGGTCAAGGCACGACGACTACAGTTATGTTGCTAGCACTAGCGTCACTTTGGTCATCCCGAAGTGTCAGTTAGCACCTTTTAGTGGTGACCCTTTCAATTATTAATGTACTACTCATTTTTATTTTATTAGTGTTTTTTTATAATTTTATTAAGATTTTGTTTGTTTAATTTGTAGAGTTCAAATGAACGAAATTTCTCGGTATTGCATCGTTTCAAATAAGCTAACAACAATGTTGGAAGACCAGCTCAACAGTATTGCGACTTTACATGTTTTTAGCGTTATGTGCGACAAAATCGAATTGAAAAATTGTTAAATAAGTTTTCATTAAAAATTCAAAATGCACCGCTGTTTTGATTGAAAAACCAACCTGCACAAGTTCAATTAAATGTGATTAAATTTGGAATTTTAATTCTCAAACATGACGATTTGAAAAAACACTGTGTCCCTGCATACACTTTTTCGGAGTGGGAAATCGAGGGGACCTTGCTACCGTGGGGTTGATGGCGCACATTATGCCAGAGCCAATTGTTTCATTGATCGTGCGTCATGAACAAGTGTCATTCTCAATGAGAGCATTTTCACGAAATGATTTCAGACAACTGTACAGAGTTCACTTACCCAGTGTGCCACCGAAGGTAATAAATTAGGCTTTGCCATTACCTCTAACGTATCTCTTCATGCGTAGCAACGACTTTCAGAATACACTAATTAGTGTTAATGTGCCCAAAGGAAATTGGGGCTAGAGCGTGTTGTTCTTACCTTGTCTTCTCGTTCACCTCTTTCGTTGGAAATCTCAGGATACAGAAACACACCGACTGCGGTTTTATTTCCTGCAGTGAAGAACACTCTCATACATTTTTTTCTTTCTCTGATCACAATACATGGCGAAGAGACATATTCAAAACACGAAGTTTCCATCCGGAGAGAGAAAGAGAGAGAGGGAGAGAGAGAGGGAGAGAGAGAGGAGAGAGAGAGGAGAGAGAGGAAGAGGGAGAGAGAGAGAGGGAGAGAGAGAGAGGAGAGAGAGAGGGAGAGAGAGAGGAGAGAGAGAGGGAGAGAGAGAGGGAGAGAGAGAGGGAGAGAGGAGAGAGGAGAGAGAGAGGAGAGAGGAGAGAGAGAGGGAGAGAGAGAGGAGAGAGAGAGGAGAGAGAGAGGAGAGAGAGGGAGAGAGAGAGGAGAGAGAGGAGAGAGAGAGGGAGAGAGAGAGGAGGAGAGGGAGAGAGGAGAGAGGAGAGAGAGGGAGAGAGAGAGGGAGAGAGGGAGAGAGAGAGGAGAGAGAGAGGAGAGAGAGGAGAGAGAGGGAGAGAGAGAGAGGAGAGAGAGAGGGGAGAGAGAGAGTCACACACACATTTGCAATGGTAGATGAGCATACAATTGTTAGCCAGCGGATTTTTAGAAAATTATTGTTTATTTTTTTTAATTACATATATTTCACTCATAGTTATACGGAACCAACTCGTATTTTCGAAGAAATATAAATACATGTCCTTATTTCAAGATATCTTTGAACAACAATCTTAAATATTGTTGAATTGTTGAGGTGGCGATATCTTGGGGGAGCTTTATTGAAGAGAATGGGCGAGAAAATCACAATATACTTGTCGCACTCTGACTATAAAAGAAGCCGAAAACGACAAATGAGACTGTAGCAAACTCTACATTACATAATTAAGTATTAAAAAAATATCGGTAGGGGCGAAAGAAATAGGTGGTCCCTTCCTGAAATTCACACGGCACGGGATTCACGCGCCATGGAGAACCTATCGGCATGTGGCTTCGGAAAGCGATGCCACCTTACTAAGGCGGCCTGCTACTACCATTCAACCTTCAGTGCAGTCAATACGCGCGTATTGCTTAGTTCTTTTACCCTGGCGAGGCGATCTGCAACGAGAACGCTCTTTCAAAAACAATGTGATTCCGTCGCATCTTATCTGGAAAAGAAAGACTGTATCTGGAGCGCTTGCCTACGCCGCTTGCTCAGCGGTTCTGGTCTGTAGCGCACTTCTACGGCAGCGTTCAAAGAGTCATGCAAGGAATAAACTTTTCTTTGTAAAGTATCTGCAGTTAATTTTGGAGCGAAAAATTAACTATCTGGCGTGGTACGATTGAAATGTACTGCAATACGACACATTTCAAATAATTGACCGGCTATGTGCCACCAATTGTAGTTATGTCAAATGAGAAATGAACTGTTGCTAATTTGAAAAATCAGCAGTTTTCTAAATGATACTGATAATGAGACTTGTCCATTCTTTTTAAGTTTCCTTTTTACGCTATCCACGACAATGCTTCTAATCAACAAATTCAAAGTAATTCTTATAAGAAAAATTCTGAAATTTTCTGCAGGCTTAATGTACCTAAAATCAAAATATCCAGTTTGAAAACTCCCAAAGCTCGAGTTAATTCAAATTGATCATGGAATATCAATTTTGGGGAAAATCCTGGGAACTATTTAGGCACAAGCATTGCTGACAGACTTGCTTTGACGTTTATTTTTTTAAATTTTATTTTACGTCAAAAATACAGTTAAAAACTTCGTATGACGTGCTATGGGGAAAAGTGAATTGTGTGCACATTTTCAAAATGCTGTGATCCCTACACTAAGTCATATACTACTTAAATTTTGAATTTTAAAAGGGAGAAAAAAAACAACAAAAACTCCCATGTAGTAAAATCTATTTTCAAGGATAAATAAGCAATAAATTTTGAATTTTGAAAGGGACCCTTTTTTTAACATCTTAACACAGTTTTTAACATCTTGCAAAGATGTAGATACGAGAGTGGAGTCATCAAAAAACTACAATGTAAACGCAGAGTAACATTAAATTACATCTGAATGACTAAAATTTCCTAGCGGAACTGTTTGTGATAAAGAATAAACTATAGACATTTATCTAAGAAGAAAGGAAATAATTTTTTAGACAAAGTTGGCACGATTGCATGCCTGTTTAATTAAAAATAAAGAGGACTCTAAAAGCATCTCGTAAAATAATATATATTCTCTTAATATACACATATACGAACCGCCTTCCGCGTATGAATCCACCCTCCTATCTACACATTTGCAAGATGTTCAAAACTATAATTCTTGTGTATAATGCGCATCTTTCAGGCGACATGAATATTTGTACAATTATTAGGAGGTCACTATTGATTATTTAAACAAAAAAGTATCGCATTCCCCACAAGCCGCTCACGAAAAATCCGCTCAATTGCGGAATTCCACAAAATGCATTCCCCCAAGTCGATGGCCTTTGTCGCGCAATGTGACAACGCTGCCTCACGTTTCCAATTCAGAGAGTCGTTCTGCCATTGTTGATCTTAATAGTATCGCGCAACTTCATGAAGCCGTATATTTTACTGAACGCCCACATCGAAAGAAATTGTATATAACTTTACCTATTACAAACAATAAAAAATTGTCCATTTTTGTTTTGCAATTGCATATTCTGGATTTTTTTCTTTAACTGCGTATTTTAATGCTTGTAACATACTTAAAGGCATATACTGCATGTTTTTGTGCAGAAGTGCGTTGAAGTCAGATTTTTAACGTTTTCTTGCAAAGTAAAGGGAATTAGGGCCGTGCCAATGCTTCATTATCAAATACATTCCGGAAAATTGATAAGATTGTTTCGCTTTGAATCGATTTACTTCCTGTAATCTTATTCGTGCTCATGCTTGTGAACTGACTCAATGTTTCGCATCTTGTAACAATGCTATTGGTTCTAGCTTAATATTTTTTGTGTTGAAATATGCTTTTATTATAATGAGTTTTCAATACCGTGTAAAATGAAGATTTAACGTAATAATGTTAGCTGTTACAACTCCATTTATGTTTGTTCCATATTTTGCCTGTTTTAAGTGCAGGGTTGCATGCGTATTAATTCTTTTTAGTGTATGAAGTCTGAGGTTCATTTATCAGCCTTTTACTCTTGGTAACAAGCACTGCACTACAACGAGTGTAGCATAGTAAAGAATAATTTATTGAATTAATTTAGAAAAGTGAATTTACAAAAAGGCGCAAGTACAATTTTATGGTACATTTTATATAAAAGAAGTTCAAGATTTATGAGGTGCAGCCCTCTTGATAATGGCAAAGGAAAATGTTCTTTAATTTAGTTCGTGTATTCTCGACTTGTAATGACGATAGAGATATTTCCTTTGTTGATTCGACACCTGCTGTCGACAGCTAGCTGAATCTTTACAGTCCGTACCAATGAAACGTATGCTACCTTAACAATGTATTATACTACTAATAGAGTATTTTATGAAAATTTTGCTGAATTGAACAGCTTCTTTCAACAAATTCAACAATTCGTTTCCCCTCAGTGAAAATACAAGTACGTTTACGCTGAAAATACAAAATATTTACAAATTCGAGATATAAAATTACATTCTCCGTTATCTTTATATTTATTTCCAATACGTAATCAAGAGTTATAATCTAAATGTCACATCCTTCACAATTTGATCTTACATCATTGATACAAAATAATGATACCGTAGTCTTCCAAATCTTAAAAATGCCTATAATTTTTTGCTGGAAAAATTAATTTATATGATTCAAATTATACAAAAATGAATTTATACTCATTATAAGCAGGACTTAATATTTTATTTTAATTTACGTAATACAACCTACGCAGAATGCACTCGTGCAACGACGATGCACGGTGTCAAATAAATCGCTATATCTCAAAAACTATTTTCACCCATAAGATTACAACTTCACAAAAGTTTCTTTGAGACATGTGACGCTCGGTAAACAAAATGGCACCAAAATCTCAGATTATTTCGCGGGGCACTTTTCCAAAGTTATACTCGAGTTAAAAAAAATTGACTCTAAAATCGTACGAAATATCAAACAGTACATCAGGAAATTTCTTAAATAACATTATTTTTCATTCAAAAATAAAAATCGTTAAGATCGAGGAAGGTTGCAGAGATAATGGTAGCAAAATTATTTTCCGCTATCATTCATGCAGATTCATGTGAAGTCCGACCACAATTGGTGGTACCCCGCGCTTTTCCATATTCTAAGGTATAATTTACAATCAAAAGAGAAGCTGCGTCCGAAAAGCTATGCAAACTCTATGGCCGCTTTTTGGAATGGACGAGAACATTCCAAGATCGACATCACGATCTCTTGAAGGACACGTGTCTGGGGACGTTTAATTAATTAAAATAATAATTCGAAACATTTGAAAGTTATATTGCTTCTATGAAGAATGAGTTTTACATCATCGAGACTCACATGTGGATGAAGTTTTCATTGACAAAATCTGAAATTTCAAATTAAAAAAGACATGAAATAGCTTGCCCATATTGATATGAACGAAATTTCTTACGAACTTATAGGCACTCATATTTATAAAGAATATCATAATACCAAAACGTATTTTATACACTTTGATCACTGACCTGAAGAAGAACAGATAACAAGATGAGATATCAAGCAAGAGAATAAGAATATCATAACTAAAACACAATTATGCCAGTCTTTAAACACTCACAAATAAACAGGTTACAAGATCAAGAAACGAGAATACAAACATCAAACTAATTAAAACGCATGCATGCGACGCATTGAACACTCACGTCAATCGATTTATCGGTATCAAGGACCCACCAAACATGGATTCTCACAACACAACGTAATACAAAAAGTAATTTGCTACAAGTAGGAATAAGAAGAGAGTTACTGTCAAAAAAACGATTTTCCATCGCAGCATTAAAATACTTTGTACTGCGTAAGCAGTAACGAGAAAGTAAAAATGCGAATTTGTTTGATAAGGCTTAATTATCATGTAAATAATGACAAAAAATATTTCAAATGTTGAAGAAAAGTGTAATTAATAGTGACCAGTATTTATGCATTTGACGGATTATAGCTGTGGAAGAATTATTTATTTTATCTAGCAATATAAACAATAATGCTATAAGTTTTAACACTATTAACTGTTTGTGATATATACAAGATATCCAGAAGCTCCCGTTAAAAAAATTCCCAAATTCTATGATGATTTTAATGAAACACGGGAGATTAGTTTAAAAAAGTCTTCCAGAAAACCGAAATGAAATATTAGCGTTTTTGCAAGTCGTGGATTTGAAAGACGTAACATGACGAGTCTGGGGGAGAATTGTACTGCGCATGCGCCAGCATCAAATGACGGGATTTCGATTGACTGGTCCCGTCATTCTCCGTTTTTTCGTCTATGACAAATGTGTTCGTAACTTACACTTTACGTAGTTTTCATCGCCACCACAAAACACGAATTCAACATTAACACGCACGTAAAGTAATGAAAAATACAATATCCCTACTGCCAATATAATATGGCATGAACTTCATTGCTGACCTTCCTGCATAACTTACTAGTACGTGTATTTCAAATTTCTCGGCAGCCTTCCGCGATTGGCCGTTGATTTTATCCCTAAGATGGCAGCTACCGCACGCTGTACAAGTACGCCCTCGCCGGTTAACATTGGGTGCAGCCTCCTGTCCGTACTCTTTGGAATACTGTTCGTCTTGTGCCCGAGAAGATATTTGCTACGAGCTAGTGCATTCTGATATTAAATGAGCATCTTTATCAACGGATATATTTAACATTCTTTATTTTTAATCACATCAACGCTAACATTATTGATAACAAGTGTTTGTACCAGCACTAGATTTCTGGCGGAACACGCCCAACGGCGTTCCGGTACATCGGGAATAATTATTAAATTATATTATATATCTTAATACCTATAATATATTATAATAGAATAAATTTCCATTTAAATTAAAAATTAATTTGGTGGCATTCCGCGACCTACAATCTTAGAAATCAAGCACTGTCTGTACAATTATAATTGCTCTAGATTGGTTATGTTCGTACCTTAAACAACGATCTCAGAGAGTTGAAATACCTTACTGGAATGATAGAACATTATCTGCACAGCTTTCCGAATCTTGCCAATTGCACACGGAGTCCTGCCGAGATCTATTTCAGGCCCTATTCTCTTCCTACTATACGTATATGATATGCCCTCGACGATTCAAAACGGAAGAACAGTTCTCTTTGCGGATGATACGAACATCCTTTGCAATAAAGAAACCGTAAATAGTACAATATCAGATGTTTCAAATTGGTTCCGAAATAACAAATTAATAGTAAACGAAAAGAAAACGGTTGTAATGCAGTTTTCCATTTCAAATAAACAATTCTGTGCTCCATTGAAAATGAACAGTGTACCATTGACTGATGTTAAGGCAACAAAATTTTTAGGTCTCTCAATTCAGTCAAACCTTAAATGGAACGTCCATTTAAATGAATTGAATAATAAAATTAAGTTCTTTATGCTACGCGTTCAGAATTCTTGCAAATTCAGTCAGCCTTCATACGGCTCGTTGTGTATACTTCGCGAATATTCATTCCCGCCTGAGATATGGCATAATATCTCTGGGGAAATACATCTTATAGCTCCCAGAGTTTTAGATTACAAAAACGAATTGTACGAATAATAACCAAATCCCACCCATGTGATTCATGTGTTTCCTCTTCATTAATCTAGAATTCTACCATTACTGTGTCTTTTTATTTACGAATCAGTGGTTTTTGTAAAAAAATGATATGCTCAAGGGCGGGAATATTTTTCAGAAAATGCAGAAGTCTGGTTACTATAACACTCGACGTAAATCTATATTCATCAGGTGACAGCATCAACAGCTCATTACAAAAATTCACATACAATACATGTACATTATTTTACAACACTTTGCCAGATGACATTAAACGATTAAATTCAATAGAAAAGTTTAAATCCCAAGTGAAATCGTTTCGCTGCATAACTGTTTCTATACAATTAGAGACTATAACAGCATCACAAGAAAAGTAACATTAATTTTAATAATGATACATACGAATATTTACTATTTGACTGTATAAATGAGTATAAACAACCTGTAATAACTATTGGATACAGCTTCCTGCGTCAATGACCCCCATCTCGATCAGGTTTTTTGTCCAGTTTCCCTGATCCATTGAGCAAATGCTGAGATGGCCCCTTGTTTTGCTTCTGGACATAAATGTAACATCATTTTCTGTGCACGTCTTCTAGAATTCAGTGGGAAATACAATTATTCAAAATATCGTTTCCATGTTGTCGCGGCAGGAAGTAATAAGAGCCAAAATTTATTGCTTATTTATCTTTGACAATAGATTTTATTACATGGGAGTTTTTTTGTTTTTTTTCTCCCTTTCAAAAATTCAAAATTTAAGTAGTATATGAGTAAGTGTAGGGATCACAGAATTTTGAAAATGTGCACACAATTCACTTTCCCATAGCACGTCATACGCAGTTTTAATCGTTTCTTTCTGACGTAAAATAAATAAAATAAATAATTTTTTTTTACCCATTATTACAGTAGCATAAATGTCATAACAAATATAATTACATTGGGCGTTTCTTTGAGGCCATTTACAACAAAAATTAGTTCTTCTGCTTAGGATTTATTTACTGATATATTTTTAAAAAGTCCGGCCAAGTGTTGCAGGTTGCATTTGACATGTCATTTAGTTTTGTCTTCATGCAATTTAGTAGAGTTACCACAAAAATTGGATGTTATGAGGTGTCGGAGCTAACGGCACTAATATATAGCAGAAAAATCGGCGGTGATCTTCCCCCGCTGGATGGCGAGATCCGGCAACGACCTACCGTCGGATAGTGGGGTTCCCCCTAACCAGGACTCTCCCACCAGCGGGGCACCGCCCCAGCCGGGACAAGCTCTAAGCTCCCGACCGGTCTCCCGGGATATGTGGTAGTGTGGTGCATCCTATTTTTATAGTGCGTAAGGGGGCCAGGATACAAGGAAGAGGAAGGAAAGATCGCGCGCGGCCGTGGCCCGTTTGTTAGGCTACTGCTACAGAATTCGCTTAATATTGATCGCAGAATCAACGGAAAACTACCGATCAGAGCAGCAGGCTGCTAGAATTCTCCTCCAAACAGCGACTGGACTCGACCTAGCTATGTAGCTAGTGTCGAAATCCTGCCGACGGGACTCAAACCTAGGACCTCTCGGTCTGAGACATCAGTTGATGCCCTGAGCCACCTCTCCCGCACTGGTTTAATACTTACGGTTTCAACTATTATTTTACAGCTCAAATTTAGAAAAATCAACTTTTTATTAGTTGGCCTACATAAAACAGACATTTAAGACATACTACATACCTTTTTTTACACTAGCTCACCCTTACATGTATAAATCTGCATATATTTTGTATCCGATCTCACCCAATGGTGTGTGGAACTCAACCACGGTGACATTGGATAAAACCTGATTTTGGGCCTATGGACAGCAGCAAGGACAAATACATTATGTTTTTGTATTAGAGTGGTAATTTTTTTTACAAGAGCTCCCACACCAGTTACCTCTCGTTTTCTCAGGGTAGGGATGATTTTAGACCTAATAAAACTAGACAGTCATGATGTTGATATGAAACCTATAAAAGTCTTTTACAACAAATGTATACACGTCCCAAGCAACTGCTTTCTAGATCTTCCGCATTGCTGGCTGAAATCTTGAGCTAAATGTTACTATCACTGTTGGGACTACGAATAAAGTAAGGATAATAGAGCCAAGAGAGTAACGCCTCAGATGCTCTTGTCACTTACACGATTTATACTTTGGCCAAGGATAAAAAAGAAATTATAATTTTGTTTAGTCCATATGGATAATGGTGATATACCCACGGAATGCTTCACAATTGAAACGACCTCAACCCGCTGAAGGGAGAAAAATAACATTTTGCTTATTTGCGCTTTGAAATGCAGAGAAGAATGAACTCTGAATTAAGTAATAAACTCTTGGTTCATTACAGAAACTGAATATTATTCAGTTCATGAGGTTACTTGATGCAGTAAGCGATGATTACTAGATATAAACCAAATGAACTCTAAAAATCCTTCACAGATAATGACGGGCTGCAACCATGCACTCGCCAACCCCCATGCATTAACATACGACAAAACTATATTCTACAACAAACTTCTCAACAATAAAAGACATTTTACACAAAAGCTTTAAGTCACAATGATTTATACCTCAGTTATTTCTCTTTATTTTTTATGACAAATTATTTTGGGATATTGAACAAGTACATTATCATACTTTTCCCCTTTCCGTTCCTACTTACTGGATTTTGTTACATTACAAAATTTTAAAAAAATATTGTAAAAAGTTATTTTCATTGCTTTTGGGATCATTTTCAATATTTTATATCGGGAGCAATAATTAGTCTCGTGCCATTTTTGGTATATTTGGACCTTCTAGGGTGCACAGAAATTCAGGGTGATCCATTGTCAAAAGCTACAACGTTCTTCCCTCATCAAGCACATTAAAATTCGTATTCTTCATGTGTGTTACCAACAACACTCAAAGACAAAATGAAACACCTAACAATTTCCCTCTAGTTAACACTAACCTTAGACAAGCATTAAATCATCTCCAACCCCAACACAATATAAACCTCTCACACTCAATGAGGAAACAATATTCTACATTAAATTTCTAAAACATTAAGGATATATATTTGAGATTGGTACAAAGGCCAAAAACAACACCCCACCAAAGTCAATTTTCACTTCACTGTCTTACTTCAACTGATTTCTTTCAGAAACGGAGTAGGTTCATATATAATCTTATTAATTTTGCTATTATAGCAGCTTATATTCACTTTTCTTAGATTACTGCATAGTTTTTGGTGCCTGTTCAATCAGAGAGCAGAATCAATTTAAAGATACATACACGATTGAAATGGTATAAGCGGACTAATTAAAATTGCTATACTTTATTATAAATATAACATTTATATTCTAAAGGAGTCAAAGACTCAATAATAGTGAATAATCCTACAGAGGAGAAAAAGGTAAAACACAACTCACCTCTTCATCATCTTCCATCTTCATTTCTCTTTTCAAGGGGCACAGCTCGTCTCCTTCCTGCAAACAAAAACGGTACACTACTTTACAGTTGCTGCAATGCGGATAGGTCATCAATAATCTGACCAGAAGCTTGACATGTGCGTTGCTTAAGAAAACTCACATCCGATTTACTGGATATTTAAACAGGATCTACTGTACAATAAAATGATACAGGGCTCGAAAAACTAGTGCTTTTTTTAACGCAGACACAGAAGATATTTTGGGGTTTAATTTTTTCTCGACTGAGTTTGATCAGTGAATATGATTTCTCCAATTTCGTTCACATAAAAGTCTGATTTTTACCATTTGAAGAGTCAAACTGAAAGATATTCAGTATTGCCAACATATATGAACATATATGGTGAAATTAAAGATACACCCCATGCCCCACGCCTCCCGTTTAAAATTTCAAATTCATATAATCACATTGGTAACTGAATCCTTTCTTTTCGTGGTTATTATGTTTGAGTATTAAAGCAACAAATGCAAAACCTGATGCAACGCTGCAAAAGTAACTCATTTTACTGAAAGATTGCCTTCTTACTGTATTGTGTTGGAATCTGGAGTTGTCTGGAAATACTAGCAAAGAAGTTTGTAATACTTGATAGTCAGCTGGACTATATTTTGTACTTGTTGTTTTGCATACTACAAAGACCTGAATGATTTTTTCATTATTATTTCAATAATAATTTAAAGATTTACTTCGTTTGAAATAATTAAAAAATCATATATTTACATTTTTAGTGGACTTCACCATTATGGGTTAAAATAAGATGATTTTATGAATTTGGGAAAATTCAGCCAACCCTGAAATGATGTAAATTAAACCACATCAAACCAAACCAATATAAATATTCTACACACATAAGAAAGCATAGTAGGACTTGAAATTAAATTATCTCTAAATCAAATTATTTCAACATATTATTTGAAATTAAAAGGTCACTACATACAACTACTTGATTCTTTTACTTCCTCAAATATGAAAAAATTTGAGGATGGAAAGAAAGAAGGCAGAAATACACAGAAAAAAGATTAAAGGAGGAAGAAATAAAGAAAGAAAATGTCCTTACATTTTAAGGAATCAATTGTAGTTGGTCTCAAAAGATTATTTCATCTCATTGATTCCTCACTTAAGATTTTGAAAAAGGTCAAAGTATAATGGTAGAAATGTTTATTCTAGTATGGTATATTTCTACTTAAGCAAAACCCTTCAATTTCCATTTTATTTTTACAAGTTGAGAAAGCACAAGTTCTTCTTTGAAATTCAGAACACAACACTAAAGAATCATGTCTCCATAAACAACTTGTTTCAAATCCACAAATGCTTTAGACAAATTCTTCTATTTCATACAATACATGTTAATTACATTGAAATATTAAATAATAATTAAATAAAATTTTTATAAAATAGTGATTAAAGATAATTACATTCTTGTTTGTTCTTCATTTATCGATATTTCTTCAGACTTCTTTATAAATAGAATTTATTAAAAACTTGTTATGTCTTTATAAACATTAAATACATGTTAATAGAACACCTGAAATATTACAAATAAGTCAAGGAAGAAAATGAAATTGTATCAATGTTACGCCAAATGGCAAACCCAACCCACGACGCATCATCAAACTAGCAGCTCTGTCAGATGAACTAACTGTAGCGACATGGTCAGACCTGCCACACATCTGAGATCTCATAAAGAAAGCACTTGAAAAGAAAAGCATCTGAGGTTTCTTTATTAAGAGCAAAAAATATCTACTTTACCATGACTTCTAAAGTTAAACACGCGCACGAAGACAAATTCACAATGCAATATTCTCACAAAGTCTGTTCAAACTTTTTCTTTTCCTTAACGACCCGAAGAATTTGAGATTCCAATCTAACTGTATTCCGAATGTAAATAACTGGTTCTCGTACAATGGATTCAACAAAATATGCATAGCACTTTAGTATATTAAAATATTAATTTACATCCTCATAAATAGGAGAAATCCTGTTTACCTAGGCCACCTTCCATTAATACAAGAACTTGTTAATAACAGCGAAGCATTTACTAATTTCAAACATCACTTCTTCATTTACATGCCTCTCACATTCCTGCGACTGGAAACAAAATCAATTTAACTCCTTAATCTTTTCATTTCAGAACTGTAAACAACTATCAACTCACTGTGAAATTATAAACTTCCTCTTCAGAATGATCATCAGGTTGCTGGTTTTACCTGAAGGAGAGGTAACTTTTAGTAAACATTCACTACAACTACATCTTGTCTTGAATAAATATTCAGAATTTTTCAAGATAATATATTAGTAGATACATCGTAAAAGAGAGATATTTATATAGACATTAAAATAATTACTTGCAGCTAAATGTTGAATTGTTGAGTACATAACTCTTTGCAATAATGAACATAAAGTGAACAGTCCTCGTATAGTTTTTGATAAAACGACTACAAATTAATAACCTTAAAACAGAAGTAAATATCTACAACATGGTAAATAACTCTAAGTTAAAGAATGTACCGTTTTCGATTTTAATCATACTCTCCGACAACACTTCTATTTGGTCCATGATATGCACAAATTTGTAGAGCACTGGTTCAATAACTATGGAATGTTTGCCACGATATAATTTTTTCAGAATGCCCACAAACCGGCGGGAGCAAGACTACAAACTCGCACTGCGCTAGTGGCGCACTAGTGCTGCTCTGATACGGCTGGCGACATAACTACGCCAAAATACATTGTGTTGGCGACACATCTCGCTCATCAAGAATATGCTGTGCTGTACTTTTCAACGTACCGACCAGGTAGTAGCGCGATATGCAATTTATTTTAGGAATAAGTACGAATTGTCAAATATCCATGTAGTCGCTCAGCTTATTCAGATAACGGTACCTTAGGATCACAAAAGCGACGAAAAATTAAATCAGAAAACAATGGTAAATGATTTCCTTTCAAGAGAATAAATAAAATCACTGCACGGGATCAGTATTTTCAAAAATATTACAGAGACTTTTTTACATACGAATGGAAACCTTTCTCATTAAACACGATGCGCTTTCAGATTGCCAACATGAATTTAGAAAATCAAAATCAACGAAAACAGCCATATTTTCTTCTTAAAGATGTCGCCTCATCAGCTGATCAAAACGAGGCACCTATTGGATTATTTTAGATCTTTCGAAAGCTTTTGACGGAATTGTTCATAACATTTTGTTTTCAAAATTACCTTCATATACATTTTATTGTATTGCTCTGGATTGCATATCTTCGTACCGTAAACAACGATCTCAGAGAGTTGAAATACCTTACTGGAATGATGGAACATTACGTACGCACCTCTCCGAATCTTTGCCCGTTGCATGTGGAGTTCCTCAAGGATCGATTTTAGGCCCTATTCTGTTCCTACTCTACGTAAACGATATGCCCTCGACGATTCGAAACGGAAGAACGGTTCTCTTTGCGGATGATACGAACATCCTTTGCAATAAAGAAACAGTAAATAGTACAATATCAGATTTTCAAATTGGTTCCGAAATAACAAATTAATAGTAAACGAAAAGAAAACGGTTTTAATGCAGTTTTTCATTTCAAATAAACAATTCTGTGCTCCATTGAAAATGAACAGTGTACCATTGACTGATGTTAAGGCAACAAAATTTTTAGGTCTCTCAATTCAGTCAAACCTTAAATGGAACGTCGATTTAAATGAATTGAACACAAAATTAAGTTCATTATGCTACGCGTTCAGAATTCTTGCAAATTCAGTCAGTCTTCATACTGCTCGTTGTGTATACTTCGCGAATGTCCATTCCCGCCTGAGATATGGCATAATATTCTGGGGAAATACATCTTATAGCTCCTAGACTTTTAGATTACAAAAACGACTTGTATAAATAATAACCAAATCCCACCTAATGTGGATTTATATTAGCCTCTTTCATTCATCTAGGAATCTCTACCATTACCGTGTCTTCCCATTTACGAATCAGTGCTTTGTAAAAATGACTTGTTCAAGGAATATATTTTCAGAAAATGCCGAAGTCTATTATTATAACACTCGACGTAGAATTATATTCATCAGTGGTGTATCAACAGCCTATTACAAAAAATTCACATACAATACATGTACATTATTTTACAACACTTTGCCAGTTGATATTACACGATTAAATTTAATAGAAAAGTTTAAAACCCAAGTGAAATCGTTTCTGCAGCATAACTGTTTCTATACAATTAGAGACTATACTGAGTATGACAAGAAAAGTAACATTATTTTAACAATGATGCATAATGCATTATTTACCATTTGAACTGTATAAATGAGTATAAAAAACCTGTAACAACTATTGTGTTTACAGCTTCCGGGTCAATGACCCTATCCGATCAGGTTTTTCGTCCAGTTTCCTGATCCATTGAGCAAAATGCTAAAAATGGCCCCGTGTATTGCATCTGACATAAATGTAACTTCATTTCCCAGCACGTCTTCTCTTAAAATTCAGTGGGAAATACAATTATTCAAATTATCGTTTCCATGTTGTCGCGGCAGGAAGTAATAAGAGCCAAAATTTATTGCTTATTTATTCTTGAAAATAGATTTTATTATATGGGAGGTTTTGGATTGTTTTTTTCTCCCTTTAAAAATTCAAAATTTATTATTTATTTATCCTTGAAAATAGATTTTATTACATGGGAGTTTTTTGTTTTGTTTTCTCCCTTTCAAAATTTGTTGCTTATTTAATTTTGAAAATATATATATCTGCATTGGAGTTTTGTATTTTTTCTCCCTTTCAAAATTCAAAATTTAAGTAGCAGGCGACTCTAGTGTAGACACTACAGAATTTTGAAAATGTGCGAACAATTTACTTTCCCATAGCACGTCATACGCAGTTTTTAACTGTTTTTTTGACGTAAAATAAAGCAAAAATAAAAATAAAATAAACTGCATGAAGGCAGTTATTACTTCATATCCTCCACGAAAGCTCAATTTGTCTTAAATTGCAGTAAAATCAGACTACTTTTACAATGTTTTTAATTTACACATTTAAACACTTTGTATTTCCATCGAACGAGTGATTTCAAACGCACTTCTTTATTCCAAATGTTTTTGCCAACCTTCTTACCTAAAAGATCACAGCGTGATTTTTTAATACATATTCATTCCTTCTAGGAAGTTGTACACTTGAAATTAGTAATCCTGATTGCTCAATAGCTAAATAGCAATCAAACGAAAGAGGACTACATTGGCCACAAACCTGAAGGTTGTGAGTATGCAAACAGCAGTGGCGGAGCTGAAGGGCGATCTGGGAGTCTTAGAATATCAAATTATTTTCAAATAAAATCTGTCGTTATATGTGCTATTTTTGTCAATTTTAAGGTGAATCGTAATAAAAAATTAATAGTTTTCGACTCCTCCTCCCCCCGCTTACGAGCAAGAGTATTATAGAGCGATTTTCCTAAGGATGAGCCAAAGTGACAGCTGAGGCTGGGAGCATAACTGAAGGTTCTGTAGTCGTTATGCCCTTGAGCCCATTAGATTTCCTTCCCGCTTCGTTTGCAGTTGGCTAACCTGTAAATGGCTTCGACGCTTCCTTTTGTCCTGTCCTTGTCCAACAAAAATATAGTGCACCGCGGGAAATAATTGATATTAGGAAGTGCAGTAATGCTCTTCTGTGAAACTTTATTACACTGAATTTACTTTTATGCGAGAAATATTATATTTTAAAACCTATTCGTGTATTCGTGCACCATTGTGCTGTTGTGCGGCGAGCTGTAATTGAGAGCTTTCTATTTATAATTGTGGCAGTTTCTCTTTTACTGATTGTGAGTGCATGTTAAGAGATTTTCCACATACGTGTTTAAATTTAAATATTTCCGATCATGCATGTGCATATACTCCTGTGAGAAACTCTTAGACGTCTTCATAGGATGTTTTCTACAGGAGCCATTAGCACGTTACGAAGAGGCGTAGTTGAACAGCTGTCGCGGCGGAGGGATATTTCTCTGAAATAAACACGATGTGTACTTGTTTCCCGAACTGTCACTTTGGCTCATATTTAGAAAATCATTCTCCAGCAGGGCTTTGCGTCTTTCTTGGTTCTGGCTCTGGTCAAAATGCTCACATGATCACGACCGCGTCAGGCAGAGATGTAAATTAAGCGACTTAGCGGCAAGACTGAGTAGGAAATACACGAAAACCGTGCCATGTTCCATATTGAAGATAAGGTCCCCTACGCGCCATGTTACGAAAACCTAAGAATATACTGCGGGAGACGAGAGTTTGGTCACAATCTATTGACACAGTCTCGCAGCTCTATACCATAGATCAACACTATACTTGGGTTTTCGTATCGTGGTGGATGACATTAGGTCATTTCTATACTTCTCGTCTTATAAAATGAATCTTTTTAATGAATTCGCGAACGTCCTTCTCAACGAGCCTCATGGCCTCAAACATATGCTTATCCAACACCAATTCAAGACGCCTCTGTCGGTGATGCTGATTACCACTCGTTTTATAGCTGATAATTTTATAAGGTGGGAGGTGTAAGTATGACCACGTCATCCGCCACGTTACGAAAACCCACGTAGCAGTATAGAACATGTCCAGCTTCTACGTTCCTGCGAAGACTTTAGAGCGCTCTCCGTCGTGCGATGGTGGCGCTCTCGGTATCCTCCAGTAACTCCCCCCAATACGAATAACACACAGAGCTGGGATATTTGAAAGGAAATTCAATGCTAATGCAGATGGTTTCTAAGGAGAAATAAACTTAACTAAATTGAAACACGTATAATATTTTAAAATGTTTTGTAATAGAAAGTAAAAGATAATGAGAAAATAAGGTTAAAAATTCACTAAATTATTCTTAAATTGTGTGTGTGTGTATGTTTTGTTTTTGAGTTTTGTGCCTGAAGACCCTTAGTAAGATCGGCAGCAATTCTCGAAAAGTATTGGTTAAAGAGATTAGCCAGTGTTGCCGGATCGTTCACATTTATATCGTTATATTTTAAAACAACATTCTCTACGTGTTTTCTAGTTGATTTGGTAGTATTTTTTATTATATTCCACATTGCTTTTGTTTTATTATATGAGCTAAAATTATCCTGATCGTTTTTCATTATTTAAGCCTGGCTTATGACTTTTCGTAACAATGTTTTGTATTTTTTAAAGTAGATAAGAAAATCTTGAGATACGTCATGACGTTTGGAAATAAAGTAGAGAGTACGTTTATTTTTACAATGATGTTCTAATTCCTTTAGATCCAAGTATTAATTTTTCGTGAAATGTTTAATTTTCTCTCTTTTAATAGGGAAAAGCATGCGTTAAAGAGAAATGAAGTTTAGAGAAAAAAAAAATAAATTATATTTTTCATTTGTGTCAATAGCGTTATAAACTGCCTCCCATGATTCTTTTCTACCAAGTAGTTCGTAAATAACTTTATGTTAACTGTAGTAAATGCTCGGTACATGCGTGTTTTATTTTTATTGTGTCAGTATTCATGCTATTAGTATTTGTAAGAATTTGTGCATCGTGTGGTCACTGTAACCTAGATTATTCGTTGTTATTATTTCATATCTAGTTGTGGTTTTTGTTAATTATAATTTGATCTATTAAGGTTTGTGATTTAAGAGTATTCCGTAGGTACGTTCACCACATCTAAATTAAAAGAATGAATTAAGTTGAGAAACTGCTCTTTTCGTGGGATCTGCCTAGAAAATCAATATTGGAAATCTCTACATATAATAATGGGATTTAAAAGAGAGATTGCTTAATTTTGTTCAGAGTCATCTCAGATTTTCTACGAAATGGAAATAATATACAGCTTGCTTTGTCGGAGGTCTGTAGATGCAAAGTAAGATAATTGGAGCGTAGTAACATGTACAACTGTTATTTCAAAATCCTTCTAACCGCATATAAATTGAATTCTGACAAGAAGGTAGAATCACATATTTCTTACATAAATACACGAACCTCTGTAAGCAGGGCCTTTATTTGATCTCCTTTGCTCTACAATAAGATCCTGCAAGGTAATTTAGAATCTGAGGGTGTTTAACTTTATCATGTATGTGAGTTGTATGTGTGTGTATATGCATACATACACACATTACACACACGCGCGCACACACACACATAAGAAAAAATTTTTGTCGTCAGTGATTTGTCTATACTTCACTTTCAATTGTCATGTGCCCATATTATTACAAAGGAAAACAAAATAAAGTAATAATTTTAAATTCATTGTTACATATTTAAAACTTACGGCAACTATACTCTGAAATTTACATTATGTACAAAATACATTCAACAATTAGAATAACAATTACATCAACACGCATTTTCCATGTGCCATCAACAGAAAGTGAAATCCTGATATAAAATGGCCACTTGCACGGAGACTGGCTGGTCATGGGGTAAATCTTGGGGCTTTCCCATGAACATGCTCTGGCTTCGGCTTGTAATGACAAATGAAAAGAAAAGACGGCAAGACTTTTTCCATGGGAATTGTGGAAAACGTAATTGCCAACTAGATACTGCACTCCTGGACCGTGCGAACTTTAAACTTTTTTCTAGTGGTGAAACTATTTAAATAGAAAAAAATTAGAACCCATTACAAGCTGCCCCATTAATACTTAAAATGTTCAACACACACAATGACCACATAACAGGATGCACATTTATGTCACAGAATTTTCACTACCATACACATCAAATAGACCGCATCCAGTGACGATATTCAGAGGGGGGGGGACTCCAAAGAGTTAAGCCGAAGAAGGCATTGAAAAATGTCCCCAAACCAAATCGATAATCGCGATGCTCATATGAATGAGAATACAAAATGCCGTACATTCACAAAAAGTCAACCTCCTAGAGCAATCTGTTACAGAGATACAGCGAGAAACGGGTTTGGCATGCTGTTTTTCTTTCTCAGCATCTATCGTGTGTATCAGGGTGAAAATTGCAGAGACTGGGAAACATTGTTCACTTGAAAGGTGTTTTAAAATATTGACACAATTTATATTGGAAAATATTAAAAAATTTTTGAAATTAATTTTGGACGAAAACGTTTGAGTAATGTCTCAACTTCAAATGGGTCTTATATTCCACAGATAATTGCTCTTGTGTTTAGACTGTGTTAACACATTGTTTGGCCAACGACGCTCTTGCCGTGGTAACTGCTCTATCCCTAAATCACTGGTAAATGTCTTGGAGAGCAAATGGAGAAAATCGTATTTTTAGTAATATTTACAATACAGCGAGAAATGTTAGAAAAAATATTTAGAATTTTTCCAAATGACACGATCGTTTATTTCACGTTTTCTGCAATATATACTTTTATCATATTTATGATTTAAAAGCACCTTCACTTTCCAGAATTATTTTGATTTTTAAATACAAATAACTAGGCCAGAATCAAGCTTTTCCATTGTGAGAATTCTGGCGAAAATTTTCCATAGTTTTTTGGAGAAAATTCGTGTGTTACCGAACACACATGCGAATCAGCGGCGAGTGTACGATGTGGTCAGTCAGTTCTGAGTCAAATATCGGGGCGTGGAATTTGAAGCAAGTGAGATATACTATTTCGATTATTACTTGTTAAATTGTACAGATTCATTCCATCGTTCTCTAACGAACGCGAGAACAAAACGGCGTAAACAATTTATAGAGAAATGAATTTTGAGGGCGCAGGTCATTGAAGGTGACTGGAATTGGTTCTATGAAAAAGAGCGAAGTTTTTTTTTTTTCTTGAGAAGTGTCGTGTAAAACACTACTGAAATCGATTGGTTTTTGGGAGGACAATTGATACGTTTAAGACATCCAATTACTTCGAGAACTTAAATGTGAATCGAATGTTCGCTAAACAGAATTTTCGTCCAGGTACTGTTTACAGTTTGGCCCAATAATCTTCCCACTTCCTGCTGAGGCTTCTCGAAACATTTTCATTGCAGTTTATTTCTGAAGTTCAGAGGCACGTGCGAAAATTGTATTAACTAACTGAAGCGTCGGCAGAATATTTTCTTTTCAACATCCCCCATAAGACAAAAACAGGTATTCATCGTATTTGTAGTTTGCAATTGATTGTAAATGTTTTTGCCGCCACTTCCCCCTGACCGGTAGAGGTGGCTCAAGGCATGAATTGCCACTGCAGTGCCCCCGATCGGGAGGTCCTACGGTTCCAGTCCCGACGGTGGCAGAATTTTCACACTAGGCCAGGTAGCCAGGGGATCAGAATTCAGTCGCCGTTTGGAGGAATTCCAGCCGCTGGCTGCTCTGATCGGTGGCTTCGCCAAGCCAATACCAGACGAACAGACGGAGCAGAACCCAACAAATGGTCCACTGCCTGCGCGCGATATTTCCTCTTCCTCTCCTTGTCCTATCCTCGCCCTCATATACACATACACCAACAAGCACTACACTACCACACTTGTCGATGATCGGTCAGGTGCTGAGAGCTTCTGTCCTGGCTGGTGGTGTCCCGCTGATGGGAGAGTCCTGGTTAGGAGGGAAACCCCACTAGCCGACGGTAGGTCGGCGCCAGATCTCGCCATCCAGCTGGGGAAGGTCAAAGTCTCTTTTTTCTTCAAGTTTTTAAACCAATATCACTTACAAAACTTAATCCTGGCGCCGCTTCGTTAAGTAACATCTCATAGCGTCAGAAAAAACAAAAATTTAAATTTTTTTGTTGGACAAGGCGGTGCAAGGTTTTGAAGACGAAGATTACAAGGGTTTAAAGTAAATGCAGCTGTGATTTGGAAGATGGCAAATACCTTAACACATTTGCTAATTAATAACGTCATCATCATACCCATTTGGTTTCATTAAAATAAATGAAATATATTAGGATTTAAAGGAAAATAAAATGTAAAAGTGTAAATGAAAATGTAAAGAACTCTCGTTTTAACCAAATTTTCCTTCTTAGTATAGCTTATCCGGATAAGTGAAAACACATGCACACGATGTACATTTGTAAAACAGCTTTCTCTCCGTTATCAGTTTGACGGTCTGTCTTTTTGAATATCATTTCGTTCCTTAATTAACGCACCCCGTCGCGCATATCCGCAAATCAAGCGCTGAAACAGGCTGTAAACGACGATGACGTTGCGGCCACTGCTCCCGGACGGACGCAACCACAGGCTTTCGAAAATGTGCCCTGTTGCACCGCGCTCTAGTTGCCTGCAGGCCAGTGAACAAATAACGCATCTCGTATAATCGTTCTAATTCAAGGCTAATTTCAGACTTGTTTTCTTAGTATTGGAAATATGATACCAATCATTTCGTTCTCTTCACGCAATGTATGATCTGTGATCGTAGATGTCGCATTTGTTGCATATTTCTAAATATGATTGAAAAATATTTCACATAAAATTCACTCAATGATACATAATTTATTCAGACCTCTTTACTAATCAAAGTTTCAGCAAGAATAAAACAAAAAAAAAAAACATTGGCCATATTCTCTTAAAATCGACTCTTGATATTTAGTTTTCAAAACTAATTATAATTATTTGTAAATGAAATTATTGTGGAAATAAAATTACTAAGAATTCAATATTTTTATTGATGCAGCATACACGGTATTTATGTAGTCTATCTACTCTGAAATATTTATAAGTTTTCACGCTATTAATTGATATTTTTATGAAGATATTCAGTTATTTCCTGCAAAAACTTCGTGTTTGTAAATGTGCATGTGATTTACAGACAATTATTTTCACACATTTTAATGGCTGAATACTCTCATTTGTATGGACCATGTATAGTCGCTTTTCCAAGGAGTTTATAGTCTTTTGGAATCTGCCTTGGTCTCTCCCAATCTGCTGTCTATTGTAAAGAAATTATGAAATTCAAGAACTGACTGTAAAGTTTTAAAGAAATTTGTTTCATTGAAGTACTTTACATGCAAAACTATTAAATTTTATTGCTTTAGGTGGGAGCTCTTATCTGTGCACGTGGAGTTACGGGAGTTCAACACCGCTACTCGGATTGACAGCTATTTGGATTGGTTCGGATTGTGAACGAGTATCGCATAGGTAAGTAGAATGATACTAGTTTGGAGAATCGTAGATACAAAGTGGTTTTCAAGCCTCAGCTAGCGATAGGAAATAATTCTGATCGAAACTTTCGAGACTGACGTCACAAATTTTGTAATCCCCGAGAGTTTTTTTGAAATACTCTTTGAAGCTGTTATCCATGCGATAATATACAAATTCAGTCCTGTAATGTCTATGAGTGCGTTCAGTGACCGTTTCTTTCTACAAAAAACGAATTACGCCTCGCAATCTGCGTTAAAAGCTCCATTCCGCTCTTCACATTTAGACCTTTAAACAGCATCGTAACTGTTAGCGAACAACTGTACTTAAACAGCAGGACTGCACAAAGAAAAAATAAAGACTCGCTATTGCCTTCGTAAGCGCGACTATCAACTGTCCATAGTGTTGACTCTCTCCTGCTCTCAATCGTATGAAAGATCCTTCCCCTCCCTCATCTCCCACCATCCACTTACATCCACTCCGGTAACTATGAAGGTGAAACGAAATGGTGATGATAAGGGGTGAAAGGAACACAAATAGAACCATGCCCGAGGCGGGACTCGAACCCGCCCCTTCGATCCGAGATCACTACGACACACTGCCTTAGTGTCCTTTCTTTATTATTTGTATCAACGCATGTAATCGAAGTATGAAGGGAAAACCCGGAAAAGGAGTAAATATAATGCGTTCTGCACGCTGTACGGAGAGGGGGCGAATGACCGAACAAGGGGAGGTTGCGCGAACTGAAACACACGTTTTGTTCTCGGGAAAAAAGAATTTAAGACCGTGAGTTGCTCGGTCAAAAACTCGGAACAAAAGAATTGAAGACCGGGAGGGGGGATTGTTCTTAGGAAAGGAAACAGAATTTTATCTAAAGATAGCACGGTGCAATTATAAAGAATTTCCTTGCACATACTATTAATTTAGTAAACTATTAATACAGAAGTTACAAACGAAAATTGATTATGACTCTGAACGAATAATATGTTTACGAATATCTAGAAATCATTTAAATTAAATACAAATATGAAAATTTACACAGATGAAGGGCGTTTAAAGCTAGTAAATACTAAGTAGTAATTGTTCAGTGATCTGGCAAGTACAAATAATTCACTAGTCACGTCATTAAGGGCCAAAGTGAAGCGTATACATTTTCAGAAACGCAGGTAGATGTGAAGTGTTGATCTCGTCGTTGCACACCCGGGTCGATATCTGAGCAAGCTTCCCACAGGAGATGCAAGCTTCCCACAGGGACCAGGACACGTAAACAACGTCGACACGGAACTGCAGAACTGGATACGTGCTCACAGGCTGGAAGGAAGAAACGTTGCCAGGTCACAGCAGCGGGTGGGAAAGCAAATGCCGCAAAATACGTACCTATGAAGAGACGGATTGTCTTCGATTGTAAGACTTCGTTACGTGGTACTCGGTTACTTTTTACTTAAGACCCCAGTCAAACTATTCATTGCATCGCCATATTGTTAAGTCTGTTCTCTACCAATACCTTCTTGCACCTTTCACATACCTTTGGAGAGTGTGAGTATTTTATTTTTATTTAAATAAGTAAATAAATAAATAAATGAAGAGACGGAATGCAATACTCACACCCTCCAAAGGTATGTGAAAGGTGCAAGAGGTAATGAAGACGACAACGATGGCTACATGAATAGTTTGACTAGTCTTAAATAGTAACTGAGTCCGCGTAACGAGTCTTACAATAGAAGAGAGATGTCGAAGGCTTTTTGATGATGATATCAAGAGGAAATGCAATGAATTAAAAGTACGTCTGCTTATCGAAGACAGCAGAACTGTCGAGGGCAGCGTCATGCAAATCTATCAAGAAAAAAGAATATTGTACGTCTGCTTGTCAAAGAGAGCAAAACTGCGGAGGACGAAATAGTAAGCATAGGCATGTAAGAAGACGGAGCTGCTGTGCTCGGAGGCAGCGGTTGGCTTCGGCGTGTGCGTTGCCGAGCGCGGAGGAAGCGCCTGGGGCTGACGGCGTCTCGTTGGCGGGCGAGGCGCGGCCATCCGCCAAGTGACGGCACGATAGCTTTCGCTTGGTTGGTTAGTGATTCCGGGCACGTCAACAGCTTCGGTCATAGTCCGTAAGTGAGTACATTTTTTACCTCGGGAGATACCGCTGATCTTCCCCGCTTGATGGTGAGATCGGCGCCGACCTAGCGTCGGCTAGCGAGGTTGCCGCGCCCTCACCAGCACTCCCCAGAAGGGCACCACCCCAGCCGGGACAAGCTCTAAGCTCCCGACCAGTCTCCAGGTGTGTGGTGATGTAATGCATGTTAGGTAAGTGTATGTGTGCAAGGAGAGAATAGGACAGGAAGAGGAAGGACAGATCGCGCGCGGTCCGTGGCCCGTTGTTAGGGTACTGCCTCAGCATTCGCCTGGTGTTGATCGGAAACACGAAAAACTACCGATCAAACACGGCCTAGAATTCTCCTCAGACAGTGATTGAATTCCACCTAGCTGAAAAGTCCAAATATTTTGTGACACAGACAGAACGTCACAATTCATGCATCAACATTTGTACCAATAAATCCTCTCAATGTGCCAAACATGACGTGTACAATTGAAATGAATAGCAGATAAGAAACAAAAACTACAGAATCTTTCAACTTCATTCCTATTTTGCAAACAAATTTTAAGATAAAAATAAATAGGAATAATTCTTTTGCATCCATACGGGGATATGCATTGCCAGGCATTGCCAAAATCACTTATATGTGGGTAGATTTGGGTACTTACCAGATATAGAATGATACCGCTTTTACCAAACATGTAACACAGCTATAAAGTTTTTGCAGATTTGAAGAGTTTACCGTCCATGCAAAATTGAACGTCTGTAAGCCTGTTCAGTAACCGTGATTATCAGGTGAGGACAATGTTTCTCACTGACTTAATGCAGGAGGTGGTTCCGTGATGAGCGAGCGCAAAACTACAGATAAGTTTTGTAACTAAACTACATATTAGTTACATTTGCATTGTATAATTTAAAAAAAGACTTAATATGCCTGTAATAAGTAATGTACTTCAGCTTTCGGGTCAATGACCCCCATCTCGATCAGGTTTTTGTCTATTTTCCCTGATCGATTGAACAAATGCTGAGATGGCCCTTCATTGCTTCTGGACGTAAATGTAGCTTCACAATACGCACGTTTTGTTGAGCTTTTGCTTGTAGTGATAATAGAGCATGGGTGAGTTTCTGTTTTGTTAACAATACAGAAAAATCAAATCTCTTCGTTCGTTTCGTTAAAAATAAATTTTCTATAATTCGCAACAAATATCTAGTTTTTCAAATGTTAATCTTTCGCTTTTAATTATTATTATTTGTGTGTATTATTATTGTGTGTGTATTATTACTAATACTATTATTTTTCATCTTTCAACTATTAATAGTTAAATTGTTGGAAGGATTCTGAAACTCAAGCGTGCGAAGATGATTTTCCTCCCATACGTCACATACAGTTTTTGACTAAATAAATAAATAAATAAATACAGTGTTTCTGCTCTGTGCATACAATCAATTAAACGATTAGCTACACAGTGCTCGCGCTAGTTAAGCAGATCCTCATGCAACGCTAATAACTGAAATTTGCATTGTATTTCACGTACATGATTAAATACAATAAAATTAATTATGTACATCTTTATAAATAATTCACAAATTAGTACGCATAGACACCACCTAGAAGAAGTAACAATACTGTAACTGCACCCTCCGTGAATTGTCTGACTTGTGACGCCGCTGCACGTTGGCACCTTGGCGACCAGTTCTGCCCTCGGCACAACAGAGCAGGGCGGATTTTATGACTTCCTTCGAACAAGGGACGGCGTGCGACAGCAATGTCAGGTGACCTATGTTCTATAAGACGAATCTGTAAATGGCAGGCCTTGACCTACCTACGAGGCATCGATGCGCCGTCAAAACGGTTCTTTATGAAACGAAGATGTACCCAAAAGACGCAGCAGTCAAACGTGGAGGAGTAACAATTAATACTATGCAATTGCGCTAGGCCGTAGCGTGTTTTTGCATTTACGGCTTGTGTTTCAAGTCCGCTACTTGTTTCAAAAACCTGTGTCAAAGGAGACCACTACGACACCACGGAAATTTGCAGGAGGTAGCATTATTTGACGCGCACACGCGCATTGGCAAACTGTTCCTTTTGCGAAAAAAATAATTTGAATGACTGACGCATTCACCGCAGTCAAGATTATTTCTAAGCTGTAGCTGCATCGCATTCCACCGACCGCGCAAAGGGGCGGGGACGCACTCCACGTGCAGGACGGTGTATCGACCGCCGGCACCTGAAATGTAGTTTTCAATTATTTTTGTTGTTAAAAAGAGCATCGCACCGCAGTCTCTGCCATAACTAATTTTGAGCAGTCAGGGAGAGACACTCGGATCAGAGAAGGGGATAGAATTAATTTTTTCGCGTGCGAGGCTTCGAGATCACTTCAACGTATACTTCGACACATCTAAGTTTTCTTCGACACATCTAAGACTTCTACACATCTAAGTTTATTTTTATTATTAGTAACTGGTGCTCCGACTGGTTTTTAGACTCGCCTGATATCGTCTACCAAACGTGTCGGCACTGCACAGCTGATTTTTCTGCCGAGCTCTGTCCACGGCGTGGTATATTAAGAGAACGGGAGAACCAGAAACGACATGCTTTGTGGGAAAGCCCGCCCATCCGGATCATGTTCGTCGAAATCCCTGATTTTTCGAATATTGAAAAATCGAAAACATTTTTCGGTGTCTTCTTACAACCGCAATTGTAAGATATATATTTTTCTTAATGAAATGTGTTCATCGAAAACAACTTCAAATCATGTTGAATTGGTCGAAAATTAGCATTTTGTGTAACTTAGTATTAAACACAGTCGCACGCATCAATTTCTTGCGCTTCGTAGAACGTAATTTGAGAAGTGCTTAGGTCAGTTGGATGTTACGTAAGTTAGAATTTGTATATTAATTCATATTCCTTTGTTTGTTCCTTCATTCGAGCTTTGCTAAACGTTTATAGTAATCTTTTTAGAAATTATTTTAAAAAACCCATTTGATAATCCATATTTTCTCTCCGTGTTCGAGGAATGATCCGCATTCTCGATGTATTGAATTTTTAAGCTATCAAGAACATTTAACTGAATTTAGCCATTTGGTTTTCTCTTCAAAATGCGATTTTAATGTAATATGAAACAAATAATTGCTAGCCTTCGGAAATATGAGATTCGAATGCGGCGTGATTTAACTATATAAATCGCAGGTACTATATTATCGCCAACATGGATGGCCGAGGTGGCTCGAGCGTGTGCCGACTCAGCGGCTCGGTCGGAAGGGTCGAGACCCGGCGTGGGCATGTTGTTTGTCCTTTGTCTTTCAGTAAGCGTGTTGTTGCCGAAAACGTTGAGTGTGCTGACCATATACCCATGAGCCCGCACGTAATGTTCTACAATTTGCAATGATTTTTACAAAAATTACTAAAATGTGTTAATTCAGTATGAGAAAAATCCTGTATAAATAGTATTACGTAACCATTACTAAGAGCGAGAAAGTGTGTTGTTTAGCAGAACTACTTTTGTTAGTAAATTATGTTCCTTAAAAAGAATGCTTAAGTAAGTCCATGTTCAATTTTTGAAAATAAGTCGTTTTCCCTGCATTTTGACCGAAATACAGTCAAATAAAATATTAACTTTTTCAAAAGAGAACCATTTTTACATTTTTCACGAATAAAGGAAGCTTAAAGAATGGCGCAGTTCTCATTATCGCTGAAGTTTCTAAATATTCGAAAATTGTAAATTTAGAAATAATGTGAGAAAATATGTTGCGTTGTAGTACCACAAGTTACTTTCTGGCTACGGGGGTAGAGAGGAAGGTATGTAACCCTCGAAAAAACGGCAGATTTTGGGCAAAAACTCATTACGGGCCCCCTGGAGACGAGAAAGTGGATAAATCCATTTGCTTCATATAGAAAAAACCTCTAACATATGGTGCCAGAATCCATTTTCTGTGGATCACTGATACCGAAAATCTAATAACAGCCAAGTCTGTCTGTCTGCCTGACTGTCCGTCCGTATGTGAACAACAAGGCTAAATTGTTCATCCGATTTCCCAAAATTAATATTCTCCCAAAAGAACTGGCTGATGTTGCGCTCCATTGAATTTAAAACAGATATTTTAATTTTAGGGATACTTTACATGAAGCCCAGGATATTTTAATTTTTTTAAATAAATGGCTGCATCGTTTTTGATTAAATATTCTTGTTGCGTAGAGTGAGGAACGTATTGAGAATGGTGCAGGTCTGATATTCGTTGAAAAAACTGGTTTTTCAAAATTGCAAAGTTTAGTTTTTGTCTTCCTACAACTAAAATATTAAAGATAGAGATTTTCATTTTTAATGAAAACTGTTTCTTTAAAGATAGACTTTGAAATAAGGTCATGCATAATTTTCCAAAATTGATATTCCCGCCATTTTGCGTCAAAATACGGACGAGACAGTACGTTCTGTTTTAAAACCACTAGTGTTTTGTATTACTAGAGCTCAGATTAGCGACAAGAGCTAATGCCCAAATTGTAAACATTTTTGTAAGAGTACATCATCATTCACCTGCATACTCATCTTCAACCCATTATCACATTATCTTTAATTAAATGTGTTGTGAATATAATTTTACTTCTTTATTGAAAATGGGACCACGACCAAATAGCACGGCATGTTGTGATACAGAAACATACACCTTTTGAATAACCAAAAATCTTAGAGAATACTGGAGTGTTGAGTAGCCAATACAGTGTACTTCTAATGCATAATTCAATAGGAATGTATGATTTGATTTTTATTGGAGAAGATGCATACCGGAAAAATCTCATTTGCATTTGACTCATACTCTTCTGGAATGGCAGCAATTTTAGAAGAAAGACTTGTAGACGAAAGGATTTTTAGTAGATGGTTTAACTTTCATTGTCACTCTATTACAGTCAAGAGACATAAGAGAATCCAAAAGATATGTTTAATCACAAACGGTAGGTTAAACGAAAAGTTATTAAAATATATACTAGTTAATTAAATATATTACTGAATTATAATAACAATAAAAATATTATATATTAAATTTTAGATTATATTTATTTACACCACGGGACGTGCTCAGCGGGAACTTTTTGCGATTTTTTCATTTACAGATTCCATCAGAAATAACTTCAACCAAAAATTACTTTCTGAGTTTACATGTGATTCCTGACACTTGTGACCCTCACTAAATTCTGGAACGAGCTGAAATTCTCCATAGTTCATAAATAAAGAAATGTAGTTTCCCCATGCCGAGTATTGGACATTAACGCTTAGGTTTTGGCGCTTTCGAATCTCATGTTATGACCAATATAATTTTGTTTGGTTGGTTAGAGATTCCGGGCATAACAGCAGATCATTAGTCCCGTAAATGTAGTGCGTGTTTTCCTCGTTTGACTTCAATTGGCCTTCCGCTCCGCATCAAAGACCCATCAAACAGGGATTCTGGCTACACCACGTGTTAGAGGATTTTTTTCTCTTAATTTAGCAACTGAATTTACCTACTCGGAAACATATTGTTACGTTTCTAGGTGGTGAATTAAAGTCTCGTATTATTTTAACAAAAACGTTTATTTTGTTAACACAATCACTGAAAACACTTGATTATTTATTTATACACTTCTCTTGATTATTTATTACACTACTCTTCTCTTACTCACTCACACAGTCCTAAACACAGGCCCCAGTTCACTGCACTGATCACAGTTCGATGCATTGGTCACAGTTCACGTCACCGGCCACAGTACGATGCACTGACCACGGTTCACGTCACTGAGCAGAATCACTGCACTGCTATTCACCGCGATGCACACACCTCACAGTTCAGCTTCCACTGCGGACATAAGACTGACTCGCGGTCGCCTGCCGCTGCGTATTTATACTCTGCGAGACAATCGAGAACTTTCCCGACCCCACGAACGTTCTGGAATAATCCGCCGGCAGATGACGCAACCCGCGGTCACAGGCAGCTCGTGATGGCGCTGGCAGATGACGCAACCCGCGATCAGAGGCAGCTCGTGGTGGTGCCGGCAGATGACGCAATCCGCGCGTACAGGTAGTTCGTGGTGGTGCCGGCCCGTGACGCAATTTCTTTACAATATGTAGTGCATATTAACGGTGTTTTACTCTCGTGAGGCGAGGCGAGGCGAGTAACCGCGAAACTGTGTTCGGCCACTTCCGTTTCAAATAATGCTATTCATTCATTTGGAAGCTTTTAATTCTCGGATGTTGACACTCTCAGATTCTCCGGTGTCTGGCGCGATCTTGCGAGATTCTATGAAAACTGTTCAACTCTTCCAGTGTTTATCCTTCCAAAGAGTGTCACGCGAAAAATGTTTGTCTTTCCTTTAGAAGCAAACGCACCGTTTTTAGAAAAATATTACAAGTTCAACGCGGGACGTTTAAAATGCATGCTCTTTGCTGTTAATTAACAACAAGGAATTTTATAATGATAGGTTTGAAGTACGGCGCCAAATTTGAATCAATTTTGGTGCCGATGTGCTAACAAATGATGAAGTATTTTTCGGCGGAGGGTTATGCGGGCGGAGGACTCGGCGGCAAGAGCTGTGGGCGTTCGGTTGGGTTGGTGGTGGGAGGTAAGGCAGCGGACGGGCTAGTCGGACAATGTGGGGCGGATGGGTGATTTGGCGGCGGAGGCTAGCAACCGAACGGGCTGGGCGGATGCGTGTAGAGAAGGTGGGGTGTGTTGACGACGTAGGGTTACGCCACGGAGGGACGGGAGATGGGGTGTGTGGACGGTCGGCGTTTTCGGCGCAGGGTCTGGGTGGAGTGGTGTGGATTGTTTGGTGGGTTGGCGGCGGGGGTAGCAGCTGATGGTTTGGGAGACGTGTGTGTGAGCGGCTGGTTGGTTGGCGGTGGAGGTGTGCGGCGGAGGGACTGGGCGGCAGGGTGTGTGCATTGAAGGTGTAGGTGGCAGAGGTCTGTGGAGGGAACTGATTGGCATTGGGGAAGTACGTGTGAGCTGTGGGCTCCTGTAGGAGCGGGTGAGATTTCCTGTAGGAGCAGGACGGCCGAGCCCGTCTGTGCAACGGACTGCCTAGCCAGTAGTCGAAACTGGTGGGCAGACGGATGTTTGTTATGATGTATTGGAATTACGAGACCTTTTGAAAATATGATAACTAATTTTTCAATAATTAGGTGATGTTCTTTAATTTTTTGTGATGTTGAGGAACTCTAGATTTTGGACTACGATGTAGAATTCGTATAATATTTCCTTGTTTTTTTTTTCAATTTCTATCCGCATCCGCTCTTTGCTTTGGTATTTACTTTTATATGATAGTTTTTAATTTTTTTGCAGAACTTTCCATAAGATTTTGAGAACTGTAGAACTCTTCGTTTACCAGCCAAAACTTTCAAAATATTTAGGATTTTCAAAGTCACCCGCCAACATCACGACTGTATACCTGCCCGAGAAGCCAACTCCTATCTGCGGTCCGCGTTCGTTCCGTAGTCCTGTGCTACGCGTTCCCAACTCCTCAGGTTCTCGGATGAGTCAACCAACTCTGACTAATTAATCGGAGTGAACAAAGTTTGACGCTAGAGACGTATTTGGACGCGTGCCAACATTTTGTAGCTTTTGCGCTTCAGCATCGCAAATAAGAGTCACAGAAAGTTAAACAAACAACGAGCAAATATTCATATCACAATCGTAGTTAAAGCTATACATTTTCTCGCGTTATACAAACAGCAACGTAATACTGTAATGCATTTTCTGCGATAGTAAAACCTCAATTATTATTTAAAACGTCAATTCAACCAAGAAGCGAGCAACTACTATTTCCAGCGCAGCGTTTTAAAAACCATGAAAATTCGCTTGGCAAAAATATCAATACAGTAATTTGAATATATGCAAATGACATGAAAATGAATACGAAAATTCGGCTGCTCACTCGTGAGTGGCGCTTTGTCATAATTTCGTCATCTTTTTAAATCTTTAATCAGTTCATTTAACCTCATAAATGCATTTTAAGTCAAGTAATCACAATGTCCATTTTAATAGAGATAGCATTATTTTAATATCTTGTAGCCGTCAAAATGACGGCGTCAGTCTTAAGTGTTAAGTTAATGTATTACCGCCATTTATGTACTGACATTGCCGCAAACAAAGCGGAGGAAAATAAAATTTGAGATAGAATGTTTGTGAGATCGACCACTTGAAAATATCGCCAATAAATACTTTAAATGAATGGAAAATCTCTGTTTTTCAAAACGATAAAAAAAATTTTGGGCCCTTACGGAGCTCATTTTGAAAACAGAAGTTCAAATTAGTAAAGACTCTTATAGAAAAAATTTTTTTTTAATTTGTTGCGTCCACTCCTTGACGCAACGCGTCTCAAGCCCTTAAGGGGCGTTGAGCCTTTTGCCCTTGGGAGTAATCCTCCATTAATGGGCATTATTTTTTTAATATTAGTCCAGTCTCGTCACGTCGCAGTCAGTCAGTGCCTTTTATCCCTTCGGCCAGGGGCTCGACGCCGTTAGATCCCGGGGTTCCTGGCCGGTCACCCAACCGCGGACCCTCGAGTCTCGATCCAGAATCTCTGTTAGGAAGCATAGTTTTCTTTAAGTTATTAAAGAAGTTATACAGTTAATGGACCTTTTTTCTTTTACTCAGTACGCAATAAATTTTTAAGATATTAAATGGTATATAATATAACTTACCGGGCATTCGGAGGAGAAATTTATACAAAAAAATTGTTACAAAATTCACCACAAACTGAAATAATGGCTCTCGGTCTAGGAGTTACGCTTTACAAATCATGCTACTGGGAGCACTGGTTCTCTTAGGAACCAGAGAAAACCGCGACAAAAAAATATGGATTGTCAAATAGGTTTCGAATCATTTCTGAAAAGTTTCCATTTGGAAACACCTGATCGACTAAATAAAACATCTGTATCATATCTTCGCTATCACGACATTCGACAACAATTAGCTTCTCAAATATAGATGCGGCATTGTTGCGAAATTTATATTAAGCTTTGTGGATTGCTGGAAAAGAAATACATCAATACACTGAGAATAAAAATTGAATAAAACGTAAAAAAGCGAGAAATTGAAAAATATTATAAATATTTATAAAATATAAGTTATAAATATATCGTATTTTCAAAACAATTTAATTGGCCATTTTTAAAGAGCTAATATTATACAACAGATTTCGACGCTTAAAAAATCTCTATCTTCAATTTCGTAGTTTTGAATTTTTTTGTAATTTTCAAAAAATGCGAGCCTTACTGGAAAATGAGACTAGCACCATATTTCTCTGAATTAATATGTAAAGAAAATTTAAAGAAAAAATTTGGAGCGATTTTTGAGAAAAAATCTTCGAAAATTTTAATCGCAAATTACCCCAAAACTATTTTTTAAGTTCTTGACATTTTTTAAAGAGCTAATTATGTACAACACACTTTGTGGGGTAAATCTTCATCTTCAATGATGCAGTTTTAATTTTTTCATTATCGAAAAACCGAGGGATATCTGAAAATGGAACTAGCACCATGTTTTACGCTCTGGTGTCATAAATGAAATTGAAATGAAAAATATTTTAAGCGGTTTTTGAGAAAAATTCTAATTTTCAAGCGCAAATTACGCCAAAAATACTGTTTCTTTTTTAAAAAATTGTACATGATCTTTCTTAAAAGCTAATTTTGTACAACAGTATTTGTTTGAGCTAAAAATCTCTAATTTTGTAGTTTTAATTTTTTCTTCCATTTTTGAAAAGTCAGGTAATTTATGGAAAATGAGACCTGCTCCATTCTCTTAAACTTTCTTCGCACTATTTAACAACAAAATTTAATAAAAAAATTTGGAGCCTTTTTTTTAAATTCAGCAAGTGTCCGACAGGCTTCATGTATAGTACCCCGCAAAGACATTTTGCCGTCAATCGGTTTTCGGTAGAAAGGACGCACAAACATGGACTCTGACAACTTGACGTGTAGAGTTTTCCCCCTTATATCTAGCAACTGCATTTATCCACTTTTTTGTTACCAGGGCCCGGCAATAAGAGTTTTTGTGTCGAAAATTTGCCGTTTTGGGGCGCACGATTACAATACTTTTTCTTTTTACGTTAGTAAGTGCGAGAAAGGAAAACAAAACAATATACAAATTTTAACTTACGTAGCATCCAACAGCGTAAATTGGGAGCAGGCGATTGAAGGCTTAACAACCTTTATTTCATATTTATTTCAGTATGTTTATATAATTTCTAAAATATTAATTTGTGAACGTATAACAAAAGTTCCATTACAAGAAACGAACAAATAAATATTATAATATACATACTCTAACTACATCCAGAATACAAACACATCTAAAATTACGATCAGAAGCACCAGAATTTTCAGAGTGGGTGAGATAACTTTATTAAAAAATACATTTTCGAAAAATCAACAGACCTATTTTAAGGTCTGTTTTGAGAATAAATTTCATTAAAAAAAGTTGTACCTTCGTAATTGTAGTTGTAGGAGGACCTTGAAAATAAATTTGAATTTTTCAATTTTTCGAAAATCAGGAGTTTTCAACCAATATGAGACCAGCGCCATTCTCTTATACGTCCTTTAGACGATCAACAACGAGATAATCAACGAATTTGGAGCCATATTTTTGAAAATTTTGAAAATTTCCGCGAGGTTCATGTAAGTACCCTCCAAAAATAAAATATTGGTTCCAAACACCGACATCAGCAAGATTGATTGAGGAATACCAATTTTGGAGAAAATCGGTTGAACGTTTTAGCTGCTAGCTTGTTAACAGACGAACGGACGGACAGACAGGCGTTTTATCGTCGATCATGTTGCTAAATATAGAATAAACACTTTTCCACTTTTTCTTTCAGAGTACTGTAATAGAGATTTTCTACCGTAAATTCGTCGTTTTATCTCTCAGCATTACATATCTTCCCTTCTTACGAAGCTCCTTTTAAGCGCGAGAAAGTAAAAATGTTTACCTTATACGGCTCAGATTCAGCATTACTGTGTTCCTTCGGTCTCAGATCGGTGGTTCTACATTCGAGGTTCCGACGGTGGCTGCTTTTGGTCCCTCAGTAAATAGGTAGGTCAAATCCAATCATAGTATGGAATTAATTCTACCAGTGAGCTGCTCTGTTGTCATGGTTTCTGCTTTCAATTACAGACGAATACCAAGTGTTCCCGTCCAAACGGACAACGGACCGCGCCTCGCGATCTTCCTTCCTCCATTGTTTTCTTTCGGCATTTTAAACACACACACACACACTTCCGGGCAGGAATATCCCCACATCTTCAATATTACATAACATGTGCTTATGGAACTAACGACCGCAGCAGTGGATGTTAAGCAACATCAATGAAGATTTCGGCAATTTTAGTACAGTAGAACTCCCGCCATTTCGAAACATTTCCTCCTCTTTTATTAACTGTACCTGTGTAAAACTAACTTAAGTGATAAGTGACCAAATATTAAATTGTTATGCGAAGTGAAACCAGGACTTATTGACAGATGGTTCTTACCACTAAATATAATACAAATTATAAATGTATATAATACTAATAAGAAATCAGTTACAGCAGTGCGGCTCAAATGTGAGTTGGAATCAGTAATGGCGTACAGCGCAATTTTAACCAACTGCAGTAAGATATTTAAATTGTGTGAAGCAAAATGATTAAAGTAGAGATTTTAAATTTTAATCTTATCTAAATTAAAAGTATTTTGGTTAAAAATTTACGGATCAAAGAACATTTCAAAGTGTCTATTTCTATAGTATTAAAATATCATTGGCCTTATTCCGGGTAATGTGGCGCACTGTTCGAGTCAAATACGTAATGTTTGATGATCATAAAATTGTCACTTGAGATCACGTGGGCACTACCTCATCCAAAACACTGTTGATAAAAATACCATTAAATAATATTTATTCGTTATTTTCTGAAAAGTGGCGAAAAAGGCCGAAAATGCATAGTTTATGGGAATTCTGGCACTTAACCATTTTAAAACAGTTTATTGGTGCCGAGTTGTTTCCACTCAAAAAATTATCAAACCTGGACAATTACTTGTTATTGGAGATTGTTTGGAAAATTAAAACTTTCTTTCGAGGATGCTATTGAAGGTTACCAGTGGAACACATTCTAAGCGACTACTCATCAATTTGTAATTTATTATAGAAATTTTGATGACAGAGACGTTAGATATCAGGCTAATTGGTCCATGGTAAAATGTGAGGTACTTTACCTCAAGCATTCAGCCATTTTCAAAATTTTCTCAAAAGCAGTACCAAAATGGTTTCTTTGAATTTGTTCTGAGTATTGAGTAAATACCCTTACAAGTGTGGCATTAGTCCGATTTTCACAACCTCATTATTCAAAACTTGCAAAGTTGAATTTTTTGGCGTCTTCCTACAACTACAAAATTGAAGACAGTTTTTCTTCAATTGAAATTGGTTGTCAGAAACAAAGGTTTTTGAAATATTTAGTAGTTTTCGTGCAATAATGTGTACAATATTTGCTATTTAAAAATAACGAAACAAGATTTTCTCAAAAGCGCTCCAATTCTTTCTTTAAAGTTTTGGTAGGGTTAGTGCTAAACGACCCTTTAGGATAGCATAAACAGGTATATTGCTCTATGCTTTAATTTTTTTAATGCACAAATTGTTTTATTATTTTGACTATTGTTTGACTATTTTTTGACTATTTTGACAAATTGTTTTATTATTTCTCTCCGTCGGTGATATTTACATTAGAGCGATTTCTTACATTTGTATTTATAAGAACATGTGCATAAAATAATATCAAATAAAGTTTTCAAAACTCCACATTAAAGGAGCTCAAATTTCTATTTTCAGAAACGTTCAAACGCCATATTCCTAAACTGGCTCAATTATTTTCTTCAAATTTTGTCCAATGGATAGTACTAATTGCTCTGATTAATATGCCGTAAAGTTCATTTAGTGTAGTCTATTGTTGGTTTTTAATTATACAAATGTAATTTCTTTTAAATATTTCTCGCCCGATTATATGCACATTTCACGCATTTGTACACATTACTGAATTTGTGATTTGATGTTCTTCAGAATTACTTCAAATAAAGTTTTCTAAGTCTCAATAGATTTCTGTCAAAAGAGCTTCATTTCTCATTTACATTAACGCTTAACGCCATTTTCTTATAATGGCTGCAAATGTTTAATGAAAATTGCTATTTAGGAGGAGGTTTTAGTTTTCTTTAATATTCTTAAATAATATTTCGTTTATTCTATTTGGAAACCGAAAAGTTGAGAAAATGTTTAAAAATGTAGTTTGGACGGCGATAATGGCACCAGGCAGAAGGGGAGCAAGACTGTACAGTACCAGTCCACAGCAGTCAATTTAGAAAATGTTACTACGAGAAAGTCTGTACCATTCTTGCACCACTAGTTACTTTTATGCGTTCTGCGTCACTGTTTTTAACGCGCCGTTCAGTTATTTTATGATGCAATTATCACTATTCCCTGACTTGTGATGTTTTGAAATACATCGGTTTAAACGTTACTTTCTCGTGTCGTAAATACATTTGTGTACTAAATGATAAAATTATAGCGTGCATACGATCAAACACTCCACTAAAATCCTGTAAAATATAATATATGACTCACTTTTACACCCGAAAAGTACATGTTCCTTTGACTTTATTCAGTCGCTTATGTATCAAGTGAGTTGCCATCATCGTTGGCGAAACGGCCCTCCAGCTCTGACCTCGGGCTTTGATGCAATAATTGCCTCATTAAGAGTGTTCAGTGGCCGTAAGGAAGAGGCAGCAAAACGGAGAGAAGATGGTTCCTCTTCCCCTTGAGGAACTAGTCTTTTGTTTCGATGAATGGGTCGACGAGACAAGAGATCAGCTTTCTACCCTCAACATCTAAAGCCTGGTGAATTAATGTGACTTCTCTGGAGTAGTTATTCACTTTTCTCTACTGCTCTCATTTTGTTGTATGATGTCGAAAGAGCTTTGGTGTCGTAATATGACCTTAAAGGAGATATTTTGTTTGATGTTATGTTACAGAACAGTAAATATTAATATGTACTCTAAGAAATACAATTTTAACTAAGTTATTAAATATCTTGTGAATTGAATTTAAGGTAAAGGCAGCGTAATTTGCCTCTTTTTAAACAAAAAAGTATTGATTTCGTAACAATATTTTAAGCCTTTATCGGCATTGATCACGTAGCAAATTCTCTTTGTACGTAGCCATAAGTCATAATCATTCGTTATGTACTTTGTAGTAATAAGTTGTATGTAATCGTAAGTCAAGAAACATGGGTAATTCTTCTTGAACGCAGTCATTTTGCATAATGACATCCATTGTCTTTATCCCTAATGGCGAGGGCTCAGGAGCTCCTAGTATTCCGAGTTCCCAAATGGTTACCCATCCAGGTACCTTCGGTGTCTGCTTAATCTTTCATTTAATGAAGCGTGAAGCTACCAACTGCGACATTGAGTAACAATGCAATAAAAAGTGTATTTGATGTTATTCTAATTCTAAATCCTCCATAGAAACATTTTGTATGCACGTTTGACAGTCATTAAAATTTTTCCGGCAATACAGCCTCAACGCAGCGTCACCTGGACAGCCAAAATAATCAGCACACATGTGTTATGTTGGCTTGTGTATGCTTCAAAACTCAGTAAGTTCTGCAACGATTGAGCTCCAATTTTGACACCATGTACAACCCTTCAAAGATTTTTGTATATATTTCTCGCGCCAGTAACATTCCTGCGATCGCGAGAAAACAGCTTCTTTACGTCATGTACATCAGCACCACGCCATCTGCCGGAAGCAAGGGAGACACTCGCCATACTAGATAACGACAACCGCGGTCACATGTAGAAAATTATCTGTTCTCATTTTATTTTTATTAACCATCATATCCACTCCATCCCATTCAGATTATTATCAAATATGAATTAAATATTCACCTAACCGAGGTCTTTTGAATGATTGTCGTGATTCAGCTGCGCCCTTCTGCAAATCGTAAGTAGAGTTATGTTTTGTATGAGATATGGTCCTTGGCCATGCAGATTGTTGACTGACAAGACGGTGGAGTCAACACCACCTAGAAATATGTCTACGTAGTGTTAGTAGATTTATCTCATTCAGATCTTGGTGTAATGTCAAGTTCGGTAGATTATTTAAAGTATTGAGAAAAAACATATCTTCATATTTTTGAAAAATTGTTAGTAATTCAATCAAATTCATAACAAAAATGATATAAGGATGCATTAATTTTGTAAAGGTTAAAGGCCAAACCGAGAAAAAACCATTATCTCAGTACGTCAGCATTTCATTACAATTTATTCAACGTTTCGGTTAGCAGCAAATTTATGGCTCTCTTCAGGAGAAAATACATACATACTATATACGTACTAGAAAAATACATGATGTAAAATAATATATTTGATATATGATACAAAGTAATTTAAATCTAGACACAAAATATTAACATTTTATAAAATCTAAATATAATGGGAGGTCGACTCACATATCTGTGAAAAGAGAGAAAGGCTACTAGTCTGTGTTAAGATTATGTATTAGCATACGATAAAAGTGATAATCTTACGAAGAGGTTGTACTCAGTTTTTTATGTACGTATTGAGATACACCAGGTATTTCAAAGATATTTGATTGCAATGTCTAGATAACATCCATTCATTGTTTGTGACCGGAATTAAAAATAGGAGACAGTACATTCGCCAGATAGTATGGTAAACGTTTTTACTTCAGTCAAAACAAAACGTGGATGGTGATAGGCGAAATTCAGGATTTATGTATATGATTGAAGCTGAAATTAATATATAAAAAGAACCATTTATAACCAAGAACAGCTGGATCAATTTTAATTATCTTTGATTTGTTGATTCATCTACACCCCAAATAGTAGAGTAACTATTAAAATGTCGAAAAATTAACGAAAAAATATGGCATTGTAAGACAAACTATATATTAATGTCATATGCCAACCGCAACACTCAAATTGTGAATCTATATCGTTAAATAACTCCTAAACAGAAATGTTCTAGGGCATTAAAAACTAAAATACTTCTTGAATGTTATATTAAATTTTTGCTCCAATTTCCCCACCACAGAGACGTGCAGAATCTGTAACTAAATGTTAATAAGAGGGAAAGAGAGAGGCAGAAAAGGCAGAGTCAGAGAGAGAGGCACACCCACACCACAGTCAGTCATAGACAGGGACAGAAGGAGATATAGAGAGAGAGTCGGAGAGAGGAGAGAGAGAGAGAGAGTGGGAGACAGTCAGGAAAGAGATGGAGAAGGAGAGCAAAGGAGAAAGAGGAGATGAGGGCATAAGGCAGAACAACGCCTGTCATTTTTCCAAAGAACTCTCTCTCTCTCTCTCTCTCTCTCTCTCTTATATATATATATATATATATATATATATATATAGAGAGAGAGAGAGAGAGGGGGGGGAGATTGTAACGCAATGCTCTGGTGAATGGCGGCGGCGTGGGTCGCGCCGTCCGTGGTTAGTCAACATGATGCGAAATACTTTCTTTGAGATGAGATTTCCTCAATTGGAAATCGGAGACTAAAGGGCAGGTTCTTGCCTGTGTTGTACCACATCCTTCCGACGAAAAGAAAGAAAGTCAATGTTTTCCAGAAAAAAACAATGACATTTAATGAAGAACAGTGGTACACAAACATCTGCATATCCCTAAAAGAAACAAGAAAGACAATACAGAAATAATGTTTGTACAATGTACAATTGTTTGGTTTCCTCTACCCCCTAAACAATAACAAAAGCAAAACAACCACACATAAGTAATTTAAATATAAATTATTGCCAACTAGCTTTTCTTTAAAATATGTTTGAAGCAAATTATATTTTGAACAAATAACTCAGTCATTTGGAATGAACATTATCCTTCAGATAATCTGTACAACAATCATGTTCATTACACGAAACAATTCAGGGTTAAAGTCAGGAACACGGTACATCTTTAAAGTGAGGCGGGTGGCGAGGAAAGGAGAGAGGGCAAAGTAGGGCAGTCTCCTTAAGCCCTCCACAAATTACGCTGCGTGCTCTGATGAAATGAATAAAACTTACACATAGGCGATTTTCATGACTTTCCCTTAATCACTTTGTCCCCACCGCATTTTAATGCCAAATTACTTTCAAAGGCACGTTTCTCGCTTCGCTCGCCCGGATCCAAGTCACGGCGAGGCTCGGGTTACGCCCTCGCGATCACTATAAACATCCTCGAGTCTATCCACCGCAAATTACCAATTCACTTTTATAAGAAAGCACTATAAGAAAACTTGAGAATTCAAAGTGCGTAGTTCAACACGTTTGGAAGAAAGAACACTTCAAGTTTATTAGACAAGCACACCACCCCGATCGCAGTACCATTTAGTAATAGAGCTCCGCAAGATATTGGGTGAAATTGTCTCCCTTATAATTGCCTAACCACCCTCCATTGTAAATTCCCCCTCACTGGAGCGTCGAGAGTGCCGGTTTAAACGTCTTCCTTAGGTTGTACTGTGTTCTAGACTTCAACCCAATTCATATGTGCATTCATTATAACCATTCCCTTCTTTTCAATTAAAAATTTACATCAAATTTTGATCAACACGCAACAATAGAAATTTAACTTAAAATGTAAACAATTAAATATATATTCCGTATCATTATCCCAAAATTGCAAGGAAAAAGATTATTCAAAACTGACAAAGTTTTCATTGGTTTTGTTAAATGCCCAAGACAGTATAGATATCATTCCCAAAACTCAATGATACAGTAGTTCATTTGCCATACAAGTAATCATTGCAACATTCTGCCCTCTTCACCTGCAGGGTCACATATCAATCTGTCACATGCTGATTCAACATGCCATGAAAGCATATAAATTACAATGAAGAAATACATGCCTAAACATTTTGCTCAAACCTTATGGCAGTACAAATAGCTGTGTAACGTCCTCCTTCCCCTCACTTTTGCAATCTCTGATATTGCACAATCTCCAATAAAATATAGCACTACCACGAGAAACAGCAGAATATCATCACCAACAACGAAATTAGCAACTCTTGACACATTCCCTTATCGAGACGTGGATCTGGTGGCGGGCGTTAAGAAGACTGGTCCGTGGATCTGGTGGCGGGCGCAAGAATACTGATCCCTGGATCTGGTGGCGGCGTAAAGAAGACCGGGTGGCCTTCGAGCGGCGCGAACAGGCTAGGTGGCAGAATGCGAGCGGCGGCACGGCTGAATTTAGGTCAGGGTCACTGACGATGCAGCGGCGCGGTCCGTAAAGCCAGGGCTTGGGGCAGCTGTGATGGTAACAAATTTGCATAAAACTGAAGTGGGGAGACAGGAACTACAAAGGTAGTGTTAGCGCAAGAAACCAGGAAACCAAATCTTGCATTTCGCCTTTAAAACTGAGTAACGGCAAGTATTTGATATAACCTCATACGCCGCTGGTACATTTCATTCAGAAGCTGTAGTAAAGATAGTTAATTTGTGTTCCTCATTTTGTGAATGTAATTATTGACAAGGAAAATTTTGTATGTAATAACAGTAAGACCTGTGCTAATGTGTACTAGTAAATCAATCCAGGAAGTGTAGGAAAGTTAAATTTCATTAATTAATGATGGTCAAACAAGAACTCCGTGCACGGGTGTTTTCTCGGTCTGGACGAGAATTCTAGCGCCAGCTGATTTGATCAGTAGTTTCCGTGGTTTCTCCGATCAACACCAGGCGAGTGCTGGAGCAGTACCTAACAAACGGGCAACGGACCGCGCGCATCTTTCTTCCTCTTCCTTGTCCTATCTCTCCTTACACACACACACACTTATACTAATATGCACTACCTAACACATATTCCGAGAGACAGGTGGGAGCTTGAGCATGTCCCGGCTGGGCGTGCCCCGCTGGTGGGAGAGTCCTGGTTATGGAAACCCACTAGCCGACGTGAGTCGCGCCGGATCTCGCCATCCAGCGGGAAGATCCTGCCATCTCCTAGAAAAACATGCACTAAACTAACGGGACTAAAGACCAAAGCAGTTGACGTGCCGGAAACACGAAAACATCAATCAATTAAATCAATGAAAATTTGTTCAAGAAAGAGAATGAAAACGTTCGTCAAAATTGAAGGTTCTAGTTGATTGATTTTGTAACAAGATCTGAAGAGTAAATGCTGAAAAATGTGGTACTCTGAAAAAGTTGCGTGCAGTTCAGAGCAAAAGGAGACGGACACCCGCGTAGTCGTGTTGCTTCATGGCAGTTCCTTGATGTATGCAACCAGTGCGTCAGAAGAGCTCTAAACAAGTTTAACTGAGAGCTGATCAAACACTCCGGATAACCGCTGTTTAGGCCGAGAGACTTCCTCTTGTTTCTGTCAACAAATCGCTTTCCGGCCAACCTTTTTGACAACTGAGGCCAAGTGAAAACCAGTGATAAACAAAGATTCGAGTATAAAAATGGATGAGGCGTTGTTTTGTCATACAGTTTTATTTCATCAGAAAGCTTTGTCGGCCGCATTGCGCCGGCAGTCGATTCTGAGGTGGCTGGGTCTTGGTCCAAACAACACAGTACGACAATACAACGCCTCAAATCCATTTCTATGATGCAAATATCGTAAACTTTTCACTACTTCCTAGCATTCGAGCAAAGTATTAAGAAGCTGGTTCTCAGTTATGATAAAGCTGTGGCTGTTCTTTAGAAAAGTCAATTGTACTCTTTACTTGATAATAAAATTATTTTATCTATTTTTATTATTGATTATTAGTGATTTCATGCGTGTCTACCCTAAGGTTGCCGGTGTAGTGCATGTTTTATCTCGGGAGGGTGCTTCCCGTTAATTGGCGAAATCAGCGTTGACCTACACATCTATCACTAGAGGCACTCTCCATTTGAGATTTGCTCTAATATCCTGACATGTGTGTAAGAGTTGTAAACGTCTGTATGTGAAAACAGGGGATGAGATAGGGTAAGGAAGAGGAAGGAAAATCGCGTGCGATCCGTGACCCTTTTGTTAGAGTATTGCACCGGCATTCGCCTGGTATAAACTGAAGTAACACGAAATGACCGATGAAGGCAGACAGTCAGTAGAATTCCCCTCGAGACCTCTGAATCCAACCTAGCAAATGTTGAACATTCTGCCAAAGTGGGGACCATTGACCTCCCGAACAGAGCGCTGCAGCAAGAGCAATTGTTGCCTGAGCAACTTAAGTCGGTTTATTTTATACAAACTATGATGGATGTTATTCCAACAGTATTTACTCTCTAGATTCACATTGTGCATGAAGATCAGGCTCGGGTGCAATGAATATTACATTCATTAGACTTAATTACATAATTGAATTGCGTCAATTTGTAATGTATCTCTCCGTTCTTGATGTCTCATCGACCTTGATACCCTAAATCACAGATTTGGAACTGCACATACAATGGAGAACGAACAATCTGATTGATGCAACGACCTAGCGGTGAATGCGGGAACATAATCGATACATCATTGTTCCTGCTGCGTTCGAATTTTATTGTCCGTGACTCACTTCTCTCTTTACTGTTGCATGCTTCCCTTGATTTTTACCTTGTCTAATTCTGTACATAGAGTTTCGCCAATAATCTGTATATTTTCTATAAGCTTTACTTTTCTAGTACTCGAAATAAGACTAAGTGTTCGATACAGTCGACCGGCTTAAGTGGCTCAGGCATCATAATTAATGTCATTGCGGTGCCTCTTGCCAGAAGGTCCTATGGTTCGAGTCTCGACGCTGGGGTATTATCAACACTACCTTGCTAGCTGTGTCGAACTCAGCTGCTGTCGACGAAATTCTAGCAGCCAGCTTCTCTGATCGGAAGTTTTCGGTGTTTTTTCCGATCAACACCTGACGGAAGCCAGAGCAGTACCCTAACAAACGGACCGCGCGCTATATTTTCTTTCCTTTGATTGATTGATTGATTGATTTTTTCGTGTTTTTGGGCACGTCAACAGCTTCGATCATTAATCCCGTTAGTGTAGTGCATTTTTTTCTCGAGAGATGGCGGTGATCTTTCCCCGCTGGATAGCCAGATCCGGCGCCGACCTACCGTCGGCTGGTGAGGTTTCCTCAACCAGGACTCTCCACCAGCGGGCCACCCCAGCCGGGACAAGCTCTAAGCTCCCGACCGGTCTCCCGGATTATGTGATAGTGTGGTCATGTTGGTTGTGTGTAAGGTGAGAGGATAGGACAAGGAAGAGGAAGGACAGATCGCGCGCGTCCATGGCCCTTGTTAGGGTACCTCTTTAGCATTCGCCTGGTGTTGATCGGAGACACGGACTACCGATCAGAGCAGCCAACCACTAGAATCCTCCTTCAGACGGCGACTGAATTCGACCTAGCTGAAAGCTAGTGTCGAAAATCCTGCCCGGTGGGGTAGGAACCTAGGACCTCCCGGTCAGAGGCGCTACATGACATTAGTTGATGCATTGAGCTACCGCTCCGGTTTTCTTTCAGTCTTGTTCCACCTTTACCCATACTTTACACGAACTTACACGTACATGTACTACACACACAAGCCGAGAGGCCAGAGCTTGTCCGGGAGGGAGGCGGTGCCCAGCTAGTGGAAGATACCTGGTTTGGTAAAACCCGCAAGCTTACGATAGATCGGCGATGGATCTTTAACTATCGAGGCAATATCCAGCCACCTCCGCATAGAAATATGCACTACTCTTACGGTTATAATGACCTTAGCGTTGACGTGCGGAATCACTAATAAATCAATAGAACCAACATTTGCGTGAAGTCTAAGGCAATATATAAATTCAAGTTAAATTCTTGTTTACTTATTCAGTAATTTGATTTACAGCTTGAAAGTGGTCCATTGTACTCAATCCTGTTCGAACCCTGCATCTTCATGTGTTGATGTTCACTTAGTATTCGTGTAGATCTTTTAATATTTTCGAGTAGTGTGTAGAAATTTGACAGTAGGCTGATTGGTGTAAACTTATTATCTTTCTTGATCCTTTTATGTATTAGTTCAGCGGAGTGTAGCGTGTGATTCTCTACAGGTGCATGACTAACGCATTACCAATCTTAAAAAGTAAGATCGTTGTAAATTGTATAAACCAAGAACAATTAATTGTATAAAACTATAACAATGGAATAATATAATACTATCAGGATTAGTTACTCTTACAATTTCCTTGTCGAGACGTTGAAACCTCGACTCATTCGATTTTTGCTTCGCCTGCCGTTGGACCTCGCCTTCACTTTTCTTCAAGATCTCCGTTTCGCTTCCTGCCGCACGCCTCATGGTTGTCCGTAAGTTCAGACAAGTTCCAATTACGAAGTACGTTATCCATACATCCGTAGCTACATTTACAGGCAAATGTAGAAGTAGATCCGTAAGTTGAGAGTGGTAGGATTATAGCTTGAAAGTCACTGTCACAGTTGACGGTATATTTGGTGAAGCATTTGAAGCTGGTGTTGAAGCTGTTACAGTTTTTCTGGCTGTTGAATTAATTGCTCTTGCTGCTGATGAATGATGATTTGATGTTGCTGATGTTGATGTTTCACTTTTTGGTATTTAGTTCATTTTTCATTGTCGACACATTCTATCTGGCCAGGCATAAATTATCAGATTCAGTTATTGCATTGTTTATAAAAAACATTTAATAATGAATAGTTAGAAATTAAGTCAGATTTTAGTTAACTGTTGTATTTACACTAAATCACATAACCAAACAACACACTAAATAACTTTCACCTTAACATCTTACAGTACGGCATTGCGCATTCGCTACAAGTCAGTGAAGCAGAGTTCAGAGCGATGTGATTGGTCAGATGTCGACGCGAGATTGACAGCAAGCACGCGCCGCAACAAAAGTCTAATCCTCGAGATCCTTTACACAGTTTGTTAGAGCGTTTTTAAGTTGTCATGTCCCAACGACCTTAATGATATTGTAGTTTAGCTGAAATAATAATTATTTGATTGACTCGTATTTGAAGAAACTTTTGATTGATTAAACATTTTCATTCGTACATGTGCCCTTAGGATATTTTCACACACATTTATCTTAAAATTAATGAATTGTGAACAACAGTACCATGACATCATTAAAAAATCATGCAGTACTTTATAAGATAAATTATATACAATTTTATGGAATTAAATACTTTAGAATCTACAATTATGCTCGTACTTGTACATGTGATAGCATTGACATGGATTTCTTGATTTCTTGTTTCCTGCTTTTGAAAGTTTGACAATATCTAGTTTAAGTCTGGCGAGCGGTCGTGAAGGGCTCGATGTGTGTAGAAGGTTCCCAACACTGATTATCTAATGCGTTACCGCATGACAATGATTAACCCAGCTGCAACGCGTGAATGACAGGCATCTTCCGAGCGTTTGACGCTAAGACTGAGGCCAAAACTATCTTCTCAGACTGATTTTGTCACGAGTGAGTGGCCAGCGACTCGACTCATGGACGGCGACAGTGTGTGTGTGGAATGGTGAATGCGCGACTGCTCAGTAACGGCAGTCTCATTTTGATTTTTTTTTTTTTTCGCGCGGAAGAGGTGCTTTCTTACAGGACAAAATAACCATAATACATAATAATCGAATACCAAACTAATTTAAATAATTATTTAATTTCACATTTATTAGATTGAATCTTGTTTTCCGTTCAACGAAATATTTCTGTTTCAATATTGCCTTAAGGAATCCAGAAAATTTATTGTAATCAAAATAAATAAAATTAAAAATCGGAAAAATGAAAATGATATTGAACATTTAAAATAGAATATCCTATCATATTTCAAACCTCCCGTCTCTCCAGAAGATAGAGCCGAAAACCAGACACATCTAGCGATGACACGCAAAGCCGCCCTTCTGATCGCTCTCAGAGGGCACTGTGAACGAAAGGTGAAGGCGATTGCAAAGTCGACCTGGAAGAGTACAAGCTTAGCTGTAGTCTTTCGTTGAGGCAATGAAAATGCGCTCGCTCATACCAGACTAATGAGGGGGAGCAGAATGGATTAGCAGGTTTAATGAAAGGACAAGAAGCTGGATTTGTATACCCATTATGACAGGCGATGCTTCGAAATGAGAAATTTGATTCTCTGTTTCAATGTGTTTCGTAGACTAACAATATCCCTACCTTCTTAATAGGTTCAGAAACAATAAAATTTCTTCAAACCCACCAGTACTGGTGGGTTCTTTCAAACTCCACCAGTACTTTGAATAATAATTTTAACATCTTTCATCAGAAAGACTGAAATAAGTAGACGATCCGAGAAGGCAGTTGAATCGAATCTCCTTTTCGCTTCTTTTTCCGGCGACTGAAAACACTGTGTATAACCGCCACATTGCCTTATTCCTACAACGATAAATGAAGTTTGCTGGGAAAGAAAAATCATTCAAGCTATTAGGAAATTGTGTAAAACAAGAAAATATTTGACAAATCTGACACTGCATATCAGGAACGGACCACAACGAGTATTTTATGAGATAAGAGATATAGTTTCAATGGAAGCTGCCAATATTGATTTGTCATAGATTTGTTGATACAATTACTCTAACGTTTAAACAAAGCTATACTCTCAGACAGGAACACCTGCAACATGCCTTGCAACTTTTCCGCAACTCTCCATTCAGGAAACAACTTACGTTACTGTGATACTGCATACTACTACCGTGCGTAAAACTCGTGACAATAAAAGTTATTCAAGATATTTGGGATATTATGTAAACAAAGAAACAAAGAAAACGTGAAAATTTTCTTTGTAACCTTTACAGCTCAATTTAGCTCCAAAGAGGTTTAGAGTGCTTTAATGAGTGTAGAAATACAGAAAGAAACATCTACTAAATTTGCAGAGACGCATTTATAATGCATTAATTTGACCTTTATATTAATTTGAGCTATTGCTAACTTATAACAAGCATACAAGAGAAAAATATTATGCTCTAAGTACAAGTCAGTGAGTAAGACGCTAGTTATTACTTTCTCGTATATATATATATATATATATATATATATATATATATATATATATATATATATATATATATATATATATACGTATCTACGGAGTAATATAGATGATGACCTTTATTCTAATTGGGCAGATGTTGCCCGGTGGCAGAATGCATAAATATGGAAGTAAAGTTACAATTAAAAATACAATCACAAATGACACAATGTATAAAAAATCGATATAAAAACAAATTATCTTTGTCATTCCCTAGACATGCAGATGGCATTTACATTTCTGTACTACAAATGAATATACATAATTTATACGACATATAGATAAGTAAACTTGCATATTACACAAATATACATACATATTATATACATGCATAAATACATACACCAAGGAAGCCTCGGAAACATACCAACATGTACCTATTCTTTCTTGTTCAGACAAACATGGATAAACAATTTTATCTAATATCAGAAAGTAATGATCTACAAAACTTATTATAATTATTACATTCCTAAAACGTAAAAGAATCGTTACTAAAATTAATAACTACCATTTTGTCACAATAGGCTGCAGAAAGACTTGCGAAATAAACAGAATGAAATGAAATCGCATTTTTCCACTCCACTCCCGCTCCCGCTCCCCCTCCCCCACCCTCAAAATCCAAGAATCTATAATCTCACTTAAACATTTAACGTGTCACTTAGCCACCACCTTACGCCCACTTGGGGCATATGCGCTTTGAGAACACTTTCTAAAATTCACGTTAAATGTAATGCAGTCTCACGCACTCGGCCTGGCTCACTCTTTAGATAATACCAACTATCAAACATCGCCGAAAGTTATGGTAGAGGTAGATTGCAATTGAAAGGGGCCGTGCAGCCCTTATATTATCTTTTTTCAACGTTACCGCGTCGCTCTATTTCGCGGCAACCAACCGTAACAAGAGTTTTACAATTTTCCAACCTTTGCCAGATGACATTAAACGATTAACTTCAATAGAAAAGTTTAAATCCCAAGTGAAATCGTTTCTCCTGCATAACTGTTTCTATACAATTAGAGACTATACTGAGCATCACAAGAAAAGTAACATTAATTTTAACAATGATACATAATGCATTATTTACCATTTGGACTGTATAAATAGTATAAACAACCTGTAACAACTATTGTACTACAGCTTCGGGTCAATGACCCCCATCTCGATCAGGTTTTCGTCCAGTTTCCCTGATCCATTGAGCAAATGCTGAGATGGCCCTTGTTTTCTTCTGGACATAAATGTAACTTCATTTTCTGTGACGTCTTCTAAATTCAGTGGGAAACACAATTCTTCAAATTATCGTTTCCATGTTGTCGCGGCAGGAAGTAATAAGAGTCAAAATTTATTGCTTATTTATCCTTGAAAATAGATTTTATTACATGAGGAGTTTTTGTTGTTTTTCTCCCTTTCAAAATTCAAAATTTATTGCTTATTTATCCTTGAAAATAGATTTTATTACATGGGAGTTTTTTTTTCTCCCTTTCAAAATTCAAAATTTATTGCTTATTTATCCTTGAAAATAGATTTTATTACATGGGAGTTTTTTTTTCTCCCTTTCAAAATCATTTTTAAATTTTTTTTATATAAATAAATAAATAAATAACAAAGAGTTTTACAATTTCCAGTGTTCCTGGTGAACCAGACGCCATGAACAAATGTACTTCACGTCAGGAACGGAGTATGGTCAACTTCGTTATCAGATGAACGAGCGTAAAACAAGCTGCAGGGCTCCATCTAGAGCGTTCATGCATATTGAAAGTAGATAATGAGAGACAGAAGAAATTAAAATATGTTTATACATCAAGTACATAGTTTTGAGTGAAACTCCCAAAGACTTCTTTTTCATACCCTCTCATGGCCTTGAGATTACTCTTTGAATACGTCTTTGAACGTAAGTAATCATTACAACTTAAAAATAATATTTTATGTTGTCTTTTAACATGTTAGAACCTAAAATTAAAACCTGTCTTCGTGGTGGCAGATGAGACTTCTCGGTTGCGGCGCTCAGTTTTTCTCATAGTTACGATTACGCAGGGTTTGAAACATGACACTCCCCCCTCCACGCCACCCTCGCCTCCTCCCACCCCTTCCACACACACACACACACACACACACACACACACACACACATATATATATATATATATATATATATATATATATATGTCGTGACCTCGACGACATAGAGAGGAGCGGATGATGGGCCAGTAAAATGACACGCAAAGACTGTTAACCATGGATGTATTTTATTTCCAGCAACTTACATCGTGCTGAGCAGACACTTACATAGGTAGCACAGAAACTTACATGGCGAAGGCGAAACTTACATAGTTTAGAAGTACCCAGACAGTCGAAACGGGAGGGGTGTTCAGGAGACGGCGGCGGCGACGCGCGACGGCGGCGTCCGGCGTATGGCGACAGCAGAAGGCAGCAGTAGTGACACCGTGGCACCTACGTCGGCTGCTCTTTGGCCGGGCAGTCAGGTCCTATGGTGGAGACACCGGTCCGCCTACCGAACCTCGAGCCCAGGACACTACTCTTGGTCGGGACAGTCGGTGGTGGAACACCGGTCCGCCTACCGAACTTCGAAGTGACACTGGAGACTGACTGCCGGCTCCAGGGATGCGCCGTCCTTATAAGGGCGACGGACGGGTCAAGGGTTGTGTTCGGGTACGTCACGTACGCTGTATCTCACTCCGAGAAGGGTGGGTGCGTTGCGGAGCCGAGCCTTGCGACAGGGCGGGCTGCGTCATGCGACCGACGGGCGCCATGAGTCAGGGCGGCCCTGTCGCGCGCGCTGAGGGCGTTGCCGGCGCGTCACCTCCGTACAAGGTCGAATTGTGACACCTGCACCAGGCACGCCGCGACCAGAAGTCGGCCCGGCTTCACCACATCACCCGCCCGAAGACAGTCGCGGGGAACTTCGAGTGTCTGGATACTTATCCTATAGTATTAGGTCATTCTTCGTATAGTACAGCTCATTCCAACAATTCTGGTATAACAGTAACAATAAAAGAAACTGACACTATGATACAAAAACTCTGGTACAACCACAAGTAATAAATTTGACAATGCTACTGGACAATTTAAATTAAAAAACACTGACAATGAGCACTTACGCTGTATCTCACTCCGAGAAGGGTGGGTGCGTTGCAGAGCCGGCCTTGCGACAGGGCGGGCTGCGTCATGCGACCGACGGGCGCCATGAGTCAGGCGGCCCTTTGTCCGGCGCGCTGAGGCGCGTTGCCGGCGCGTCACCTCCGTACAAGGTCAATTGTGACACCCTGCACCAGGCACCGCCGCATGACCAAGAGTCGCGCTTCACCACATATATATATATATATATATATATATATATATATATATATATATATATATATATATATATATATATATATATATGGGAAAATACACGTAGTCTAGAAAGTTATGTAATGCGCTGGAAAATCGATTTCCCAATTTCAACGGAAATACACGTTTTGGGGTACCTAATACCAAAAAAGTGTTTTTCTCAAACCGTCCATCCATCGTCTGCCGTCTGTCTCCCGTCTGTCTGCCCGTCTTCTGCCCGTCTGTCTGTCTGTCTGTTTGAACGTCCACTCCGTCAGTGAACACTACTAGCGCCTAAACCACACGAGCGATGTTTTCCAAAATGAAGAAACCCTTGTCCATCTGGCTCTAGTTGAAGCTTTGAGATTTGGAAAAATATTCTGTAAAATTTGGGGGTTACTTTACGTGAAACACCTCGAATATTTTCAGAATTGTCATTTTGTGTCATTGTATAGAGGTCGTTTGGCACTATCCACACCCATCAAATTCAAAGAAAAGACTGTCCGTCAGACGGACAGACAGACGACAATGGGCAGATGGACGGAAGAACGGACATTTGAAAAAACACTGTTTCGGTATCAGCTGATCCCAAACGTGTATTCTTTAAATCTCGAAATCGATTTTCCGCACATTAGCTTAATTTATCTCGTCCAGTACCCCGTATATACGTAAGTATACGATAAAGTAACTAGGGTGCTCAGAATGGCACAGACTATCTCATACAAAATTTTTCTAATTTACTTGATGTGGTCTAGCTTTAAGGATTTGTTCCACTTTTGGCCAGTGGCCATCTATAAATCCCCAGAATACATTTTTTGACAACAGTTACACCTTTTTGCTTGCCTAATAGTACAAATATTAAAGAAGAGTAAAACCTTTTCTAAATAGAAATTTTCATTGAAAAATTTCAAGCAGTTTTAAGAAAATGGCGATTAAACTTCACCGTAAATGCAAAATTTGAAGCTATTTTTCACAGGAAGCTATTCAGTTTTCGATAAACTTTATTTGAAGTCATTTAAGACACTTCCACTCAAATGTAATTTGTATATACAAATATATGGAAAATATATACAAATGTTCTTCAAATGACTTCAAATGAAATTTTCGAAAACTCAATATATTCCTATGAAATTAGCTTCAAAATTACATATGTGTGAATGCCATTTTCTTAAAAATAGCTTAGAATTTTCAATGAAAATTTCTATTTGGACAGTGTTACTCTTCTCTAACATTCTTTAAGTCATATTTCGGTTCTACTATGAAAGCGAAAAGTTGAAAAATATCAAGAAAATGGACTTTCGGTGCGATGCAGCTAGAAAATGGAGCAAGAACGAAGCCAGTCCCACCAAGGAAATTAGAAAAAAGATACAGAAAGTCTGTGCCATTCTGTAAACCTCTAGTTATGTTACAACGTTGCCAAGTAGACACGGCCGTTGCGCATAAGCGTGCTGCATGGTGGGCTTCAAACATTCGGAATAACATTTTAGACATGTGAATATGCGATTGCAAGAGCAGTCAATTCTTCAATTAATTGTTAGCCTAGCAAATATATTTTCTTTCATTCTTATGTCTTCTCATGCGACAGGAAGCTTTTCGAGAGCTTTAAGTTTACCTTCTTATATTTTAAGGTTTGAGTTGATCCACTCATTGAATGTGTATTTGAGACTTCAAACTGCCGTGATCGTTGGTGTGATAAAGGAATGGAATGGAATGGAAGAATTAAAATAACGCGCGTTATATCTCCATTTAGACAGTGTTTGTTTCGTATTACTCTGAAATAGATCAGGAAACATCAGAAACCCTTAATCAGGGCAATCAAAATTGAATTTTTTCCCACTAGACTCAGATACTGACTTGTTAAGCTCATCAACCAAGTTTTTCCATACTGGCGGAAATATTCTTCTTCGTTCTAACCGTAACATCAATCAGCAATGATTTGAGGATGATTCTCGATCTCGATACAATACACTAATGCAAGAAATGCTGTGATTGTTGCTACATAGCTTGACACTGCAAAATTAGATTGCAGTGCTGTTTTTAAATTGTAGTTTGACTTAGACTTTGTTGTTTGTAGACCGGACGGAGGCAGAAGATTGTGACGGCATTGTGTCTTTTAGCCAGTAGGATTCAATAAATGTCTATGTGGTGTAATATAAGTCTTCGTTTCTTCACAGAGCTCTGGTAGGGCGACCGATCGCGTCATGAAACATGTGTTCATGCACCTCGTCAGGTCTCCTAAATATTCTAGAAAATTTCATGTTTAGTACTCTTGACCGGAGGTTAATCAAACAGCAATGCAACCGAATTGAAACATGCTTCAAATGTGATGGTAATGACTGATGACTGCTCAATCAGGATAATTTCATTCGCGCATTCGACAGCTCTGATAGCGCGTTAAAGCTGACTTTGCCAATAATCCTTTGGACGAAATTCATTCTGTCATGTGGTAAGTAGCATGCGGATGTCTGCAATCTCAATAAATTAAACTAATAATTATTGATGCTATTATCGTTTGTATGACTTTTAAATTATTTATTTATGCACTGTCCGCCGACGCCTTGCAATTGGAGGCGGGTGAGCGGACAGTGATTTGAGTTGCCACTCATCTTGGGAATTAAAAGCCGAAGAATGGTCCGGGAGGGCGTCGTCAATTTCACTATTAAGTAATTATGTACATTTTCCGTTATTTTTAATGCATTTTACTCATTTCATTGATTTTAACATCATTTAATGATACTTGCTTCAAATAATATTTACGAGATGCAACAAATGTTCTCCGTCAGATTCATGAAGCCTGAACTCCAGGCCGTGTATTAGGCCGCACTAAATTCCAATATGACAGCTTGAAGATTTCCTGTCGGAATACAACTTATGAAACTATAACTCTAATCAAGCTCTCGCTTTTGTTTTGTTTGTTGTGTCATTCACAATCCTCCTGCGTCTCGAGTTTTGTCCACTGTTCAATATACATGTTTCGTTTTCAGTAGAATTAAAAAGAGATGTTCATCTATAAACGAATATTACCTTTGTGAATAAATATTAGTTAATTATGAATTATCATTATCAACTATTGCAAGCTTAAGAAGTGTTAAAACGTGTCAATGCAAATGAAAATACAACCTCAAAAGTTATCTGCGGTCATACTTCTATGTTATTAATGCACTTGAGATGTGTGTCAACAGTTCCTTCACGTTTTGAACTGGTAGTAATGAGTTTTATTGAACAAATAAATACACAATTGAAGTTAATTAACGCGATATACATGGTAGTTTTAAGTGATCTAATGAATTGTTCCTAACAGTCCAGTTATGTCAATATCAATGCAAATGACATCCATTTAATTTATCTGTTCAATTATTCATTAGCTTTTAAAGTAAGTTAAAAAATAATAATGAAAATCATCATTAGTGTAAGTAATTCTTCAATAACTTATCCATTGTTACCAGAGACAGTCTTTGAATACGTGTTATCTTCAAAGGTTCAATTAAATATAGACCAGATGTTGTTGAACTCTCCATTATTTTCCAGTTATAATTAAAATGAATTCAGAAAAATAATAATAAATATAATATAATTAATTTAAAACAAAAATACTAAAGGACATTAACAACAACAACAAATAATGAACTACTATAACTATTTCAATTAACTTTATTATTTTTACTAAAGATAACAATTGGAAAATAATAAATAAAACTCAAAAACGCAAGTACTACTAAATAAATAATTGAACGATAAAACGCAAAGAACGAAAGAGCACCACACCGCAAAATACAAATCTTTACCAACACTCTAAACTAACACTTTATTTGCATGGCTTTGAATTTGGCGGAATCGACGAAGTAGTCATTGTTTCATTCTAAACTTAAATTTTAAAAAATGTCCCTACCAGCTTGAAGTAATATATACAGGGTATTTGTGTGACGGTTGGCAACAACTTTTGCCAACATAAAACGAAACGAAACTACCCTAAATCGAGTATAAATGTATGTTCTCATCCGACAGTGACATTTTTCAAACGTTGTCCCGTTAGTTCGGCTTTTTAGCTGGCCAGCAGCGTATTCCACTTTTTCGCTCAGAAATTTTAATGTGAGCCGTTGTGGGTAATCTAAGGTTACTGTGACGCCCATCAGCGCCATTATGGGTTCATCCGAATTCAGGATAACTAAAGACCGATTTTCTGGTAATTAAGAGTCAAAACCAAAAGTTTGCAAACTGAGTTCACTTGAAAGAATAGAAGAAGCGTCGATTACAGCAGTAGATATCCAACGGCGGTTGTTCATCCCAACTGTTTCTGAACACATTTTACGTCAGTTTCCTTTGCTTTTAGTGCATTTATGAAAAATTTTAAGACTATTTTATTGAACAATTTTGGCTATGTGTAGAACATCAAAATCCGCCTCTAGTCATAGTGAAGTCCAGTGTGAAACATACTACCGTCCTTTTTATGTTTCTGTGGTAAAAGTGGCACCGTTTTTACGTCAGCTGACGTAAAAATTCGAGTGATGGAGGAAGCAATAGCAAAATACTGGGTCAAGTGCCTTTGAACTCTGATGCCGCTGAGTATTCTTTGTCGACTATTCTACTGATAAATTGGTAATTTGTGAACGGTAGTGACCTCTACCAATTAACAAGATATTCCGTGTTATTTCAATTTCCGAATTGAATTCGAAAGAATTTTCCTTTGTGGTGGATGTCGAGTATGTTTTGATCTATGCTTTGGAAAGCCAGCTTCACGTGCAACGTCGCCTATCGCGGAAAATGGGTTTTAGTTCAATCCGATAAAGATTGATAGCCTCTTTCTTCTTTGGTCCAAATACTGTATTAAATTTTTAAAATTGAAGTTGTCTAGAGAAACTGGTGCAACTGATAATTGACCTTTTGCCGTCAGGATCCTCATAGAGCTTTTGGTTCTAAACTAGTCTGAACGTAGTAGTGCATTTGTGATATATCTAATTAATGCAGACAAACTTGTTCCACTTTACAATTTTTAAAATTCAAAGTGGATGCAAACTAGAAGAATGGATTTCACATTCTTAGGGCACTGACAACACATTCGAAAAGAAAATATCAT